>CATIVE010000003.1:0-74331 GCA_949628195.1 Phasia obesa
AAAAAAAGCTATGACAACAAAGGTCTTAAGCTAGATGATAAGATTAAAAATGATTAAATGAATTTATAAAGGTTACAGTATTTCAATAAATAGATTATTATTTTACTATTGTCCTTGGTAATAAGGGAGTTAATTAGTTGCAAGAAGTTTTGTCCGTTAACGATACTGGTTTTGAGGTTATTTACGTGAGTGCAGTGATAAAATAAATGCTTAATGCTGATAGGACAATATCCGCAAAAGCTACAATGTTTTGATAAATTAATGTCCAGTATGTGTGCGTGAGTAAGAAAAGTATGTCCAAGTCTTAAACGAATAATTTTATCTGGTCCTTTCTTGAAAGAGTATTATTGTAAATATTTAAAAATATCATATGCAGTTGTTTAATTGAAATTATTGTTTCTATACCACTTAGTCGTCAAATTCCAGTTATCTTTTTTTACCATAAGAAATTTTTCTTTTAGTGATCTTTTGATATCCACAAACGATAAGGAGCTTTCAGTGCTGCTTTTGCGCAATAATCACCTGCAATGTTACCTTTTATTCCAGAGTGACCTGGTACCCATAAAAGCTTAATATTGGGTTGTCTTTCAATTATTGTTTGCCTTATTATGTGTGGATAAAGTTCATCGTTGTTTAAGTTCTATATTGCGTGCAATGACGGTAATTATCTAAACTATATTATTCTGACTTCAGCCATCGGATACCATTATTAGCTTTATCACTTATTTCGGAATTCCTGTTGTTAGCCGACAAAAGCCGTGGAAATTATATCGCAAGAATAATGCAGTTAGCTCACTGCATTACAGTAGTTTGTTTACCGCGATCGGTATCATTTATGTCGACAGAATTCATTTTACATTGTCTACGAGCCATATGATTGTAGTTAGCTGACGAGAAGCATATATTGCGCTCTTCTTCGATAAAATTTTATTAAAATTAAGCCAGTAGTTTCTACGTGATGCTAGCACAGACCGACCGACTAACTAACCGGCCAACTAAAAACTTGTTATCGTTTGTGGCCAATAAGTTTGTATGCAAAAGCAATTTGTTTTTGAGGGTAAAACAAGAAAAATGCATAAATTATAAAAAGTAAAAAAAAAACTCTTTAAGAGTGGTTTTTGGATTTGGAAAACTTTATAGAGAATAATTTTCCACTTTTCGAATCCATAGAGTTTCATTAATTATGTACATTTTAAAGTGCCTCGTAATTTCATTATATCACAATTAGTTTTTCTGTCTTTTAACCCTAAATTTAATCTATTCGATGTTATTGTATTCCAATCATCTATCGTCACTTAATTAGAATAAAGTCTACATGTAGCTTTCCTATTTGTCTTGTGTTTTTCTTTAAAATTTAACACCTTACATTTCTTGTTGGTCCAGCCAAAGAAAAACAGGAAATAAAAAATATGTTAAACATATTATTGTTAAATTATATGGTTATAGCCAAACCATATTATTATTAAACATTATAATATTATGGTTGTATTAAACAAACTATAAAAAGGCAACATTTTTTATTTTATTTTAAGATCTTGAATGTTCCTTTTACCTTATACAAGGCCAACAATAAAAAGTTTGCGACCTGGTGCCTTATTCTGTAATTCTTGTAGCTAAATCTATCGCTAAAATTCTAAAAATGCACCAACAAATTACGAGTACTCTTACAACAACACTCATAATTTGTTTGTGCATTTTGAGAATTTTAGCGATATATTTAGCTACGAGAATTACAGAATATGGCATCTGAACAACCATAACACTTACATATATCGACAGCATGACCCATACGACCGAAACCAGTAACTAACACTTTATCGTCACAAAGTACAAAATTCGTGATATTCTTGCCGTTTTTAAACAATTGCACTCTCACGCACTTACGGATAGCAGAATTAGGTTGTTTGGCTTCAACACTAACTTATTTAAGTACAATTCCCTTGGCATGGGAAGCACAACTAAACGGATTAGCCTTCCATCTTACACTCAAATGAGCCTTTTTGTAGTCTTTGTCAGTAAGATCACTACCGTGGGTGACGTGCCTTGCAGCAGTGCGAAGACATTTTTGCTACCCAAATTTGTCAAACCCAATGATTAAAAACAAACATTATTTTTTTAAATATGATTAAAATTAACATATTTTTTTTATTATTAATATATTATAGTTAAAAATAATAAATTAATTTTGATTATTTATAAAACTTTGGTGGTGGCTTTAAAATTGTATAGTTCAAACCAACCATGTTGCTTTTTGTGAATGTAGTAACCATTCAATGATGAAATTTAAACCAAAACTTGTTCATCGTGACCCAAGAAATGTTACAAACAACTATAATTTGTTCATCGTAACCATACATTGTTAAAGAGAACATAATGTTGTTCCTGTGACCATAACTTAACCATGTTTATTCTTTTTGTGTGGTTATCAATGAAATCAACTTTTTTGTCCCAATATTATTTTATTTATTTTAGTTGGAATTAATTTAATATGTGTGTCCTGGTATACAAGTAGTGTGCTAACCTATCAGTATGGGGGTTGTCGGTACGATTCCAACAAAGACTCTGTATGTTTTACTACAACGAGTTACGGTCTTTGTTACTATGCTCGAAAATTTAATATAATTTGTAATTTTATTCTAACGTTAAATGAAAGTGAATAAATAATTTAATATCAGACCAAATATTGCCCTCCCATTTCTCTTTTTTTATCAAAACTTATTTAAAAAATTATCATCATAGTGCAAAGTACTCTTAATATAAAATGCTTTTAAGCTTAATTTAATAATTATAATAACTAGAATATGCAATCCTAAAATTATCTTGTATGCTAATATATACTTCTGCCGTATTAGGAGTTACTTCTATTTAATTAGAAGAGTGATATTCATAAAATTTATTGTTTTCGTATTTTATCACCTTATAAATGCCATTGTTTTTATATGGCTCTTTCCTATTATGTCTTGCGAATACACATTAATATCCCTGTTAATAGTTTAAACATCATACAGGCGGAGGAATTTGATAATAAAAGAAATAAATAAAACAGGAAAGGACACAAATCTCTTGCTATTGCATTTAATGATAAATAGATGTGGAAATGTTACTGCACAAATAGTAAGTAAGCAGCAACTACTAAAATAAACAAAACGAGACGATAGCTTTCATTCTGCTTTGATCTTAGTATAATATAAAGAAATAGTGTTTAGGAGTGTAAAAAAGCTCTATCTCCTCTGAAATATAATATAAAAATTTTAATTTCTCATATATGAAAACTCAATTTTTTTTATGCCAGCTTTGTCTTCATTTTGGTTTTGATCATACACAAGACGATTAACAAACAAAAAAAAAATAATTACATAGAATTAAATTTATAATCAAGCTTAAGTTCGTTTTTATTCTCTCTAAGAAAGAATTAATTAAATTACAAATTAGGTGATAATATTAAAGAAAAATTGGGAAAATTTAATTTTTAGACACCAGCACGAGTGGAACTAAACTAACTAAAAACGTATGATTTTTATTTATTACTAGCTGACCCGGTCCGCGTTGCTAGCAAACATTAGTGTTGTATTCAGCGATGCCAACTTAACTCTTTTCCGCTATTTTTCGCTCTATTTGACTACCTCTAACGAAAATTTTCCCTTCAGCACTTTTTATGAAAAAAAGAGCTATTTTCTGTGGCGCCACGTGTTTAAAATTAAACTTATCAACTTAGGAACCTCCGTCGGCTCATGAGCAACAATTTTGTAAAGATCATACCATCACCAAATGCACAGCTTACGATTTAATTAATTTTGAGTAATTTTCAGTGGCGCCACCTGTTATAAATTAATCGGACCAATTTACAATCCTCCATCGGCTCATTCGCAACAACTTTGCTAAATATCATAGCATGATCAATTGCACAGTTTATGATTTAATTCGTTTTGAGTAATTTTGTGTAGGCCCACCTGTCGGAAATTAACCCCACCAACTTAGCAACCTCCGGCGGCTCATGCGCAAAAACTTTGCTAAAGATCATACCATCATCAAATGTACAGCTTACGATTTAATTAATTTTGAGTAATTTTGCGTAGCGCCACCTGTCGGAAGTTAATCGAACCAACTTAGAAACCTTCGCCGGCTCATAGGCAACAACTTTGCTTAAGATCATAACATGATCAGATGCATAGTTTACGATTCTATAAACGACATACAAACATAAAAATATACAAACATTCAGACATACAGCCAAACATAAACTTATATTATATATATAGATGCAGGGTATTTCTATACAAAGAGCAACGTATGAGTATTATAGTTTTGGAAATAAAGTAAATCATACGCTTCGGTTACAAGTTGTTATAATAAAGTTATGCACAAACTCACAAAGTTAAGCTAACTTTGACGGAATGTTTTACTATTAATACTCATACGTTATTTTAAGGCAAAATAAAACTAATGAGAATAATTTAAAAATACAATAAATCATTTGCTTCGTTTAATAGTAATAAAATTTAAGGCAAAAGCACAATTAAAACTGTGAAAATAAGTACAAAAAGCATTTAAAAAGGCACGCTTAAACAATAAAGTACATAATAATTTATGTTCTTTTTTGAAACTTTAATGAAAATTTTATTCCTTTAAAAAATTAAATTTTTAATTTTTTTTTTTTTTTTGTCATAGTAGACTTTTCAAAGCAAATGTTTTCCGAAACTATTGTTTTGTCAGCCGTTGCGCAATATACATGCATATATTAAACAACATTTTATTTTAAGACTGATCATATTAAATCATGCTCAGAAATAAGTTTTAATAGTTATTCTTCGCCTTAGTTGCTTCAATTTAAATAAATGAAATACATTTGTTGTCTTTTTATGAAAACGCCAAAACTTCACCTAAATAGATCTCAAAATTTAAACTAATTAAAAATAAAGACTCCATAGCTGCTTCACACCATTATTTCAACAATTAAACTGACTATTTTTCCAAACAAAATAATCACTTGCCATCACGCCTAAGAATTAATGACGTGAAGACTTTGTTGAAATTTTAATTAAGAAAGGTACAACAAAAACAAAGATTTATAACAACTGACAAAACAACTAGGAAAACTACCCCACTGCTACTACTTTGTCTTATATACAGGGTATCGCAAAAGTATATTCCAGCAGCGTGAAATTTTCTATCCTACAATGTGTTCGTAAATAATTTAACGTTTACAGTAGACACATTCAATATAACTAATAGCGTAAACTAAAGAACACCTAAAATTTGATATCGCTCAATTAGAAGTCGACATTTACCTTTTCCTGAGCATGCAATCTATTTTAAAGTCTCTTATTTTTAAATACTTCTAATATTATTAAAAATATTCAAGAGTTCTTCCAAAAAAGGGTAAAAAGTGCAACTATAGCAGCACTACAGAAACATATAATAATTCTGCATCCAGATTTTCGTTGCTTTTAATCCGTATTAAGAATTCATAAATTAATTTTAACTTTTAACTTCCTCAGTAATAATAAACGAAAATAATGAAAAACATGCTTTACATATACATAGTTATAAATGTTAATATTTTAATCGTCTTCTAATAGAAACTAAAGTTTTCTATCTTAAAGACATATTTTTAATGTTTTTTTTCATTTTGCAACTCATAACTTTTTTAGATGTTTTTCTTGTTGTTTTCAACTTTATGGAAAGGTTTCGTTTTTACTTTTGTATTTGTATATTCAATACCAGATGGGCTCTAAATATCAAAAAAATCCTTAGAAGTTTAAAAATAGAATATTTAGGATACGGTATACAACCGATCAGGACAAGAGAAACTCTTGTCCTGATCGGTTGTGTTTTTAATTGAGCTCCCAATAAATATAAATAAAAGTTATTATTAAACATACATAAGTAACTTATACTGATAATTTATCATATAAACATATCAGAGATTAAAATAAAAAGACAGTTCAAAACAATATATTCAAAATTTAATAACATAAATATAAAATTATAAAATTTTAATATTCTTGCAAAAAAGAAAACAAACAATCCATTTAAGTTAAAACTAGCAATAACAAAAGAGACTATAATACAAAAATAACAATTATAACAAATAAATCCAAATAATAAACCTCTTACATTATTTTTACTCTTTTCAACAACTCAAAGTTCAATAAACCTTAAAGTACGGCAGAAAATATTTAATTTGAAAACATATCATTACAATAAAAATTACAAAAAAGCATTACAAGTAAATAATAAAAAAAAAAAATTTAACAATAACAATAAAACGATCTTTGATTTGTACATAAACATGTCAACACGGAGAACAAAGAGAACAACATATGAATCCGATCACATCTCGTCTGCTGATATGAATTGTAAGACTAAGAGAACAGAGGATGACACTGAATCTCTGTCTAATAATATCACCACAGAACTTTTGTTTGCTACTCCGTCTGACTCTTTCTCACGCAGTCGTTTATGGAATTGGTTAGATGCTAAATTTACCAAACAAGACAGCTATATAAAAGAACAAACCCAACAAATAAAAGACATGATCGCTGATAGTAAGAGAAGCTTGATAGTTGAAATAGAACAAAAATTTAAGGATTTAAAAGAAGAAATATTATGTGATGTAAAAAGAGAAGTTATTGAATTAAATGATAGGGTAACTAAATTAGAGCCTGGTATTATAGAAGTTGAAAAATTAAAAACTGATATAAAAGATTTAAAAATAAAATGTTTAAGTCAGGAGAATTCGGTAGTGGCTACAGATACACGTATCACTGGAATACCATTTTATGATAATGAAAACCTTAATACTATTTTTGAAAATATTTGTAAGTCCTTAAACACAACGCTACCATTGATTAAAACCATTTTCCGTGTTAAGCATTTTAAAAACTTCCGCAATGTCAATGATCCACCTATTGTAATAAAATTCAATACTCCATATGAAAAAAATTATTTTTTGAGAATTGTTGCATCGCACCGTCGAAACTTTAAGTCTCCACTTCTCTTATCTAATGCTGGTTTTGATAGTAATGTACCTTTTTACATAAATGAAAACCTTACGCCACATAATTATGGTATTTTCAAAACAGCTCTCGGCCTAAAGAAGGTTAATAAACTAAAAACAGTCTACACATTACGCGGATTTGTATATGTAAAGCAAACTGAAAATGATGAACCCATAAAAATTTTTTTCACAGAAGAATTAAATCCGTTTTTTCGGTGTAACGATTAAATTTTGTAAAGAAGTATTGACAACAGTAATATGCCAGTTTGTCTATTTAATAAATATATTTATTATTGTTATAATATTCCTTTTTATATTTTTTAAGAATTATTTGATATTATTGTTTTGTTTAACTTTAACTTTATTTTTAAATTTTCTTTTGCTTATCAATTTTTGTCATATATGCAACGTTTTTGATCACTTTTTTCAAGCACTAAAATTAAAATTATTATTTTTATGTCTATCTATTTGTACTCCTATTGTTTCTATTAGCATTGCGAACACTAATTCACATCTTTATGAGCTCTAATAATAATCAAAGTGGAAGGTCCAAAGACTTAACAATGAGTATGGTCAGGGTTATGGCTAAGCTGAAAAGAGGACTTAAAATAGTACACATAAATGCTCAAAGCTTAAATAATAAAGTAGACGAGTTTAAATTAGTTTTCGAAAATTCTGAAATAGATGTTGTTTGTGTATCGGAGACTTGGCTATTAACATCAACCTCTGATAATCTTATATGCCCGAATGGATACAAAGTATTCAGAGCCGATAGAGGAAGTCATGGTGGCGGTGTAGCCATATTTGTTAAAATTGGCTTATCTTGCAAACTGTGTCGCAGGTCACCTTATGAGAATGCTTCAATTGGGCAAAATGTTGAATTTATATTTATTGAACTTTCCTCACTTGGTAAAAACTTGTTGCTCGGTTGTGTGTATAGGCCAAATAAAAGAATACCCTTTACTGTTTTGTATTCGACACTCGAAACGCTCGCCCCAATGTATAATGATATAATAATCACCGGTGATTTCAATTCAAACTTATTAATGGAATTGACTCTACAGGACAATATGTTATCATTTGGCCTTTTCACAGTTAATAACACCAATCCAACGCATCATACATCTTCAACAAGTACACTGATTGACCTTTTCTTTGTGTCTAACACTACGAATATTAATTTATACGATCAAATATCTGCTCCTTGTTTTTCTAAGCACGACTTGCTTTTCCTCACTTATAACTTTCAGGTACAACAGGTTGATAAGCTTTACAGTTATCGTGATTTTAATCATCTAGATTTTGACTATTTTTCTGAAAATTTTTCATATATTGCCTGGAGTGACATCTACTTTATGGCCTCCGTTGATGATCAATCATCGTTTCTAGAAAACAACTTAAAGTACCTTTTTGAGTTAACCGTACCACTCAGGCATAAAAAAACAACATATAAAGAAAAACCCTGGTTTTCAAATACTATTAGGAATGCTATTAGATTGAGAGATTCAGCATACGCTAGATGGAAGCGATTTAGAACTTCTGAGCTAAAACTACTATTTTCCTTAGCCAGAAAAAATGTTAATAAGCAAATCAAACATGCAAAGACCGAATACTATTCTAAACGCTTTAGTTCTGCAACTAGTTCTAAACAAACTTGGAATACAATTCGTGAAATCGGTATCGGCAAGACTGACAACAATATTGAGTGCCAAGTGGATCCAAACATACTCAACAGAACGTTTACAAACATTCCCGTTATCCAACCTAATCCTGAATATTTCAATTTTTCCTCATCTGCATTAGATACAAACATCGAAATAGTGGGCGAACAGTTTCAATTTTCAAGGATTACTCAGTACGATATTATTTCAACCAGCATTTCGATAAAATCGAACGCAGTGGGAATTGATAGTATTCATCCAAAATTTATAAAATTATTAATGCCCTTGATTCTTCCGTACGTTACTCACTTGTTTAATAGTATTATTATGACATGTGTGTACCCGTCAAACTGGAAGCACGCTAAAATTGTGCCCTTACCAAAATCGAATGGAGAATACAGGCCAATAGCCATATTATGTTTTTTGTCAAAAGTTCTAGAAAAACTTCTGTACACACAAATGCTTAAATATATCAGTACCAATAATTTGCTTACCGATGCACAGTCTGGTTTTCGCCATAATCATAGCTGCGTTACATCTCTGGTTGAAATTACTGAAGTTATAAGGCAAGGACTGGAAAATGGAGATATAAATTTTCTAGTGTTACTCGATCATTCGAAGGCTTTTGACACGGTAGACTATTGCATACTAATTCAAAAACTGAAATACTTTTTTAGATTTGCTGACACATCAACCAGACTCATATTTTCATACCTCTCAAATCGCCGACAATCAGTATTTCTAAATGGTGTATGGTCAAATAGCTTATCCATTATTAAGGGAGTTCCCCAAGGTTCTATTTTAGGACCACTCCTGTTTTCTCTATATGCAAATGACTTACCAAACCAACTCTCCAAGTGCAAAATCAACTTGTACGCGGACGATGTGCAAGTAACTTTAGGTTGCTCAGCTCAAAACATATCATCTGGCATATATACTTTAAATGAAGAGTTAAACAAAATTTATCTATGGGCAACGGCAAACGGGCTCTGTTTAAATCCAAGCAAGTCCAAGTGCATAGTTATATGTAAAAGATCTTTAAATCCCTCTATATCAGAAAATATAGTTATAAATGGTGAGAAAATTGAAATTGTCAATACAGTAAAAAATCTTGGTATAATTTTCAATAGCAATTTGACTTGGAATAATCACATAAACTATTTAGTTGGTCAAACTTATATAAAGTTACGATCTCTGTGGTCAACACAATATTTCACTCCAATAAACATAAGAACTTTACTTGCCAAGACATACCTGATCCCTAGCCTAATGTATGGGTGCGAATTGTTTGCAAGATGTGATTCAATTAGTAACAGGAAGCTTAATATTCTTTTTAACAATATTGTTAGATATGTATATGGATTGAAAAGGTTTGATCATGTCTCTTCACTTTCTAATAACCTTTACGGAATTTCATTTGGGAACTTGTTAAAAATTCGTACACTAATATTTTTACATAAAATAATAAACACGAAAACACCAAAATATTTATTTGATAAATTGCGGTTTTTCCAATCTCCACGGAATAGAAACATTGTAATTCCTCTGCATCAATGCCTAGTATCTGAATGGCAATTTTACGTACATGCTGCTCGTCTTTGGAACAATCTTCCACATATTCAACAACTAAACAGCAATGCTAATAGTTTCAAAACATTTTTATTTGACTTTTTTAGATAATTTATATTTAACTTCCTTAGATAATTTATTTCAAATGTAATATACTTTTAAGAATTTTGTTATTTTAAAAATGAATCTTTTATAACGTAATGCGTTTCTGTACTGTAAATATAAGACACTCTCTTGTTGTACAGGAAATGAAAATAAATAAACTAATAATAATAATAATATAGAGGGAAACACTAATATTTAAAAAGCATTAGATAATGATTCTTGCAGGCTTGCGTTTTAGCGCATGACTGAAAGGGAAACAGAGGGAAGCGGACACGTTATAAATCGCTGCAGATGTAAACTATATTACATTGCTATTTGCTTTTAATGTCATTTCAGGAATGGAGTGTATGCTATTTAATAAGTTAATGAACAATTTATCTTTAAATTACTTATATCCAAGGAACTCTACCAGAGCCACAAATGAGGCCAGCAGAAAGAAAAGGCTAAGAGGTATGCCAGCTAAGGGGTATACCAGCAGAAAGAAAAGAAGATATTTTCAAAGGGATTCCTTATTATTTTCATGTGGTAAATCTTTTTTATTTTATCAAGAAGGGAATCCCATTAAATCAATAAGAAAACTTGTTATTCACAGTTTTTGTACTTATTTTTGACACATGAAAAACAATCCACTGAAAAAAACTTTTTGATTATATAACGTTTTCTTCTAAATTGTTAAAAAAAATAATTTCTTATTGATTGCATTAGCCTACCTAATTTATTTTTTTCAAAAAGGTATTCCTGCTTGACTTCATTAGTTTCCTACACAGAGCCAGAAATGCCTAAAAGAATCAAAAAGATAATCTTTATGAGATGTTTTTATGATGATGTTCTGCCAGCAGATATAAAAGAACATATTTTCAAGGGGATTCCTTATTATTTTCATGTGGTAAATCTTTTTAATTTTATCAATAAGAGAATCCCATTAAATCAATAAGAAAATTATATTATTCACAATTTTATTATAATAATATTTGACACAAAAAAATCAATCCATAGAAAAAAACTTATATATATAAAATATACATTTAGTGTAGTGGTTAAATGCGTGCCTAGAAAACGAAGCACACCAGGTTCGATCCCTGGCAGATGACAAAAAATTTTCATATGGTTTTTCGGGTTTTAGAAATTAAGTGGCTTCAACCCCCTCTAGACAATCCACCAGTAGAAGCTCCTCTTACCTTCCACCACCTGGAAAAATAGAGGATAATATGAAGGTAAAATAAGATGTCAGGCATCCGCCCCCACAAATAAAAAGGTAGAAAGAAATCAAAGATTGATTAGCAAAAAAATTTCAAAGGCGATGCCAAAAACACAATATGTATACCATTTGTTTTCAGTTTTTTATTTTGAAAATGTTTTGTTATTTTTTTTTTTTGTTTTCATAAAAAAAAAACAATATAGCCTTTTAAAATCAAGAAGAAAACCCTTTTGAAAAAACAACAAGAATACCTAATAAAAACCCTAAGTTTCCTTCTTGATTTTTTCAAAAAGGTTTTCCTTATTAAAATAATAAGACTTCCTTCTTAAAAAAAATCATAGAGATATCTTATAAATTGTTCTATTTTATTAGGTATTTAGACACTGTGTTTTCTGTGTGTATGACGTTGCTGATACTTAAGTTGCATACATTTTAAGCAATATAATGAATTCTGTAATTCTCGTAGCTAAAGCTATCATGCTCATTTTAGGGACATAACAGGACTACCTTAACTTTTTCATTTCATTGCTGGCTATTGTTACTATCTTAAAGGATATCATTTATTTTAGCAAATTAGCTAAGTTGTTACAATATCGGAGGAAACTTGGCACTATTCAAATTTTAGGTCTTAGGGTTAGGGTACTTTCCGAATTATCTTTTCTAGCTATTTGTCAATGCGACATGGCTGGGTATGACTTTAAAAGTAAATTTATATATTTATCAAAAATAGGTTTTTTTATTTTGTAACTATATTTTAAAATTTTATCTTCGTTTTTTATTTTATGTAATTTTCGATACCAGTAATCTTTTACTAGTTTAAAAATAATGATAACACTGGTCAACAAAGAAACAAAGCTTGTTTGTTTCCTCAGAATTTTTATTTCTATCTCAAATTCTTGTGTACTTTTTAAATACGGCAAACATTTTTCGCTAACAGCTTTTGTTTTTGAGTTATTAGACACAAATAAAGCAAAACCAGGTTGGTCTTGCTTTATTTGTGGTGAAAATATGTATATTTAAAAAATATAGGAAACACATATCGGACTTTGTGAAAACTGTGTATTAAAAAATACTTTAAAATGAAATTATGTAATGAGGACAAGCCATGGATTCCTCATATTGTATGCCAGAAATTTGTGGCATACAAACCATTATGACAACGGCTACTTCTACGTTTTGAGAGTAAACAAAATTTACTCTAGCATTCTAATGAAAAAACTGAAAGTTGTACAAAAACTTTATTTAATTCGACATAATAAAATAGTTTGTGAAAGCGCTTGAAAAGCCTCGAATTTTTCAATTTTCTTTTATGAAAGTTTCTAGGATTAAGAACAGAATAATTGAAATCGGTTGTTTTTGATCGGCCACAGATTAGCCACCTCGTGAAAGATGCTAGTTGTGTGAAAATAATGACTGAAGTCGAATCCAAAGCTTGGAATTCATTTGTTTTGGTTATAAGTAATTTCCTAGGCAACAAGAAATCTGACGACCAAGTCGAGCTTGTTGATTACATGCTATCGAACCTGAAAGAGCTAGGATGCATCATTAGCATACAAACCCACTTCTTGCACTCGCATTATACCGATTTGCAAAAAATTTGGGACACTGTAGTGAGGAGTTGGGTGAGAGGTTTCATCAGGATCTTATGACGATGGAAGAGTAATATCTACGAAATTTGTTTAACCAAGGAAATCTTGTAAAATATCATTTGATAGTGTATATTTTTTACCAAATAATAAAACTGTATATTTCAAAAAGAAAAGCTGTTAGCAATCTCGCGGTATTTTTTTTTTTTACATCAAACAAAAACAAACAAAACAGTAACACACTTGCAAGAACAACAGTGCTTTATTTAAGTCATTACCATTATATCTCAATCTAACAGCCTGGTCAATAGTTGCTCTAGGGAAAATCTCTTTTGATATTGGTTCAAAATTAAAAGTGTTCAGTAACCATAGCCGCTAGGTCTCGAGGTTACAGTACAGTCATTAGGTACCGTGAAATAACTCCCAAATGAAATAACTCCCAATGCAATATCTCCCAATGAAATAAGTCCCAACGAAAATGAAATAACTTCCAAATTAAAAAAACGAAATAACTCCCAACGCCAAAATGAAATAAGATCCAAAAACTTAACCGTTAATTCAAAACAATTATATTTTTATAAAAAAATGAAATAACTCCCAAATGAAATAAGTCCTAACAAAAATGAAATAACTCCCAGTACAAATTATATTTGCACCCGGGCACTGTTTAACTGTTTTAACCTCTATGGTATAACATGCAGCTCCCGATTAAAGAGGTCCTTAACTTTGATATCATGCCATATATCATAGATATATGACCAAAGGCCGGCTATACAGACAATATTTTGTTAGCGAAGCTGCTGTTTCATATACCATAGAGAGATCATTGAGCCATCCCGGCCTGTGTAGAAGAAATGGTTTAACCTCTATAGTATAACCAACACCGGCTTCGCTTACTAAAATTTTCCTGCGTAGCCGGCGTTCGGCCTGGCGCAACGATTTTCTCCTCTATGGTATAACCAAGACCGGCTTCGCTTACTAAAGTTTTCCTGCATAGCCGGTCTTTGGCCGGGCGCAAGGATTTTCTCCTCTGTGGTATAATCAACACCGGCTTCGCTTACTAAAGTTTTCTGAGTAGCCGGCCTTCGGCCGGGCCCAAGGATTTTCTCCACTATGATATAACCAACACCGGCTTCGCTTACTAAAGTTTTTCCGCATAGCCGGCCTTCGGTCGAGCGCAAGGATTTTCTTCTCTATGGTATAACAAACACCGGCTTTGCTGACTAAAAGTTTTTTCTGTACCCAGAATAATGCAATTTTAGTCAAATGAAATAACTCCCAATCAAAATAAATGAAATAACTCTCAACAGAATTAAGTTAGGCGTTATTTCATTTTGGAGTTATTTCATTGCGAAATAATTCCCAATGAAAAATTATGAAATAACCTCCAAAAAATTGGGAGTTATTTCATTATGAAATAACTTCCAATTTGTATGGGATTTTTGAATTTTTTGTTGGGAGTTATTTCATTTTTTTTTTTTTTTGGGATTTATTTCATTTGGGAGATATTTCACAATAGCCAGTCATTAACACTCGCCAAATAAAAAAAGCAAACAAAGAGCTTCAAGAAAATAATATTATTAAGACTGTGAAGCACGGTGGTGATAATGTTATGGTTTGGGGATGTATGGCGGCATCTGGAGTGGGAAATCTTGTCTTTATAGACGACAAAATGGACAAGCACTCTTATTTAAACATTTTAAAAGAAAACTTATCTCCAAATGTTGCGAAGCTGGGCTTAAATGGGAAATTCTTGTTCCAACAAGATAATGACCCAAAACATTCTTCATATCTCGTGCAGGAATGGCTTATATACCACTGCAAACAGTTAAAAACCCCTCCGCAATCGCCAGACACGAATCCTATAGAGCAAATTTGGCACTTACTGGAGAAAAAAAATACGGAAACATCACATTACATCCAAAGAATCACTTAAAGCGCCACTTTGCTTAGAATGCGAAAAAAATACTCCTGATGAAACATCTAACTTGGTAAGAAGTATGAGTAGACGTTTAGAAGCAATTATCCAAGCTAAAGGAGGTTCGACCAAATACTAGACATGGAAAAACCACGAATATACCGAACATTTTAACATGTGTGCCTAAACTTTTTTTACATAGACTTACCTTATTTTTTAGTTTAAAAGCTATTGTATATTAGAAATAATAAGATATGAATAATTTTTCGTGTAAAAGGTCAATAAACCTATCAATCTTGAAAATAGCATGAAAATTATTTTATAAAGTTATGCAGATGAAAAGTTAGTGGCGAAACACTTTTGAAAATCATGTTGTGCCTAAACTTTATTGATCCACTGTATATTTGAAAAATATCGAAAACTTATGTAGGATTCTGTGAAAACGGCGTATTTTTAATTCCTTAGCATAAAATCGTGTAATTAGGACAAAACACGGGTTTATCGTATTGTCTGCCAGAAATGTGTGGTATATCTACGGTTATGGTCTAGTGGAAAAAGAGGTGCAATAATGTTCATAACAACCATGTTTTAGACAGTACCACGAAACAATCATGAAGATGGCTATTTCTAGGTTGTGAAAATAAACGGAAACCCCTGGAAATCTAATAAAAGCTCTGAAAAATGGTACAAAATATGTCATAAACGTGCCTTTAGTTAGCCCAGACCTCACCATAATCCCATCACTTTCTATTGAACTCAGCATAATAAAACAGTTTGTGAAGCGGATTGACAAAAGTGGCGAATGCTTTAATTTTCTTTCAAGGATTTAGTACAGAAAAACTGAAAGCTGGTATTTTTATTGTCACAGATTAGGCAACTATTGAAATATCATATTTTGTGAAAGCTTGTAATTCATTTGTTTTGGTTATAAGTAATTTCCTAGGCAACAAGAAATCTGACGACCATATTAAGCCTGTTGAGTGCATGATATCGAACTTGCAAGAGATAGGGTGCAACATGAGCTTAAAAATCCACTTCCTGCACTCGTATTTGCGCGTTTTTTGTGAGGAGCAGTGAAAAAGATTTCATTAGGATCTTAGGACATTGGAAGAGCGTTATTAGGAAAGGTGGGACTTACATATGATGGCAGAATAGTGCTTTAATAAAAAGTGAAAATTGATTAATACTTTTGGTGGTTAGTTTTTATAAAAAAATTATTTGGTAAAAAATTCAGTGCTTTCTATTGGCTTGTTCATGTTTTACTCAAAGCACAAAAGTGCCTGACCCTGGTCAAGTAAAACTTCCTTATGGAAACTCTGAAAGCTCATCGCTAGTCTTTGCTGTTTATTATTGTTAATTTATCCATACTTGTGTGCAATTAAAACACGAATTCAAAGAAATATAATCAGCGTCTTTAATATCTAAGAAAAACTACAAATCGTTTTCATCAAAACCATTTGATTTAGGAATTTGGAAAATTCTTTGTTTCACCAGTTTTGGCAGCATAGTCCAATAACTAATCATGCCATTAATCTAAACTATGGTACGTTTGTTCAGTAAAAAATTTAACGAACTCTTGTTAAATCGAAGGTATATTGGACTTCTGTTTTTATATCAATTTTGATTTTTGAAAGCACAACGCGCTTACCTTAAATTACTTACAAAATTTTTTTATTTTTGTCCCTATTTACCAAAACGATCATTCGCTGTTTGAAGCCCTTTGAATCCTGAATTATTTCAATTTACCTAAGTTTTCCACAATTGTCGAACATAAATCATCAAACAAAATGTATTATTTCTAAAAATTTGTTTAACAATTTTACTGCCACTAATTTGTCGATTGTCAACTTGTTTTCGTTCTTTGGCTGGCAACAGTTTATTGTAGCAAATTCAAATATCAATAAAATTTATTTCAATTACACTCTTAAATACGTTTTTTGTAAATGATAATAAATGTTTTCTATTTCCGCTATTTTTACTGCTTGTTAATTACGACTATATTATTTTCTTTTAATTTAGGGTTCCCTTTTTTAAAACATCTCTAGAGATTCGCGTCTAAAAGGTGTGTAAATAATAAAAGCATTATTTATAGTGCAATATGGGATGTTAAAAGTTCCTGACTGGGTTTAAACGGTATATTCCCAGAGATAATTTAAAAATAAATTTATAGCTACTCGTATATGTACATGGGATAAAAATAAGAATAAAATTAATATAAAAGCTTCGCACTAACCTTGTGTCTATAAAGGCGATAGTAGATAAATTGTTGGGAAATTAAAACTTTGTAGGTTTCTTTCAAAGATTGATTGTTCATTAGTTCTGGGTTATAGAATAACGAAATTATTTATAAAAAAAATACCTTAAATATTTTTCAAAAGTTCATATATTTTCATTGCTTAAATTACTCTATTATTGGTATTATTAACATATACTTAAATTTATCTTTAATAGAAATCTTTACAAAAAAGTATATCTTGCAAAGTGCTAACAAAATTCTTCTGTACCCGCTTTTCTTACAAGAAGTCTTTGTTCTAAGAAACACTCTGAAATCAGTTTAAATCAAATTTAAATGTAAATTGTGTTTAAGTCATCACCATTTCAGAAATGAAAACAAAGAAACGGCAGAGTCTTATTTTACCGACAACAATTTCCTGTTTTCAACATATACACGCACAATCCTCCTTCCGACAACATACATGCACTTGTTAGCGCATACTAAGGCACATTTAACACACAATTCACCTTAAAATAGAAATAAAAGTGTCACATCGTGCAAGTAAAGTGCATGAAATTAATTTAAAAGCGCGAATAAAAACCAAAAAGAACAAAAACCAGCGAAAAAAGTACACAGTGCAACAGCGAAAAAATGCATGAAAGTGACAGTATGTACTTTCTAAACAAATCCTTGGCTACATTATTGCCCAACAAAATTAAGCACTATCACCTAGTTTGAATAAGAATGCCTATTAATAAAAATTGGTCACCAATTTCGTATAGGGTTCTAAAAGTTTTTATTTGCTTCACTGTGTTAAAAAATGTGTAGATTATCATTGCAAAAGCCAAATAAAAATTATAATAAAAAAGAAATAGAAAAAAAAAGAAAACCAATCTTTATGGATTTTCTTTCTTATTACAAAGCTAAGGACAAAGAAATTCTTAAAAAAAAATATAACATCATAAAAAAACATTGTTTAATAGTTAGAAAGAAAAAAATTAAATAACAATAAGACAGTCATAGCCACAAGAGGTACATATTTAAGCAAAAGGTTATTGCACACAACGCCTTTCTGCTTCCCTTTCTCAAAGGACAAGTCTATGCGAAATTGACGACAATTTACGGTGAAAATTGTCGTCAATTTCGCATAGACTTGTCCTTTGAGAAATGGAAGCAGAAAGGCGTTGTGTGCAAGAAAGGTGATGGTGCAATAAACTCTCTTAGAATTTATTTGCTTCTATTTAATAACCTTTTGCTTAGATATCTTGTGGCTATGACTGTATTATTATCAATTAATTTTTTTCTTTCTAACTATTCTACAACGTTTTTTATGACAATTTTCACCGTAAATTGTCATCAATTTCGCATAGAAAAGAAAACGGCAATATTTGCGACATGCAGAACTATAAGGCTTTTATCAGACAAATAAAAGGTGAGAGAATTTTAATAAATAATTTAAACTCAATTCTGAACACAAATGATGTATTCCGAACCATAAATTTGGGTTCAAAAAAGAAACATAGTACGATCGTACAAACATACAGATCAGTAAACGTAGTTAGAAAGACGTTTGAAGAACGAAAACATTATTCTGTTTCGTTTGTAATAAAATCCCAGTTTTTTAAATAAAATAACGAATCAAGGTAATAAAATAACATCCCAAGCAGAAATAATATAAAAACACATTATTGGGGGATTATTTCTTATGAAATAAAACCCCATTTTCGAAAATGAAATAAACCTTAAAATGAAATAAAATACGTATAAAACCCAACAATTTTTTGTGCTTTATCATCGTTTGAAAATAATTCATTTTGACATATTGCTTGATTTTTCATAATGAAAAATTGCAATAATGTTTTGATGAATGCTCAACGATTTTTTTAGCGATTTTATATTATGAAGAAATTTTTCAATAAGAGTTAAAAAATATGGGTTTATGTATTGAAAACAATATGTTTTTAATAAAGAAATAATCACTAAAAACAATGTTCAACACGAAAAGATACGGACTTCCGACGAATGATTCTGGTACAAGTTAATATAAAAAAAACGTGTGTCGGCCTTTTAAAAGATCACATCGGAATTTTATGTTAGAGCCGGTAAAAATTTCGCAATTAATGCAGCCGGTATATAAAAAAATATTTTGTTTACATCTGAGGTGTGGGGTATGTTCTGAGACTTTGTAGAAAATGTTATGGCAAATGTTTTTGTGGAAAATATTAACCCTCTAACTTCCCCGCTTTGTGGCTTCATTATATCAGATCGTAATTTAATCAGGTATTCAAACTATGTAATTCATTCTACGACTAATAAATTTTAATTTTGAAAATTTACATTTTATTAGTCGAACAATTTATTGCTTACAAATAAACAATAGGCTTTTACACTGATCAACATCTTTTTACACTGATCAACATCTAACATCCACCATCAATTTGCGAAGATGTTGACATCTTTCCATAAGAATTACACAGCTCTAAAATTCAACATCTTCACAAGATGTTCCTATCTCAGTTTGTTTCATTTTACATCTTTCGATAACTAGAAAAATGGTAATAAATTATTTTAATTTAGTGGCATCAATGAAAAATGTCATTTATGTGTATTCATAACAGGTGGGATAACTACAGCAACAGTTAAAAAACAACAAATTTAACATTGTATTTTTGACCAGACATTAGCAAAAAATAATTAGCTGTGCTAACGCTCTCACGTGGTATGAATTCGCTTTGTTTATGTGGAAAAAATATATACCAATATTTGTCTAAAAATGAGCGTCATACAAATGCCCACTTTAAATGTTGTACATCTTTCTCTAAAATGCTTCCTATAACTTAAATACTTTACATTAATAACTGGTTTTGTTCTAGGAAAGCTAGACAATTATTCTAATTATAAATATTTCCTGAAAGCCAATCACCCTTATTCTAGTTGGCGACGGCAATATTAAACGACGTCGTTTTCTATAGTTTGTTGTAGATCGGTATTCCCGTTGGCAATATTGCCATTTATCGATGACTGACAACATGTGTTTCGTATTTTGTAAGGAAATGTGACATTGATGTTGCCATAAATTGGCTTTGATATTGTCGTCAGTGTTTTTGGTGTTGTGTAGAACAAAATAATGAAACAAATTAAAAACTGAATAACGTTTACATATGTAAATATAATTTGTTGTTAGTTTTAATAGAAAAAATTTATTTGTTTATTTTTGTTTCTTATGTTTCATTTAAATTATTTCTTCAAATTGAAAAATATCCTTTATGAGTAATA
Organism: Phasia obesa; assembly: GCA_949628195.1. Lineage (NCBI taxonomy): Eukaryota > Metazoa > Arthropoda > Insecta > Diptera > Tachinidae > Phasia > Phasia obesa. Next base: position 20,529 of record CATIVE010000003.1, read on the forward strand.
GCCCATTCAGGCTGCCACGAAATTAAGTAATTTTGAGCTGAAATTACGAACGAAATCTAAAGTGTTCATACTGGGCTTTTTGACATTTGAGTTAATTTCGGAAACAGCTGATCACGTTTAGTTACATTTGTATAATTAAATTATTTTGCGAAAAGCTTTCGCACAACACTTTCGTATTGATTTAAAATATACATGAATATTAAAAACAACACTACAACAAAATTAATGTAGAATTATGTATATATTTCCATTATTTCATTTGGCTTTTAAATTTTTTTCAAACAAAACGGACATTCAAGGTTGTAAGTCTGGTCATGGTTGCAAAAAAGTAGCTTTTTCTACAAAACCAGCGTTGTCTATCGTAATTTCAAGTTAATTTCGACGAAATTAAGTAGAGTGAGTTAAGTAAAATGTATGTGAAATTACGTAATTTCAAGTTGATTTCGGCCGAAATCACGAAAAGACTTAATTTCGTGGCAGCCTGAACGGGCTATTAAATTTTTTCTGACAAAAGCGCACTTTCAAGGTTGTAAATATGGTCATGGTTGCAAAAAGTGTAGCTTTTTATACAAAACCAGCGTTGTCTATCGTAATTTCAAGTTAATTTCGACGAAATTAAGTAGAATGAGTTAATTTCGGCAATGGTAAAATATATGCGAAATTACGTAATTTCAAGTTGATTTCGGCCGAAATCACGAAATGACATAATTTCGTGGCAGCCTGAACGGGCTATAAAATACAGATGTTGGTGTTTTTTTTTTACTTGGCTAAAATATATGCGAGTCCGTCCATCAAAAGATGCAGTTCGACTTCCTTTTGTTAGCATATGTCATGTTGATATTTATCCATACTTTGGATTAGCTTTCCATGTCATGGCATTCAAAGTTTTAGACAAAATTTTGACATCATTGGCGACTTTTAATTTACCACTAACTTCTTACTTGATGATAATTTAAAGATGTTTAATTTTTCTTTGAGATGTTTTCCATCGGAAATAGAAAATATTTTTATTTTAATGTAAGCACCTTTATTTTAATTTATACACTTTAATTTTTTCATAAACCTTTTTAACGAAAACGTAAACTAAAATTAACTATTTGGTTTAAGGATTTGATATGAGTGGTGTATTTTATTAACTTTATCGATAATCTGGCAACGTCATCACACCATTTACATTGATGTTGTGTTAAAGTGATGTTGCTTCAAAATCGACGACGATGTTGCCGACGCCAAACAGAATAAGGGTGAATATTTATATTAGTTAAATTATGCGTCTTTAGTCTTAATTTTTTGACAGTTGAATTCATGGTAGATGCTAGTTGTAAGAAGATGTTGCAAATGTAAACCGATGTTTCACAGTTTCAACGTCTTGCATACGTTTCACGAAATTATGCATTCCGCTCTGCTGGTGTCTAAAAATTTAATTTTCCCTATTTTTCTTTAAAACTATCACCTAATTTGTAATTTAAATTGTAACTAATAAATTTCTATTAAAAATATACTTTGTAGATGAAACTGTGAAAATTAAAAAGAATTTACCTATTGTAATATGTAACTTAAGAATTACATGCATTATGTCTCAATCCTTTTTATATGTATATAACAACTCGAGCCAACTCTACCGTGTTTTTTTTCTGACAGATAGTATCTGTGGACAGATCGGGTAGCACACAATTAATTTTTTATATGATTTTTATATTAATTACTCTAAATTGTGTTGACAGGGTCCGCCATAAGTAATAGACGCTAACTCATAAGAAAACGATTTTATAAAAGTTTATCGATCTTATTCTGTTTGGCGTCGGCAACATCGTCGTCGATTTTGAAGCAACATCACTTTAACACAACATCAATGTTAATTTTGTATTCCCTAACAATGGTGTGACGACGTTGCCAGTTTATCGATTTTATCGAAGTTAATAAAATACACCACACATATCAAATCCTTGAACCAAATAATTCATTTTGGTTTATGTTTTCGTTAAAAAGGTTTATGAAAAAATGAAAGTGTATAAATTAAAATAAAGGTGCTTACATTAAAATAAAAATATTTTCTATTTCCGATGGAAAACATTTCAAAGAAAAAATAAACATCTTTAAATTATCATCAGGTAAAAAGTTAGTGGAAAATTAAAAAATTAAAAGTCGCAAATGATGTCAAATTTTTGTCTAAAACTCTGAATGCCATGACATGGAAAGTTAATCCAAAGTATGGATGAAGATCAATGACACGTGCTAAAAAAAGGAAGTCGAACTGCATCTTTTGATGGACGGAATCGCATACATTTTAGCCAAGTAAAAAACACCAACATCTGTATTTTACTCATAAAGGATATTTTTCAATTTGAACAAATAATTTAAATAAAAAAAACATAACAAACAAAAATAAACAATTAATTTTTTCTATTAAAACTAACAACAAATTATATTTACATATGTAAACGTTATTCAGTTTTAATATGTTTCATTATTTTGTTCTACACAACACTAAAAACACTGACGACAATATCAAAGCCAATTTATGGCAACATCAACGTCACATTTCCTTACAAAATATCAAATACCATTTGCCAGTCATCGATAAATGGCAATATTACCAACGGGAATTTTCGATTTATAACAAACTATAGAAAATGACGTCGTTTAATATTGCCGTCGCCAACTACAATAAGGGTGAATGTCTTTAGATTTGTGTTAAGAAGGCCGAAATAATTCAAAAACGAAAAACATAATTATTTTGTAAAACTTTTGTACACATAAATTTAAATTTTAAACAAAATATCTGACCTTGGGTCAAAAAAATTGTTCTGGTACACACGGGCGCAACCTAGCGCATATATAATGGGGTATAGGAATGTGAGGAGTACAAAATAGGACAAGATTTTTTAGACGTGGTTTGATGGCAAGGAGTTATGCTCTATTAAGTAGCAGATTTTAGGCCAAAATGGACCTTTGTTTAAAAATGTCTGAAAAATCAGAATGGTAAAAAAGAACATCCAAAACTTTAATTTCATTATACCAAGAGTGTTTAGTAGTAACCAAATATTATCGCAGTTTTGTAGTAACTGTTTCTTCATTGAAAAAACAATAACAAGTAAATTTTCAAAATATCATAAATAATAAATTAAAAATGAGTCTGTTTTGCTAGTCCTAATGATGAGAATGTTGATTTGCTATAAAAATAAACAAAGAAATGTATTCAACACTTAGATATTACATTACTTTCAATATAGGGTTTTCCAAAAAAATTCACCTGTTTTTGTTATTACATCCTAATGGAAAAATTTATTATTACGTGAGCTGCCTTCTTCTTTAGCGATTGAAATTCCTAGTCCTCTTTATTGTGAGAAATATAAAAAAGGAAAATATACAAGGGAGAAAACTATAACTGCAAGATTAGCTTAAATCTATCCCTCTTCATTGGGTCGCCCTATTTAAAATATTTATTACAATGCAGGCTTTGTATTTATAGAGTAGTGCTATTGCTGCTCTTATGTTGTGTTTGTATTTCAGTTTATGTTTGTCTGTACGACTTACATGCGTATGTGATTTGGAAATTTTGATGATGCAATTGCAATGCTATACTCAACTTCGACTGATTGTACTGTTTTGTATGGTAGCCAACAAGATTTGAAGACATACATTTTGTTGTTTGTAACAATAGATTTCAGAAACAATAACTAAGAGCAGCAATGCCAAATAACGGTAAAGTTATTGCAACCAGAAACAAGCTGAGTGTGAATATATTTCTAATTTATATATTGTCATTTCTATGAAGTATTTTGTTTTCAACATAATTTTTTCAGCATCTTTCTATTAATTTCATAAAACTATAGCAAAATATGTTAAACAAATTGAAATTGATTTATAACGGTGAACAACGGTTAGAAAACAAAAATATATAGAGCAACAGAGCATTAATAATGGTGTCATATAAAATTGCTGTTTGCGTGCAATGTAGTATACATTGTTATATTTGACAAACTAAATGACATTTCTGCTAACAATATTTACTGAATTAAATTTGAAACTAGAACTAAATCACATTTTCGCCAAGAGTAGTATTTTTTGCTGAAAGAAATGTGAACAGATTAAAATTATTTTTTTGGAACTAAAAATATTTAAGAAAGAGTGAAAATTTCAAACGACAATAATTTTCAGGTGTTACAATCTTAAACAACCAAAATTTTTAAACTCCCTTAGTCTACGTTCGGCTTACTTGGCCTTTAGCGATAGCTTAAAGTTTTATATTTACGTAACTTTTTCCATATTTTGGTTCTATCTTTTCTATGACCGTGACAATATTGTTACGTTTTTACTTTACGTTTGGTTCTTTTAATTGCAAAATAAATACACGCTGTTATTACTTTTACTGTAAGTCACTTTATTTATTAATACCACTGTTCAAAAATACAGCAAACTGTTAAACACTCTTAAAATTTTACAACTTAACTCTTTGACTTTTGAATTAATACTGCCATACTACTCGCCTGCATGATTCGCTTATATAGGTGATTTAAAAGCACCAGAATGTTCTATTCCAGACAGATCTGGCAGGTTCGATTGTTATTGCTCTTGTTTTCTGTTTGTGTGGTTGTTTATTTCTTTATACCTGTATATGTGGCTGTTTATTTCTTTATACCTGTATGTGTGGCTTTTTATTTCTTTATACCTGGATGTGTGGCTGTTTATTTGTTTATGCTTGTATTTATGTATGTGGCTGTGTATTTGCGAATGTTTGTTTAAGGCGTTACTCTTTATTGTTTGTTTTTTCTTTCATCATTGTAAGAAAACAAACCATTAATGCTGTTGTTGTTCGAGAGTATTGTGGTTAAGAGCCTATAATGAATAAATTCTTCTTTCGTAACAATATAAATATATCCATAGCAATAAAAAACTGCTTATACATATCTGATTTCTTCGTCAGTTTTTCCGTTAAAGTTAAATTTTTATAATTATATTGCTCATTTCACAAGCTCTATTGTATCGCTTAAAGTTTATTAAAATACACTTTAACTCAAACAGCTTGTGAGCAGGCTTTGAAATTGTAGAATTGTATCGTTTTTGATTCAAAAAATAATAATACTCAAAATATAATGAATATTTTCAGAACCAACGTTACCAATTTTGGATTTTTTCTCTCAAATTTGGTAGATCTTTTTGGGATTTTTAGAATGGTAGGCTATAGCTAATTTTGGTAAGATTGAGAAAATATATTACTTTTGAAATAGTGCTATTGTAAAAACTACTATTTATACAACATAAAGAAAATAGAATAGCGCACAAAAACCAAAACTTTACTGATTAGAATCTTCGAGTTCGAAATATATGTATATTTCTTAAGTTAGTTCTAAGTCAGATAAATAATCTCACCAGAAAGTTGATGGTGACAATATTTATATTGAAAAATAAATTCCATTTTTTAACCAATTTGAGTAATTTTATACATAATGATTTGGTCATTAGTAACAATAGATACTTTTAGCTTAAAATATGCATTGATACTAATTTTAATTCGAAGAAATTTTTTAATGAAAATAAAAGTATTAAACCTTGTATTGTATTAACTAACTAATATTACTCTAAATTAGATTTTATGTGTGAAGATGGCAAACTTTTACAAATAACTACGTCTTCCATAGTATTTTCCACAGAAAGTTTGACTGTATTGTTCCTAGTTTAAATATTTTGTAACCTATACAATTTTGCTTCCCATTTTTTATAATAAAATCATACTTTTATTAGTTGCATGTTTACGCATTTAGATATGCAATCAGATAGCTTACAAATTTGTTGTAAAGGATCATAGTGAATTAAAAAAAATAGTAGAATAAAAACTTTTAGCAACGGCAACGTTGTTTAGAATAATAAAATGAAATTGAATCATGCCTGGTAATTACAAATATAGTACAAAATAATTTTTACACAATTTGCAATTTTAATAAAGATTAAATAAAACACTATAAATATATAATATTAAATATAAAATCAAATAAAGACACCGATGATTACATATTACGAAGATTTTCATAATTTATTCTAATAAAAACCTTGGTGCCAGGTATGGTCTCGATACAATATTTTCAAACACATGAAATGAATTTGCATATTTATAACAAATTTTTCAAATTACCAACAATAAACATAAACTATTGTAAAATGAAATGACGATAAACCCTATAAAATGATAACAGGGTCTTATGAATTGAACAAGCTGCTCATTTCACAAACTCAATTGTATAGTTTAAAGTTTATTGAAATGCACTTTATGTCAAACAGCTTGTGAGCAGGCTTTGAAATTGTAGAATTGTATCGTTTTTTACTCAAAATATAATAAATATATTCAGATAACAGGGTCTTGTGAATTGAAGTAATAATTCCAAAGTCGTCTATTAAACAATTTCACTATTTTTTTACAATTTTTTCGTTTTTGCTATCTTATTTATCATTTCAATTACATATAAATACTTATGTTGTCTACTTATCCATGATATAAATACCTATTATCAATATAACATATGTACATTCAAAAGCTCATAGTGATTTCAAACGCTTTGTTTCTTTTGTTATATCCAAAAGTGTTTTTTGTATCATAAATCACTTTACTTCGAGGCTAGTCAAAGGTATATTTATTTATCAGATAGAATTCTATAATATAATCCGAAAAATAACATATATTATTATCTGTATATAAAAATCCGACAAGGAATAAGATTTCGTTGTCTAAAGGTCTATGTAGATGGATTGATTCGAATAATTTATCTATTTAATTAAAATTTTAAGAAACACAAATTAAAATGTCTTTTTTAAAATAAAAAATATATAAAAATATGCTAAAACTAAGTATAAATTGTTGACATAAACTTATTTTAGGGATGCAAATTAAGCTAATCTTATGTGTTGTTTTTCTTACAATGCGTTGCTACTGTTTTAACTAAATTTTTGTTAATTCACCAGAATTTGATTTTGTTTTTTAGCTTATTTTATATTCAAATTAATAGATTTTATTAAAATTCCATGTATAATTTTTAGTGATTATTTACTCGTATATAAAAGGTTTCCCAAAGCCAAGTAATGTGTTGTTTGTTTATTCATCGAAGAGTAAAGGACTTAGCCATTTCACCTGTGATGTTATAATTGGAATAAATGAATTATTTATTACAGAATAGTTGCATGAATAATGAATAGATGAAATATTTAATTTACAGATATTAATAAATTTAAATAAGACTAAGGCAAGTGATATTCCCTTGAGCCATTGACTGTAAAGATCCAATATACATAGATACTGCAATTTTGAAAGCAATACATACAATAAAATATTTTTTAGTAATACTGCTTAAATGTTAATATATGTTTTGTTACATGCATCAGATTAAGATATAAACTTTTAATTCATATTTTTTTGCCTTCGAATTTTAAACTTAATAGCTCGAATTATGTATAGAATTACTTAGTTTTATTATATACAATATTACACAATAAAACAGTAACTTATTTCATATCTATTCGCATTACGCACTGGATGTATTTTCACAAAATTTTGTGAGAAGGTATCTTAGTATCCCGGTTCAACGAAAAATATTGTATATTCTATTTCCAAGAGAGTGTGGATAAAAAGCACCTTTTATTTTTGACTTAACTGATTAGAATCTTCGAGTTCGTCAGAGGAGATACTTGTATATTTCTTAAGTTAGTTCTAAGTCAGATAAATAATCTCACCAAAGAATTCCAGTCAGAAAGTTAATGCTTACAATATTTATATTAAAAAAAAAATCTATTTATTTACCAATTTGAGTAAATTTATAAAAAATATTTTGGTCATTAGTAACAATACTGAAATTGATTGAAAATTTTAAAATTACCACATAGTCTTTTGGCTTAAAGTCCGAAATATCCTTTAATAAAAATCTTAATTCGAAGAAATTTTTGAATGAAATTAAAAATATTAAAACTTGTATTTAGTACAATACAAGTTTTAATATTTTTAATTTCCAAAATTACTCTAAATTCGATTTTATGTTCCATAATTCCATAGTATTTTCTACAGAAAGTTTGACTCTGTTGTTCCTAGTATAATATTTTGTAACCTTTACTATTTTGCTTCCCATTTTTTATAATAAAATCATACTTTTACTAATTGCATATGTATGCATTCAAATAGCTTACAAATTTGATTTAAAGGATTTTAGTAGATTAAAAAAAATGGTAGAATAAAAACTTTTAGCAACGGCAACATTGTTCAGAATAATGAAATAAAATTGAATCATGTATGGGAAGTAGTAATTACAAATATAGTACTAAATAATTTTTACACAATTTGTAATTTTCCTTTTGATTGAATAAATTTGCGGTGTAAAAGCACTATAAATATATATAACATTAAATATAAAATCAAATAAAGACACCGATGATTACATATTACGAAGATTTTCATAATTTATTCGAATAAAAGACTTAGTCCCAGGTATGGCCTCGATACAATATTTTCAAAACATATGAAATGAAATTGTATATTTATAAAAAATTTTTCAAAGCAAATTACCAACAACAAACATAATCTATTGTAAAATAAGTTGACGATAAGCCCTATAACATGATAACAGGGTCTTGTGAATTGAACATATATGTATATATGTGTTTTTGTTATAGTAACGAATAGGCTTTTGATAGCCTTCTTAACGCGCTAAATTAATGTTGTGTATATTTATATGGATAATTCATTTGTGTCAGCACAGAAAAAAATATTTGCACCAATTAAAGGTTTTAATTGGTTTCACATTAAAATTTATTCAAACAATTAATTGATTCAATTATTTGTTTAATAAGGATTTTTTATTTTGTTTTAAAAAAATTCAAAATCAATATTTGAATCAATTAAAAAATAATCGAACTTTGGTTTAAAACTAATTAAAGTCTTTAATTGGTGCAAACATTTTTCTCTATCAAAATTTAATCATTTACACTTGATTTAGCTTCTTCAGCAGTTTCTTAGTTCAGCGGCAGTATGTCTTTTTCATGTGTGGACAACATCTTGAGGGCGCAAAATTTTTCGGTTTAAAATAACACACTATTTTTGGTGTGTGGCCAAACTGGCTATATTTTCGGCCCACCAACTTATTGTATCTGATTTAAAAATGAGCAGATTGTCGTTTAGAATTATGAATATGATAACGAAATATCAATAATTTGATCAGCCATAATAACTTTGATTTAAAAAAATAAAAAATTATCCATTAAAAGTAGCGAAAAGCTAGTAGTGGTAAGCTGTACAATATATGAAATCAGCTGGGGACCGGATGAGATAAAAAAGGTAACTAAACTAGAAGAGGCGAATATCAGCGGAATAGGCGAATCCACCCATAAAGGTAAAAGAGATCAGTTTATATAACGAAAACGAAAACTAAAAAAGGCATAAATATTGCTTTATCAACTTTACTACTTACTGTATGTAAATTTTTTCTATTGAAAAATTCAAATAACTTTAAATTTCTAACACTACCCAGCAAAAAATTACGCGTACTTGGAGGCAGGTTTGTAAGGGAAAGAGAAATAGACTCTCCCTTCTAACCTGCTTCAGGAAGGCATGATTTTTGTTTATGAGACACTTGGTATGTCTCTTTGCTTCACCTAATTCTTTATAAAACTTATTCGCTTACACACCTGCATCCGCGTAAGCGGAAGAAATCTCCTTGTTTCACTTAATTTTATAAAGAAAACGTATTCGCTTACATATCTGTATCCTCGTAAGCGAAAGAGAATGCAATTTGTTATTATTGTCTTACAATTATAGCATTCTCGAATTCGCTTATTAAATGCGCTTATGAAAACCGCTTTTGAAAGACATGAGTTTTATTTTACTGGTTACCAAAAGCCAATAATTTTTTGCTGGGTAATAACAATAGGTGTTCTTTAGAGTTATTAAAATAGCCGACGGATGAAACTACCCAAAAAATAATAACTAAATTTCAAATAAAAATCATTACCAAGACGAATGTTAAATTTTACATATGTTAAATAATTTGAAAATATTGAGTGGGTGAACTAGAGGAAGTGTGTTTTAATTTAACTGCGATGAGTATTGAACGTGCACATTTGCATATTTTTTTGAAAATGCTTTTCTGTATTCATACATATATATTTCTTTTTTAAACATTTACTTCTCTGTTTAGTTTTAGATTATGGCAGTGTTTTAAAAGTGAAGTGAAATTAAATATATAAAATAGCTGTCCAGAAATCACTATAAATTTTATCACTTTTTAAATTTATTTTAGTCAAAGAATGTTTCTTTTTAAAATGTTTGCATTAATGAAAAAATAAATTACCATTTTTGTGGTAAAAATAAGAATAGGAGAAGATTTTAAATTTTACTTGACATGAAATTGTTAGCACCAAATTTAATATTAAAAGAATTTCGAATATTTAATTTTAATTAAATTAGTCAAACATATAAATGAATTGTTAATATATAAATGAATTGTTAATAAAGAAAAAGCATAGATCAAGAGGGATGCTTTAGGTGGAGGTAGACTTTGCTCTCATTAACTGACGATTGAATACAGTTTTTTTCGTATTCCTTTATCTGAGTTTGATTGGTTAAATAACATGATGTTTACAATTAAACACTACAAAAGTGTAGGGTGTTTTTTATAGAGGTATAGAACTTTAAGTTGGCATTACTTTTCAAGATGGCGACCGATTTAACAGCTCTCCGGTGATTTATTCTCAGTTTGGTTTGGCAATTCATCACGAATATACTCACGCCTGGACAGCGCTTGCCAATAGTGCAATTTTATTTCGAAAATAATGGTTTTGTGCGGAAAACGTATCGCGCACTACGTTCATTTTATCGTCGACAAAATCGTCCATCAGAGCAGTTAATTCGATTAACCATGGAACGTTTTCGCACCACGTTTACTCTTATTGATAACTCGCATCCCCAGAGACGCCGTACGGTGCGTACAGAAGAAGCTATTGCAGCTGTAGAGCGTAGCATTGAGGAAGACCCGAATGAGTCCATCCACCATCGAGCACAGGAGTTGGATCTGTGTCCATCCACTTTATCTTGGTTTGCGTGCTTAGAAAATCCAACTCGTTCAAGAATTGAAGCCAAACGATTAACAAGTAAGGCGTAGATTCGTCGAATGGGCCCAAAACGAGATTACCGTTGTTTCCGATTTTCATAAGCGAATTTTTTTTAGCGATGAAGCGCACTTCTGATTGAATTCCTACGTCAACAAACAAAACTGCAGCATTTGGAGTGAAGGTAAACCTCAAGTGTATGTCGAAACACCGTTACATCCAGAAAAACTGACTGTTTGGTGCGCTGGTGGAATCATTGGTCCGTACTTTTTCAAAAACGATGGTGGCCAGAACGTTACAGTCAATGGTGATCGGTATAGAGCCATGATTATTAACTTTTTCATTCCTGAATTAAATAACCATGATGTCCAGGAGATGTGGTTTCAACACGTTTGGTGACCGCCTAATTTCACGTTTTGGACCTGTGAATTGGCCTCCAAGATCTTGTGATTTAACACAGCTAGACTACTTTCCGTGGGGCTATGTAAAGTCATTGGTCTATGCGGATAACATTCGCCGTGTTATTACCGATATACGGCCACAAATGTTGGAAAAAGTAATCGAAAATTGGACGTCCAGATTAGACTACACTGCCACAAGATTATCTTTCGGATAAATAAAATTCATGTCAATCGAAGAATCCATCGTTATAAAAAACACCCTTTATATAGATGCGAAGAATGCTGATGACGGACGTAGCTAGAAAATGCATTCCATTCTGCTAGTGTCTAGTTAAACTTTTCTCATTTTTCTTTACAAAATTAATTACCTGTTTTGTATAAAAATATTCTTTAACTATTATTAGTAGTCAGAGAAAATAAAAGAACTTAGGCCTAACTTTAACAATTAATTTATATTTAAAAAATTTCAGAAAATGCTACCAAGTCTGTCAAGTCATTTATTAAATTTCACAATTTTTTAAATTGCTGCAATAAGTAATCGGCAGTATAAATGAATATAAATTTGTAGAAATAAACAAGTATAATGTTCTTGCAAACAGGCATTTATTTATTGTTATCGTTGTTGTTGTTGGCCATATTAACGGAATATATGTTGTTGCTGGTAGAGTTGACAATAGTGATGATGCTGATGAGAAAACTGCAATATAATTTAAACGTTATGCGATAAGTATGTTGATGATCAGGATAATAATGTTGATTCATAGAATATTTATGCTATAGTGTACATACAGTGGAACTCAAAACAATTGCAACTGAAATCATTTTCTAGTACTAAAGACTTTTAACTTATATTTACTTTAAAGGTTATTTTTTATTTACCAACCAACAGAAGTTAAAGTTTAAGTTTTCTGCATCTCTTTAAATAGACCTGGGGAATCTTAATTGCATTTAAATTATATTTGCAGGTAATGTGTGTTTGGTATTAGCAATTGTAGTGTAATTCATAAATTCCAACCATAACTAATTGTAATATATTACAACTACGGATATTTATAATCGTATTTTTCTATTACAAATTGATATATTATATAAACATTAAAACACAACCAAAATTAAATTATTTGGGAATTTTAATTACGCTTACAATCAATATATAAATGAAAATTTCCAATTGCAATTATAAAATTTCAAATATAATTACATGTGAGTTCGTAGTTGCTTGACACTCAATTGACACTCAAAGATATTTTTAATAAAACCAGAAAAATGACATCAAATAGTTACTACTTCATGCAGATTGAATTGTTTTTTAAGCCCAGAAAACAGAAAACTATAGTCAATCAGAACATCAACATAAACACGATTTCGCCACCTAGAAAGAAGTTTTTGCTGAAAGAAATGTGAACAGAACATAGAATTATTTTACGGTTTTTGGGAACTAAAAAAATACATATGCATATATTTTTATTATTAACCAGCTATCCCCGATACGCTTCGCTACACACATCCACAAAAAATACAATAAATACTTGTAGAAAAGTATTGCTAACCTTTAGGGCAAGATATTCTTACGACAAAAGTGTTTCAGTTTATATGCAAGGTACGACTTTGCTTTATCTTTGCTTTATATCACTTTCCAAGTAAAAATGGGAAGGTATATTGCAGTATGTTATCCTATGTGTCGAACCTGAACTTATAAAATTTTGATCACTACTATAGTATGTTAACCATACTTGGGAATTTTTCATTGGCATTGAATTTTCATTGGCATTATTTGAAATAGTTACAATGAAAAAAAAATTTAACTACTATTTAATGCCACTGATTTATTTTTAATTACAATTGTTTTTACCAATGTTAATGGAAACGTAATGAAATCGTGTAATTACTAATTATAATTGATGAAAAAATCATTGTTTATATAAAATACAAATTTATGATTGCAGTAGGTTTTAATGACTACAAATAAATAAAACAAACATTAACCCATTTCTAGTAGCATGAATTTACAAAACTCATAAAAATTCTTTAAAATGGTGCAGATAAAGCAATAATCAACAAATATTTTTATAGAAAAATCCAGAAAGTTAAAAAAGTTAACAATTTGCAATGAAACAAACTCAATACAAGTGGCAGTTAGTCCATCAGAAAACATTATGTTTCATCTGTTGCGAAAGTTTGCAGATACACTGACAAAGCACATGCTTAATGCAACACTGCGAATTAATACATTTTTCACTATGATTATATTTGCATAGATTTTTCTTATAATTCTATGGTATTTATTTGGAGAATAAGCTAAACATATAGAATATTTTAAATTGTCAGTCAGAACACATCTTCGTATAACAAGTTGGAACTCCTAAAAACTAATTTTAAAAGTTTTATGTCTATATCAGTATGGTCAACTATCATATAATTGTGTTTTATTTATTACTTGACCAAATATCATTTATAGAAATTGAGGTAAAACGGCATGCATGAACAATAGAATACAATAGCATTGTAAATTTAGTCGATAGTGGAATTCACGGTTTGCTATTGTAGACCTTTTACATCTTGTAGCTTTGGTAAATTTAAATATTACTTATGTATTTTATTGTTGTTTATCAATATTTACCAAACCTACAAGATGTAAAAGGTCTACAAAGCAAACAGTGAATTCCGCTAATATTTTACCATTTATTTATGAACGAGTAAGACGAAAAACTCTAGTATGCCAATAAGTTATCAAGGATTTCGTTGTTCTCAGTAGATAGTGACTTTATTAATTTTATATGAATTTTTTATTAAATACACAACTAAGTCCATTTAGGCTTTACTACTATTGCATTCACGCTAGTTTTTAAAATTTGTTATACGCTTACAATTTGATCTTATCGAAGGGAAAAAAATAAATAAAAAGCATTCTCCAACGGGTTAAAAAGTTGACATTAAAATTTAATTTTCAGAAATTATTTTTGTTTTTTTCTTCTGATTATTATTTGTATTTATAGGGGAAAAAATCACATAATTTGGGAATGAAAATATCATTTTTTCACTACAAAAAGTTGATTGCAAATGTGGCCAATAATGATAATGCTTTTTTGTAATTTAATCATTGGTTAATGGTAATGATTTTAAATAATTACTAATGAGACCTCTTCATTAAAAAGCATTACCATTAATGAAATGAATGGTAATGGTAATGAAAACAAATTTGTTAGCATTACTTACATTTCAATGCTAATGAAATTGCCAATTAATTACTCAATATAATTAATTAGTCTCATGTATGATGTTAACAAGTACGATTATATTTTATTATGGCAACAGTTATTTTCAATTGTTTTATTGTGTTGTTTTATGACTATTTTTTTAACACTTTATAATTTTGGTTGTTGGCTGTTATCATCTCCATCATTATTGTTGTTGTCCTTGTATTATATCGTCTTTTTCATCAGTTGCAATTTGCATTCACTTCATTGAAAATAATCACAATTCTGCACTTGTTTAAAGTTAAGTTAAATGTATAAAAATATACAACAATAAATAAATAAGTTGTTTATACTAATAGAAACATTCTCGCACATACACAGAAAAAAATGTTTATCCAAATTAAAGATTTTAATTAGTTTCAGGCACAAACTTAATTTAATGTTTTATCGATTCAATTATTTATTTAATTAAAAATTTATTCTGTTCTTTCTTAATTGAAAATATTATTAAATCACATAAAAAATTAATTGAAACTGCAACTGAAACTAATTAAAAGTTTTAATTCATGCAAAAATTATTTTCTGTGTACATAGAAATACCATAAAATTATAAATAAAAACATATGTTACTGGTTTAATATTTAGTTGTGGCCAAAAATGTCAACCAACACATGATGAGGAGTTGTCGCTTGCTGCCGCTAAAACTAGAAGCATTTTTTATTTCATATAAAGCAAAATTTTATAAAACAGGTCACACTTCTTATGTCGCACTACACTCAAGCAAATATATATACACTAGAAAACCCACTAGGGCAAACATCATACAAACAAGCAAACAAAAATACATACATAATAAACACTCTTAATGGGATTCAAAACAAAATTTTTTTATTTCAAGTAAAATTCTTTTTATGAAAATACAGCTGAGTATATAGCGGAACCTATAACCTATTTCCAAAACAAGAATAGTTTGACAATGCATCTGTATTTGAATAATGTTTGTTATCTGTAGTTGTTTGTTATTACAAACACAGTTTAGTAAATGTGAAAAGCAAATACTGTATGAAGCCTTAAAATATAAAAATATTTCTATAAACTGAAGGAAAGTTATTTAACTGTTCATGCTAAAACAAGGAGATAGTTTAAACTCTCCTCAGCTAATTAAAGTCGGGGTTCTTACAGGTAGTATCTTGACATACATTTTATACCTTCTTTATGCTTAGGATATGCCAAGAAGTCATAAAGTCTCCACATTGACATTCACTGGTGACACAGACCTTTTCTAAGCAGTCAGAAAAGATCATAAGATCATATATGATATTATAGAATTCAGAAAAGGCGCCTTTTGTTTTTGATAGCGGCATATTTTAGTAGGGATGGGAACCTTTATATAAACCATAACTAAACACTAAAAAATTAAGGGTCTTTGGTATGGATTGCTTCAAAATAAAATATATAAAATAACGTCTTGCTGAGTTTGTATATGTTTATCTTCAAATATGCCGAGCCTGGTTTAAGTAAATATCTTCTACGTTTACATTTTTCTTTATAGATTTACTGGCGCTGTTATTGGGATTCAAGAAAATGTCTTCAGAAATTAGTTCTACTGAAACAGGGTATAGGTAAGGGTTTTAAAGATTATTTGAAAATATTTCTAAGTAAAATTTACGAAGAAAAATAGATAAAATCGGAAATATATAATTTGTTAAATAAATTAAAAATTCAAATAAATTGTCTGTATTGTCTGAAATATAAAAGTGACAAATTTGACGAAAGATGAAATAACATTAAGCCAATAAAGTAAAAATGTAAAGATCTACCTAAATGTATTGGTACATAGCTTACAAAAAAGAATCTGTCACCGAATTTCCTTCATCCCTATCACAATTTTCTTTATTATTGTGTAGCTCTATGACTGACTATTTCTGCTATGACTGATTATTTTTGGGAGCCAGCCTAGCAGATTTATCAGAAGGTTTCATTTCTTTTTCAGGTCTTTGGCATGGTTTAAACTTTATTTTTGATTTTCATCTATACTTTATAATCGACATCGATGCATGCCAAAGTAACAAAATGTTGTGATGCCTCAAACCTTTTCAGGTCCAAAATGTAAATCCTGACTCTTTCATTTGGTTTAACTTTTAGTGTTTAATAAAAATTTAATCAAAATTCCAATAAAAACTACTTTTTTCCTCTGAACTGAGCTAATCGTGTGATGCATTACGGAAAGCGATTATTATTATTAAATTATTTACTTTTTGAAAGTAGAGAAATACAATTTATATAATAGTTACCAGTAGAATGAAATGCCTTTTATGACCTGCTAGTGTTCTTACTTTGCGACACTATTACTTAGCTAGTCCCAAGCATAGACAATATTTTTTTAAGCATTCATATAACTGAAAAGGAAGAGTTATATTAGTCTGTGGGATGGGATTTCATAAAAAACTTTGAATGTTAAATTAAATGTGAGGGAGACTTATGGGGAAGCCAAATTATCAGTTGTCTGATTCTATATTCTTTAACAGAATTGAAATAAAAATAATTTTCTAAACCTTTATGTTTTTTGTGTTGCCGAAACTGTTTTTTTGGGACTTCTTGCACAAATTTAGCACTTTTTCAGTTTTTATCCTATATCACAAAAAACGAAACGTTTTTTCGACAAACTTCCAAAGAAAATAAAGGAGACCGTTCCGCCACGAAAGAACGACCAAAAGGGGCCATATCTTCATATCTACACTCAGAATATTTTTACAGTAACTGATTGTAGTTTATTTAAAAACTATTCCGTACAGTTATTTCTAAATGCAAACTGGATATAAACACTGATTTTCCGTTGCAGTTAATATTTTCATTTATTTTTTTCTACTTTTTTAGAAATTCTAAATTCAAACAATAAACTTACATATATGTATATGTATGTATGTACGTATCTTTTTAAAAAATAACTCGTTGAACTAAAAGTCAAAAACATTTTTTCAGACAGAATTGAAAAATTTTTTTTGCATCACGATTTTGAATTTTAAGACTTAAAGTTTTTGTTTAAGAGCAAAATTTTTATGAACTTCTTAAAAAGCGCTGTGTTAATTTAACCATTATGATAATTTTTTCAGTTTAACCCTTTCGACCCCTTACAACTCACAACTGGTTGATCTCCAATGTTTATTGTCAATATATGTATATATGTACATCCTAAATTGTGATTGCTTGTGCAGCTGTTGTCAAAGGACCTCCTTGCTCGTTTTTTAAATTCGTAAGCCGATAGCAACTTCTTATTTTTCCTAGTAGTACCGGATCAAAGAATCTTTTAAAGCAATGTAAGCCTTTTACTAATGTAAATCAGTTATTGAAATATAGTTTAAAATTTTTATGTTTTTTAAAGGTTGTCAACAAAGTGAAGTACAATGTCCAAAGATATACATACATATGTACCTAATTCAAACGACTGCCAGGTTCCTACCCCAATATATAGCGTAAAACCATACACCCAATTTGCTTTAAACTTGGCCTTCAATGGAAGATTTGCACACCATTAACCGCAATTATATACATATGTACATATTATATCATCAATATTTTTAATAAAGTAGTATTATTTTATATATTTTACGTTGTATTATGCAATTTAGGTTTTTTCCTTTTGTTTGTTAAATATGTACATATGTATATTATAAGATTGTTTGAAAAAATTTACTAGTTTTAAGATAATGAAATAAAGGAAAATTTGTTGATTAGAACAAAATTATAGGTTATTTTTTACGGTTCAAATGTCATAAACAAAGGGAAAAAATCATTAAATTCTACGGACTTTGTAGTTAATTTTTAGCATTTAAAAAATAAGAAACAACGGAAAAATCCGTTATTTTTACGGAATTTTTAAGTAGTTTTTTTGGCAGTTAGAACAAAAGAAACAAAGGAAAAAATCATTATTTTTTGCGCAATAAGTAGTTTATTTTTTGTCACTTAAATTTAAAGAAAAATCATTTGTTCTTACGGAATTTATTCATTTGATTTTTTAGCAGTTAAAAATAAATTAATTTTTTTTTGTTTTAAATGAATAATGAGTAGACTAGTTTTTAACTAAATTTTCATTTGTTTTAAATTGCACTTCCAGTTGATTTAACTTACATAATATTTTGAGTGTTGTAATGTTCAGCGTTTTATGGCGCATATGGTCAGAATGTTACTGTCAATGGTGAACGGCATAGGGACATGATTAGACATTTTTTCTTGTCTCAATTAGCTGGCATTAATTTCCTGGTTCAAACAGGAGAGAGCCACATGCCAGACAGCGCGCACTAACATTAATTTACTCAAAGAAACTTGAATGATGAAAGAATAATTTCACGTAATAGTCCAATGTATTGGCCATCAAGATCGTGTGTCACTTCTCGACGTCGGAAATTAACATTCAAAGTGTTATTGGCGAAATACGGCCCTAAATGCTGCGAAAAGTTCCTGAAATTGGTGTTCCAGATTTCGCCTTGTACACGCCAGACGTGGCGGCCACATGGCCGAAATCATATTTGAACATTAATGTCATAAAATTTCCTATCCAATAAAGATTATTCCATTAATAATAAAAATATATTTCTTTGTTTTATTATGATTTAAGCTTTAAAAAACACCCTTTATAACAGTATATTTCTCATAAACAACGTTTTTCTGTGGATGACTAATCCACTGATTCCTAATTACTATCCCGAGGCATTTTTGTGTGCCACAAGTATATTAATAAATTTTGGAAATGTTTACTAAAAAAATCACTCACAAATTCCTTATTAAAAATATTCGTACTCTTTTCTTGTAATTAATTCGTTATAAAAAGTAATTAAAAAATGCATACAAACGAAAAATGGTTTTATTTACGGAGTGTTTCATAGCCATGAGTTAAAATACACAAAACATTATAATAATTATTGGGAACGATAAATCTTACATCACTGATGATACGATGAGATTTGGCGTGGCTCTGATTCTTCCACATCACCTTGTCCCTGCCCTTTTTTCTATCAACAATTAAAATAATCCAAGAAATTGTCAGGATACCCTTGAACATATTAAAATGGGGATCTGATTCACTGCATATTATTATAGCTGCTGCTTCGACTATTCAAAATCTCTCTTATTCTTTAGATATAAAGTTTTATTGGTAAAATTCGTAACCCAATATGTTCTCTCGAACATTTTTGAAACAAACCACAGTAAACAGACTTGGGTTCTTTTGAAAGGTGAACAGTATGTCGTCACCATAATATTCTTCTAGTCGATCTTTCACTGTACATTGATCTGGTTTGTAGTGTCGTTTTATTTGGCTTATCACTTCTTACATTGAGAACTGATAATTATCATCGCTATTTGCCATGTATGTGTATATATGCTGCATTAATACATCGATTGCCTGAACACATGTTCCCACTCTTTTCTGTTGCTCTTCTGTGTTTGGGGTTTAAATTCTATTCGTCACATTTTATGATATTGCGCGTCAATAGCCAACAAATCAGGTACATGCTTAATTTAGCGTAAAACCTCTGTATGAAATTCATCATCACGATTTCGTGCGTACTTCATAACACTTTCTCCCCAAGCACCAGTTATATCGAAAACCTGGTACACAACATTTCGCAAATTAAGAGTTTTTTGGCTTCTGCCGCTGAAAATTGTATGGTAATGGGTAATCCACATATAAAGGAGTTTGTACTGATCGTGTATTCGAAACTGTTGATTTGGTTTCTCTGGATTTATGCATCTCCACTAATTACTTTTGCCTCTCAATGTGCACGAGAATGGCTCGCTCATCTACATCTATATTTTTAGATACTTATCGCGCACTCTGACAGCTTCTCCCTTTAATTAGCTGTCTTTCCATCATTCCTTTTTCAACTGGCTTTCAAGAGCGATGCGCTTGGTGTTTCTTTAACTTTTGAGACTCTTGGACTCCAACCTTCCAACAAAGATGCACAAATGAAGCAGTGTGACATCGCGAACTAAAAAGAACAAACGTAAAGAGAATAAAAGACGAGACAGATGAATTAATGTTACAAATTAATTTCAAAACAAACGCAAATGAAACACTCCGTCTCAAGAACTAGCATTGAAAATAACAAACAAACGTAAAAGGAACATAAAGACAAAAGACATTAATTAAAAGTATTAAAATCATTATTTTAGGTAAGAACAACTTTGGACTAAGACTGTTTTTGTATGACTGTATGGAACTTTCTAAAGCGTGCCGGAGAGGGTAGGACCGTGACTCTCAACAATAGGAAGTCCCCGCAACAATGATAAGACTCGGCAAATATCCCAAAGAAGAATTACGAGTAAAAAAATTTTAAAAATATCCATTTTAATAATCCAAAGAGGAGAAAGTGATCTTTAAATTAAATCAATTCATTACTTTTATATCAGATAAATTGTATAATGTAATAAATTTGTAAACAGTTAAGTATAGAAATGAAAATATAGGCCTTTTCAGGCACTCTCTAGTGGCGAAAGGGTTAGTCTTAAAAAACGTTTTGTATAAGAAATGTGGGCTACTTTATCTACTTTATTTTGCCTAGAACGACTTTTACGAAAAAAAAAACACTTCCTTTTTGAGATACATGCCGAAAATTAAAAAAATATAAAGGGTGAAAAAATGATAAATATAGCAGAACTTATTTCTGAACCCCTATTTTTTGCTAATATGCCTAGACTATGAGGACATAGTTTATCTGTACAACTTTATACTGATGTGTTAAGGTAGTACGAAATTACAAACTTTATTTCAAATTTTATATGAAAATTTTATCTTAAATTACACTTCAAGTAGACTAAATTTTTTTTTTTTTTTTTTTTTTTTTTTTTGAAAAAGATTTTGGCCAGATTATTAGATTAATATTATTTATAAAGTGAAGGGTATTAAGGCATCTAATATAATTTGTAGTAAATGTAATTTATAACGTACCCACACACGTTGTATGTATCCTAATAATATTTTGTTTGATTTTGCTTTGAAAAAATCAAACAAATTTTAAGAGTCTTACTTACTTTTATAGTGCTTCACGTACACGTATTTTATTTATATAAAGGTACCATGAACAAAATTCTAAAAATTATATAAAATTCTAAAATTCTAAAAATTATTGTAAAGCTCTGTAAAAGCTGTTTAAAATATCCAGCTTTCAAAAATAAAAGACGCTGTAAAGTATATAGTGTCTTTAAAATACCCCGCAATATTGGAATTTTATCGATGTGTCTTATAGTATGCATATCGGTAAAATTGCTTACTTTCACTGAATTTTCTCCACTTTCTCTTGGAAATAAGATATTTTTACAGAAAGAAAGTGTCCTATATTTGAATCAAGATACTAAGGTACCTCCTCACAAAATTTTTAAAATCCATCCAGTAGTTTTTACATAATACGAACACAGACAGAGAGAGAGAGACAGACAGGAACAAAATTACTGGTTAATTATATACTAGCTGTGCCCGCCACTTCGTTAGCGTCCTTGCAATATTTTGTTCGATTTTGCTTTGAAAGCAATCCACACCAAAGACCACTACAAAAAGAAGTAACACTCAGGCAATTATGGCTATATTAACTGTGTTACTTCCTTTAGAAAGGGATAGTAGTCGAAATTTTGTTAAAATCCATGTAGTAGTTTTTACGTGATGCGAATGTAAAAGAAAAGCAGACAGACAGTCAGACATATGGAAATGATATTACTATTTTATTATATGTATAGATATATTTATAAAAATATAATTAAAAAGTTTTATTTAGTTAAACAAAAAAAAATTGTCACTAAATATTATAACGAGTTCCAGAAATGTCCTTTATGAGCAACACCACAATTTTAATGTCTTCATAATTAATTGTCTTTTAAATGGGTGGTTTGAACATTCTCTGAATTGCTTGTTCATTATTTCCTTTTTAGTTTTAGAAATTCTCCATAAATAGTGGTACAAATGTATTTTGGCAAACGTCAAAACGGCTTTTGTAAAATAATTTTTCTAAAAATTACATGGCATATGACAGCAAATAAATAATACACAAAGGCAAACGTTTGAAAGAGAATAAAAATGTTCTTTTCTGTTTGATATTTTTATATTTTACAAGTGCTCAATAGTTATACACTTATTTTTTGTTTTATTTATTTAAAAATCACTTTTGATGTAGAAATACTTGATAATATTTGTAATTGTACCTTTGTTGCCTTTGAGTCTACTTATATGTGTGAATACATGGATAAAAACATACAAACGCAAACATGACATTTTAAACATTTTTGTTAAAAAGAAGTGCAATTATACTAAATAAAATTATTGCCAACAAATCCAATTACATTTAATTTTAATTTTTTGCTGTAAATTTTTATAATAAACCACAGTTGCATACGAGAATAACCTCAAAAGTTCTGCTAAGATGGATAGATAGAGATACTTAATAAAACCTATAGTGACAAGAGCCTAAACTTTTTGTATAACTACACTCAAAATATTATGTAAGTTAAAATAACTGAAAATGCAATTTAAAATAAATGAAAACTCAGTTAAAAACCGGTCTACTCATTATTCATTTAAATCAAATGAAATATTTTGTTAATTTTAACTACTCAAAAATTAACTGACAAAATCCGTAAAAACAATGTTTTTTTCTTTTATTTTAAGAACATAAAAATTAACTGAATATTCAGTAAAAGTAAATGATATTTCCGTTGATTTTGTTTTTTTAACTGTAATAAAATTAAACTTAAAATGCAGTAAAAATAAACGATTCTTCCGTTGTTTCTGTTTTTTTAACTTAAAAATAATAATCTACAAATTTCGTAAAAATAAATGATAAATCCTTTATTTTTACTAATTTTTATTTTACATACAAATAAATTAATACAAATTTCTTAGTCTTAGGACTATAACTTTTTAACAAAGATACATACATAAGTAAATATAATGTAATTATATATGTATGTATATATATTTAAAGTAAAATATATTTTTGCCAGCATTCATCATCAACTAAATAACCAAAAACCAAAATCAAGAGGTTAACTAAAAAGAAGAAATTATAAAAAAATTATAACAAATAACCAAAAAATTGATGAATTATAAACCACTTACCTTACTCTTGAAGTACCGAACCGAATTATAAGGATTTTTAAAAGGGTTTTAAAATACATATACCTAAAGGGAATAATTAAGAAAGTATAATTAAAAATACAATGCAGTTTTAAAATATCCTAGCTATCACTGAAAAACAGTTATGCATAAAGAACCATCTTAACAATGTTTTGCAACTAGTAAAGAAGTTCTGCCTCTAGGAACGAAAAAATTACATGACGTTATTTTAAGTATATCTTTTAATACTATAACCTCTAATACACAACTATTCCAAAAGGCATAAGAATGGAATCTAGTCGAAAATTATTGCACTTGACTTGTCGCTGATATTAAAGCATGTGTTTTTGATGTATCATGTGGAAAATAATCAGAAGAACGTCAGATTCAAAACGTTCCAAATTCTGTGACCGACATTATAAAGGAAAATGTTTACGATAATGGCAGAAGAACAAAATTTCCTATTAATGGTACTCTAAGAGAAAAAGAAATGACCAAAGTCATTTAAAATGAGATAAAAAACTGCCACAGGGAATGCAGAGTCCCTGCTACCAACCTTACTTTGGGTTTTAGACTTTGCAATTGACTTAACAATAGCAAATGGCAACTTTGTACCGCTCTTACATATTGAAATTGAAAAAAATATTTTTTCTTCCCCCCCTAATGTTATACGTTACTATTTATTTGTAATAAAGCAACTTTTAGTATATGGACCCAAGCAACGATGCAAAAACAAATAGTTGCCAAGAATGATAAAAACAAAATTATACGTAGTTTTTCCACCATAAGAGTTGCCAAGCCTCAATAAAATTAGCAGCCCTACACTTAAAATTACAATTGGACTGGAAGATTGGCTTAATTTTGTTTCCATTATTTTTGACATACATATGTAGCTAGTATCCTATAGTACTTGATTTACTTACCAGATAATATGGTACAGCGGTCGGGTGCACTAAATAATTATTTTACACAATTTATACATAAATGTATATGATTTTTTCAATTAATATTGTTATTTTGATTTTTTGTTTTATAAAACTGTCAAATAGTTTTTTCATAGATACTTAGTTTTATTATTTTCGATATAACCGAATTTTCAACTTAAAATAAATGAAAATATTAACTGTAACGGAAAATCAGTATTTATATTCAGTTTTTTTAGAAATGAATGTTGGAATCAGTAGAAAAATAAAATGCTTTGAATTTTAAATGTTTATTCAGTTAAAATTAACTGTACGGATTACTTTTTAAATAAACTACAATCAGTTACTGTAAAAATATTCTGAGTGTAGTTTCCCAACATTAATTTAGTGATCTTAAGTGGTAAACCATCCCGAAATAAATTATATTTAATTTTGAAAATATTTAATTATTATTTGTCGAACTATTTATGTATTACATACAATGAAATTTATAGTCAAGCTTAAGTTCGTTTTTATTCTCTCTAAGAAAGAATTAATTAAATTACAAATTAGGTTATAATATTAAAGAAAAATTGGGAAAATTTAATTTTTAGACACCAGCAGGAGCGGAATGCACATTTTCTAGACAGCCACGTCCGTCATCAGCACTCTTGTACCTAATCTACTTACGGTAGTGTTTTAGTTGTAAGCATCATCTATCTAACCAACCAAACCCAGATAAAGGAATACGAGAAAACTTGTATTCAATTATCAATCGTCAGTTGGTAAGAACGAAGTCTACCACTACCTTAAGCTTCCCTCTTGTTGAATGTTGAAATTAAAAATCGCAAAGGACCGCGCAATTATGTTTACTCAACAAAGTTTGGTTTGATACTAGATTAGTGTTAATGTTAAAGATTTCGCGTTTTCTAAGTAAACTTTCCGCAGTATGCTTGATTATTTTGCAATATAGTTTGCTCGCTCGATTTCAATTCAAAACAACAGAATGCCTGCTGCTTTATACGCAATTTATAAAGCTGATGTAAATCATACGGATGTAAATCATTATACTATTTATATGTATGTAATTTTAAGACCATTTTATCAACGTCGCAAAAGCTGTGCGTGCGAACTTTCACTTTCCAATTAATAATTTTGATTGAAATATTTTCATTACCCGAATTTGTTCTTTGAACAATCACATTTTTGTTGTTTTTATTTGAATTTGAATTTTATTACAAAATTGTTGTCTTTATTTGAAAAGAAATTGTACGAAATAATGTATTCGTGTGGCACTGTGAAATAACAAATAAATGCTTTAATAAATAGAACCAACAAAATCATTATTATTAATTATTCTTCTAATCTATTTTATGTTACCTTTTTAATGATTTTTCGTTAATACATATTATTAATTTTACCATTACGCTTTTAGAAAAGGAAAGAGTCTCCTTACACAGAAACAAATATTTTCAACAAAATAAAGGATTTAAATGATTTCAGATTAAAATTTAATTAAATAATTAATTAATTCAATTATTTGTTGTGTTTGAAAAAATATATATTTGAAATAATTAAAAAATTAATGGAATTTTGTTTTTAAACTAATGAAAAAAACCTTTAATTGGTCCAAAATTTTTTTTCTGTGTAAAAATAATTATTATCTTCAAAGAATTACAATCGAATAAATTATGAAGGCTTCTAAAATTTTCCGTCTGGGTAGCTAATGATCTAAAAAAGCAGAATAAGTATTTTACCATTTTACAACAGAAAATACGAAAAAGAAAAATCTTAAACTGTTCTAAAGCTACTTATAAATGTTTATAATAAAGCCAACATTTATTAATTTTATGGTGATTGTAACAAGAAATTAAAAGACGGGAATAATTTTTTAGCGATGAGACGGTTTTCTAGTAGGGACAGGTAAAATCAAGTGAAAAGCAGGTTTTTATAAAAGAAGCAGGTACAGCACGATGAAAAGCGGCATTTAGAGGAAAATGTTGTCAAAAAAGTAAAACTTAAAAAGAGTTTTCAGAAAAGAAATTTTCATCTTGTATTTTTTATAATGGATTTATTTTATATTATATGTTTATATAAAATAATACTATTATAAATAATACCTTTTAATGCTATATTTAATTAGCAGAAACATTTCTTTTATAAAAAACAGA
Organism: Phasia obesa; assembly: GCA_949628195.1. Taxonomy (NCBI): domain Eukaryota; kingdom Metazoa; phylum Arthropoda; class Insecta; order Diptera; family Tachinidae; genus Phasia; species Phasia obesa. The sequence goes on from CATIVE010000003.1 coordinate 47,382, forward strand.
CTCATCGAAACTAAAATAAAAAACTACAAGGAAGTGTTCTGTAACTATTAATTTTATAAGAAATAAAGAATGTACAATATACGTTAAAATGACATTTTGTACGAAGCCAACCTATATTCTATAGACGAAGTTAAATTCCTTTAATAAAATTAGCAAAGTACGATGCAAATTAAAAAATCGAATCTAAGTACATATTTTATTTCTTAACATTTATTAGTCTTTCACAGTAAATAACATACTCACTGCGTTATGCCAAGAGAATGACATCAGCATTTTTACTGATGGCTCTCTTATGGGCGGTAGACTAGGAGCAGGTGTATACTCAGCTGAGTTGAACCTTCGAAGTTCGATCACCTACTGGAACGCTGTTATAAAACGCATGAGACAATTAAACGTGCACTGGAATCAGTTTAAAAACTTAACAGATGTGCTTCGGTCAAACATATGTGCTTCGGTCAACGAGACAACACCCTTTTCTTGGTAATATTAATAAAACCGTAAAGCTCATAGTCATAAAAAACAGTGTGTACAATATTACAAAATATTTCAGGTGACAGGTTCGCCTCCCTTACATTATTGTTAATTTCACAACACACAATTACATAAACAGTTTTACAAAAATTTGTTCCAAAGTTCGTATTTGCGGAAATGTGTTCCTAGGAGTTAAAAACTATATTTACTAAAAGAAACATAATATTCAGGCACATGTTAACTGGATAGATTAACAGTTGAAATCAAACTTTTGATTTTTGTTTTTCAGAATTGCGAAAGATAGTTGCATTATATCAGGACTGCAAAGAGGATGTTATAAATGTTCGTAGATATCTGGAATTTTTTTTTCAAAATGGCCCAGGGAAAGAAATTAATTTGTAAACTTTAGGCCACAACAAAAATAAATGAAAAACATAAAACAAAATAAGTAAAATTTCATTGAGACATTTTAAAATCCTTCTCCAACATAGTATAATTACTATATAATGTAAACTACCTTGAGTTTGCAGCACCTTAAAAGAGCTTTACAGGTAATAGATGTGTGATTGTTGAAATTTATATTTGTTTGTGTAAAAATAGTGTCAAAAAGCAACTTACTACAATTTTTTTGTAATAAAAAAACTGAGTGACAATTCTGATAAATAATAAAAAAAGAAATATAACACAATGTCATGTTTAATTCAATCGTAATTAAAACAAGAATTCATAAAATGTCTTTGGTGCAACTTGAACCAGAAAAGAAAAATTTCCAAATTCCGTTTACCATCTCTGATGAAAAAAAATATTTATTTTAAATTTTATTTTTGAATTTACTTTTAAAAATTCAATGGCGCTATGAAAATGTAAATAAATTTTCAAATGTAGAAACAAAAAAAGAAAATCGATATAAATGATATTAATATTCGTATACTTTAATATAACCAAAAAAAAGTTAACTACACAAATACTTTACATATACAGCAAGTAAACTATTTTTAGTAAGATAAATATAAATTGAATTCAATATATATTTAAACCAAAGGAAAAACTAGTGACGGAAAATCTAGTTTCTATTTTTACTTTTTAGATGTAATCTAAAACGTGACTTATTTTACAGTTTTGAAAAAAGTGTTTCATTTTTTTCACTCAAATACTAAAATTTAAACAGATGTGTTTGATATTTTTATTTACAGTCACAGCTAGAACTCCTTTAGTTACAAAAAAGTTGCAAACATAATTATCATTTTAAATCAGTTTAAGGAATAAATTCATGTCAATCACAGTCAACTAACTTTTAGTGGACTTTAAGCTAAATACTTTGCAACCAGTAATAGTTAATAATTCGATTATTTTTATTAAAAAAAAAACTGTCTACTCGGAAGTTAGCTTAAAGTTAGTCAATTTGTACTTAGCTGTAAACTGAATATATCAGTAAGCTATAAAGAGACTTTGTAAAAATATGCAATAAAATTTGTCCCTGTTTATTATATCCTGCATCAATATAATTTTTTTTATTCCCTGTTTATAATATCCTGCATCAATATAATTTTTTTATTATTTTATTTATGCCTTTTCTTCTTCATTAAAAATATTAGGACATGAAATGCTCAATGGTCAGTAAGATATTTGCTACCAAATGACTTTCAGATGCAATGCATGTGACACAAATTTTCATTTTATAATTTCAAAAAGAAATAAAATATTAAAATATTAAAAACAATATTTTATTTAAGTAGCGACTACCATATTGTTTGTGATGTATTTTGAAAATCCATATACGAGTATTATTCTGTCAAATATAAAATAAAGGCATACGTGACGTATTAGTAATATATAATGCATTTAAAACATACTGCTTGTAAAAATTACTAGCGGAGTGTTCGATGCAAATGGTATTGCAAGAGTGCAAGTGCATAATATAATAGCTTTTTGTGAAATCCAACAACAAAATACCTATTGTATTTGTTAAATTTGAGTTATATAACGCACTTTTGCTAAACCATTTGCATTAAACTCTGAATACCGCTACTATGTTCTTAAACACAAATTTTTTCTTTAAAGTTTTCTTTAACAAATTTTGTTATATACTTAAAGTTTTCTCAAAAATACCGCTTAATAAAACTTTATTTCAACAATATTGGTAATTGCATGTCGTCATATCTAGAATTATTCACTTATGTAGATACTGTGCTTTGGATTTTCTATGACCATATAAAACAAAAATAAATTGCAAATATAATTTATATATATATAGCATTACTCTCTGAAAAAGATAAATATTTTGTTCTCGTTAGAATGACTTCCAAGAATATTATTATTATTACAAATAAAATTTTAAAACATTTTGTTTAGCTAGCCATATTCACTACTAAAAAATTTAATTTAGTAATTAAAATTTATAGGTATTAATAGAATATCAGGTTAGGAGCATTTTAGGGATGCTGAAGTATACCTTATGTCCGTATATAAATTATATTTCTTCCTTCGTGGGCAGAATCATATATTTTACAGTTGACTTTGTAAATAAGATACACTCTCTTTTAATGCAATACTAATTAGCATGTCAATTTCGTGGATAATGTTTTCACAAAGACTTTTTTTTAATAAAAAACCTTAATATAAAGAAGTCAGAAGAAAATGTCCGTCCAAATTGAATACAATGCAGCAATTTTCTAAGATTTATGCATCCAGATCTCCTGGTTTACTTCCTCTCATCCTGTCATTTTGCTGGGCAGAACAGTAGACTTAGAGACTTTTAACATTGTAAAAATTACTTTTTATTATAAGAGTACCCGAAAGGCTCATGATCAATTTCTCTCCATATTTTAAAATCTTCTCCGTATGTCCTATGCTCCGTTGAAATAGTGATACATTATTTATACAATACGTATGTGTAACGCTTTAACCTAGCGATTGTAGTGAAAACACAATTAGTAAATAGATGTAGTCTGTATTTGTAAGAGGACGTAAATCTACAAAACACGAAATTTCGAAGGCAATATCAATCTTAGACACAATTTTTGCAGCACTCAAACTTCTGAAATATTATAACAAACGAAAAATACCTGTAGATGGAGACACTTACCTAGCTAACAATAATAGACTCAAATATTAAATATACACTGACCTCATAAAATTTGACAGGTAATAATTAATTTGCCTGTACAATACCATTTAAATAAACACCATCCTAATGAACAATTATCTAAACCCATTACAATTTATGCTAATACTAACTCACCAATACTGCTTTTAGATCAGCTTGAAATTGATGGCTTCACATCAAAAGCGCACGACAAACGTACAACACCAACAGCCAGTGATGACGGTCTTCACCGAAAGGTATGACAACAGTTGTAAATCTCTTGGTTCTCCCAAAATTCAATATATGTATTAAATGTTCTCGTGACATATAAACTGCAGTATTTATAGTGTGACAGGCTAAACCATTAGTTAGATGTGTTAATGGGCTGGCAACTATATAAACTTCTTAGCACCATTGGCGCCTTCTGCTTCTGAGCGAAAAATGACCAGAGACTAGTCCATAATTTACAATCATGACAATGCTCAGCCTCATGTTTTGAATTTGAATTCAAATTTTATTTTGCATAAAAAAAGCTTAGAATGCATTAACAAGTGCGATACCACACGTGCGTTCAAATTATATTATTATTATTTACCTTAATGTTGCTGTAAAAGTTTGTTAATTTTCTAGGCGTTGTGATTGGCTTCAAAATATTTTTGTCTATTTATAGCTGAATTTTGCTATAAAAATCTTACGGTAATAGGTTAGAGTGGATAAAATATAATTGTAAAGTTGAATGAGCCAAATGCTATCAGGTCTTTGTAAAATATGTTACTGAAATAGTTTCACAAGTGATTATTCCTAAGCTGACATGGATGTTTTTGTGACCAAATGTAAAATAGTAATCTGTTGATTTGTATTAAGCTCATAATCTGTTTTTATAATAATAACTATTTTAAAATAATAACTATTTTAATAAATGGCTTTTTTTATTATATATTATATATTATATTACATTAGATCGCTTTTTTCTTTCTAGGATAATATTTGCAATTAACTCTCTTACTTCTTAAATGTTTTTATTTGTATCCATGTATTATTTATATGTATGTATTTATGTACTTTTGTTCCATATGCCGTTGGTTTTATATTTCCTTCATGATGGTAACCATTTTGTAAACAAAGGAAAAATTTTTATAAAAATATCTGTAAGACTTTTTTAGTTACAAAAACTTTTTTTTTATTTGTTTTATTATCTCCTAGCAAAACACTTTTTATTAATTGATTTATTAATTTTGTTTACATTTGAAGCATTAATGTTTGCTCATGCCGTAGGCTTATATAAAAACTAACACACTGTATTTAAACTGAGGTGGTGCATAGAAACACAAAACACACACTTTTCTGAAAACGGGAATTTGTTGTATTTTATTACTTTTATTTGCTTGATATCCGTCGCCGTATGTGGCAAATCCTTAGAATTTCTTTTTGTTTATGTTTCTTTTATTTATAACACATTCGCCATTATTTGTAAATACTTTTTTTTGGCTCACACATTTTTTTATTTTAGGCAACAAAAAATATGTAACAATCGTAAAACACACATTCAAGAAAAACTCCACGTTTAATTTCCGACGACGACAACAACTTTAAAAGATGCCTTTATTTATAAAGCAGCGAGATTTCTTTGCCTACGTTTTTATCTTTACATATTTATGTTTTTTAAATCGTACTGACTTTCAAACCTACAAACCGAATGGCTGACTAACGCACTGGCCTTAATTTTCATTTGAGTTTAAAATTTAATAAAACACATAATTCTTTCTAAAATTCTTTAATCTTCTCTGAAAAAAAAGGTTTTTTTTATTATTAACCGTTTATTTTTTTCGATAAGCTCGAGGATTCTTTGCGTCAGTTTGGCTCCTTTGTGTTCAACTGTCATCAAATTTGTTACTCTGTTTGCGGTTATACCATGTTTTGTTTGTTGCTAATGTCGGTGATGCTGCTGCTCGATTCTGTCAAAAAATATATTCCACAAAAGGCAAGAACAAAAAAACACTTGTAAAATTAACAGACGAACATCGAAGGATTTGCACTTTGTTCTCTTGCCTATGCGCGTAACATCTCTTGTTTGTATTATTAGTTTTCTCTATTGTTCTTGTTGGGGATTTTTCACGGACGTAGTTTTATCGAGTCAAAAAGGATCTCAATGAAAAACCATAAGAAGTTTTAAAATAACAACTAGTCTCAAATTATTATAAACCGAAATGTCAATGCCGAGAAATTAATTTTAACAAAATGTTGACAAATTGTTTATTTTTTTTTTGGCAATTTATTGTAAAAATCTTTGTGCCACCTGTATCCAGTCTAAAATATAATACAACTTCCATGTATAGTCCGGCATTACAATATCTTTGGAGTTACCCTACCGTATACAGTAGAAGGCGATAAAGGCTTTCCAGCTCTAGCGACTTACTATGATATCGATGCAATGTGTAATGTGTTTCGCTGTTTTATCTTTACAACAATGGAATCTGCTCTAAATACAGAACTCATTAGTAAGATTCACACGCTTATCATTCAATGCAATTCTATTTATGGTCGATAGACTCGCAAAAACAATTTGTTTTTAGTTTAAAAGAGGTTACTTTTAATACAGGGAAGTTCAAAAAGAAATAGTTTAGAAGGAGGCTGGAAAAGACTGAAATAAGAGCACAATTTCTGTATGATTACATTTAAACCAGTACGTGTAATAATTCAGGAAGACATATTCAGAATACAAATTCATGTCACTAATGCAGACTATCGTACTCAGTTAATTACGAACTACCAGTCGATAGCCAAAAATCCCTTACACCGCATTTAAATAGTGATAATTATTTCAACTCAGTGGTAAGTAACAGCAATAATTAAAATACGTAAGGGATGGAAACTAATCCAAAACGGAAGAAGACTGCTTCAGTGTACTAATCTATAAAATAGTTATTATTTAGTAAATATTTGCTTAGATATCTACGAGGACTATAGAAAAACTTTTCTGAAGATTTAAAAATACTAAAAAAATCTTGAATAAAATAATTTATAATTTTCAAATTAAATAACTAAAAAGTTTCTCTTTGCCAATAGTCTCTTAATTCCTACTACTTTCTCTAAATAACAATCAACTACCATGATATTTTGGGAAATTTTTAAGCATCACCTCATATATTTTGGCGCATACTCCAAACTAAAGTAAGAACAATAATACGAGTAACAACAACTGTAAACAATATTCGTTGTCTACACTTACGATTTTATCTCTGGCTCCATGTGTCTGTGTGTAAGAGTACAATGAGCATAACTTTTCTGGCAGTGATATCCAGAACCTCATTATTGTTGTAGGCATTATTCCATCATCTATTTATAATTTTTCGTTACTATTGTTGATGTGATAAAAACTTGTATTCCACTCTCAGAAGTATGCTTTAATTATATAAAATTATTCTGTGACAGCAACAACACAAACAACTAGTAGAACCTGTTTAACAATTCTCTTTATAAAAGCAATCGCACACAAACAACTTAAAGAAACAGACATACAATTTGTAATTATTTGTTTATTTCCATTCAATCGACGCCAAATGACAATAACAGTCTAAAATTTAAATAAACAGATTAGAGATTAAAACAATAAATGAAATGAAAATAAATTGAAGATGTTTAAATTTGTGACTGACTTACTAGTAACCTACAAGGAAAATATGTGTGTAATGATTTGTTATTTATCTGTGTATTTAGATTTACTTACACAATTATCTATTTATTTACAAATTTCATTTGCTGTCTTCATTCTTTAATAATTGTTTTTCAATTCAATTCAATTTTTGTTTTATTTCGTGTTTCTCGTCTAACATCTATTAAGATAGTCGACCATTGTAAACATAAAACAGACACTCATAGACACAGACTATTCTGAAACATTTCTTCTGCTGCTTCGTCTGTATATATAAATGTTAGTATTGTGTAAGTGTTGGTTCAACACGTTGCATATAAAAATTATAATATTGTTGATGCACAGTGAAAAAATATAGTTAAACTTTTATTACTATGCATAAAATTACTAAGATGAAAGATCTCTTTAAACGATTACTCCTTATTATATTTTCTATTGATTTGTGGGTGATTATAAGTATTTTAAATTTTGTTGTTTTGTTATATATTTAATAACTAACTAGCTCAATTGTGAGCTAAATCAACATAAACAAAAAATGTTTAATATTATTAGGGAAGTTGTTAAAAGCAGATATGTATATTGACTTTGGTTAAGTATATACAAGTATAGTGCCCATTCTTTCAATTTTATTGAGTAGATTGAAGAGAGTAAAGCAATATTTGAATTACGCGTAGAAATAATGAAATCATATATCCTAGAACTGAACTAATTCCTCATTAAAAGAAAATCTCCTTACATTCTTAAAATATCCATACAATGAAGCACAACTTTACCTAAATATGTACTATAAAATGCAGTGTAGAATTGAAGAAAAGTAGGTTATTATACATTTAACAAATTTTTTAGTCAAATTTGCAGACGATTTTCGTAAAAGTAAACAATATTATTAAAATTCTTATATTAAAGAAATTTCTTCAATATAACAATTTTCCTTTTATTATTTAATAGGATGTAAATATGATAAACATGTTCCCGTTTTTAAAACTTTGCTTTTTTCTCATACAAAATTTTAATTTTATATTGTAATGTGATGACAAATCGATTGCAAAATTTCCTCATTTTGCTCTTCTTGCAGAACCCATTCTTTAATTTTTTGCATATAGAGGTTTTTTTAAAAAGGTTTTTGATTGAAAAGGTTTTCTTTGTTTTAAATGTTTGGTAACATAAAATGCATTGCATGTAACCAAAAGCATTTCATTTATTGAGAGTTTTGGTTACCTATGTTTTAGACCCAGAATACGATTTTGACCACTGCTTGTTGAGATCTTTTTAATACATACAAATTTACCCACTCTAACGTATTGTAAATAAATTGAAGGTGTTTTTTATTTAATATGTCAACTCGAATAATTTTTTAATTTTTCGAAATTTCTTCTATTTTACAACGCTTTGTGAAATAAACAAAAATTACGTCAAATCAACGTATAAATTATTCGCAATAACTTCTTTTATTCAATTGGCTATTTGGCAGTAAGTAATTTATATTTTGTCATTATTTTAAAACAGCGCCATCTGTTGCAAAATCGTGTTTAAAATATCCCGCTTCCAATTCATATTTTGTCATTATTTTAAAACAGCACCATCTGTTGCGCAACCGCGTTTAAAACATCCCTCTTTTAAATATAAAAGACGCCTTAAATCTTGGAAATAAGTTATTTTTGCGAAAAATATCCTATATTGGAATAAGGATACTAGGGTATCCTTATTTTGTTAAAGTCCATCCAGTTGTTTTAACGTGCTGCGAACACATAAAGACAGACAGACCGGAAATGAGTTACTGTTTTGTTAAATGTATAGATAAGTAATTTTTCCGATACAATCCTAAAGCTATTGGCAAGATATATTAATGGGCCTTAGGGATATAAATTTAACTAATTTTATGAGTTTGTTTCCTAAAATTTATTACTACGTTTTAACAAAATTTTTGTTAATTTAACAAAATTTAATTTAAACTATTATAATTTTTTTTTAATTAACTGGATTGAGCTATGTTTTTAACAAAAGAAATTCTGTTTATTTTAATAAAATTAGTTTGTATAAATAAATCGTATAAAGATTTTAATAAACATTAAGTTTATTCAATAGTTTTTGTCATTAAGGTTCTAATAATTTTTTTTTTGTTAAAAATACCCAAGAAATATGGTTTATTGTAGAATACTTTTTTTAATTTTATACACTGTGCACTACTTCCATGAAACGTTTTATTTATTGTTGCGGGCAAATCTTTTGATCACTCAATTTACTAACTAAACCCACTGTACGTACATATGTATACCAAAAATATAATTAATAATCGCTATGACATAAAGAGAGAATAACAATGTTAGCTTGTATCTTTGTTTAAAGTGTTAAAACAGGACTTTACTTTGTATTTTTTTTAAGTGTTACTGTAGGACAAACTGGTCAATTAACATTTTTCCTTTGCCATTTTTATATACATTTCCCACACATTTTTCGATACATTTTCTTTACTCTGACGTTTATTTGTTGTTTTTTCCTTTGTGTATTCTGACACACCACAGTTTTAATTACTGTTACGGTAATCATATGCACATAGTGCCCATTCATTGACACGTGCATACAACACACACACAACCAATTCCAGGATATTAATATAGGTATTTAGTCACTAGCAGAAATACCCCCTTCATAGTATGTGATATTGAAAACGCAACTGTAGGTGTGTGAGGAATACTAAATATTGTTTAGTGTTGTTTATCAGTTGAAAGATAACGTAGTAACAAGATGATGTATTTTTAGTGGGTTGTTTAACATGAATTATCTTTACATGTTGATTAGAGCTAGCAAACTATCGATTCGATATTTTCGATAGTTTGATAGAAAACTATCGATAGTATCGATTTTTTTGGGAATGTTAGGTTCCATATTTTAAATGACAAAGTATTCTGTATTATTAACTCCATCAACTTAATTGATCACTAATATATTAAACGATCTTAATTAAAGTCCAGAGTTGTTTTATTAAAAAAAGATAATACAAAAAAAAAAAAAACAAAATTATGAAGCATATAAAACTTAGCATAAAAACAAAAACCCATTTATAATTCATTTCTTACAACGCATTTTGAGATCAATTTTCTAAAAAAATTTGTACATACACTATAAATACTATGAACACGTATATCACATATGTTGTGCATATGTAGGCTGCCCAAGGAATTATTTTATAATCGTAATTTCTTATAATTCTTGAGTAATCCAAAAATTTTTGTTTAAAAAGAGCAGTATATCAACATTTTTTGGCTCTAAACTAGATCTTCTATCTGAAATAACGGCTCCGGCTTTGCAAAAAATTCTTTCAGATTCTGTCGAAGTTGCTGGTATGCATAAATAACGTAAAGCACATGACTTTGTGAGAGACATCTGATCAGAATTGTTCTGTGAAGAGATATAACACTGTATAATAATGGTGAATTTTCATTTACAACTAACTAATTGCCAATTTATTAACTTATTTTTTCAACGATAGTATCGCTATCGAGAAAAAAAACTATCGATAGTCTAATGAAAACAAAACTATCGATACTATCGATAGTTTGTCAGTTCTAATGCTGATGTAAATTATGCCTGTCAATGATTCTGAAAATTAAGTATGGGTGTGTTTCTCAGCAGCAGTGCTTATTGCATATCAATAGCATCAATACCAAAGACATATTTACATTTCCATTTATTTAACAAACCACATATTCGTTCATTCATTCAGCCATCCGTCTATTCATAAAAATTTGTGTTGCCGTAATGTAAAAGCTGTTGATGGTTGAAGTGATGGTGTTGATGTGGGTGATGATTAATTATGCTGATGAACTTATTTCTTATATATCTGAGGCTGCTTCTGCTGATAATGATGTTTATTTTAGCCAGTTGGCCCTTTGATTTTTAGGTCGATCGGTTATACGGATGAGTGGTAAGTTGGCTGTTTGTTGGTTAGTTTATACATTTAATAAAATAGTGACTCATTTCCGTCTGTCTGTCTGCTTTTCATTTGTGTTCGCATTACGTAAAAACTACTAGAGGATTTTAACAAAATTTTGTGAGGAGGTACCTTAGTATCCTGATCCCAAGAAAAGATACTTTTTTCTGAAAAAATATGTTATTTCCATGAGAAAGTGGAGAAAAAAAATTTTTGGTTTAAAACTGGATTATTTTCAACACGGTTATTTTTCAACTATTACGCAACAGATGGCGCAAGTTGAAATTAATTTGTATGAATTTGATCTTTACTTTGTGAAAATGCATTTTTATACATTTTAGAATTTAATCCAGGGATGGGTACCTTTAACTAAAGTAATTACATAAATCATAACTGAAACACTATAAAAGAAAGAGTCTTTCAATTGGTTTGGAATACTTTCGGAGCAAAATATTGTCAGCACGCCCACGACGTGGCGCACACAGCTAGTCTACACATATAATAAAATTGTAACTCATTTCCGTCTGTCTGTCTGTCTGACTGCTTTTCATTTGTGTTCGCATCACGTAAAAACTACTCGATGGATTTTAACAAAATTTTGTGAGCGGGTACCCTAGCATCCTCATTCCTATATAGCATATTTTCAATAGAAAGTGGAGAAAAATCAGTGAAAGTACGCCAATTATTATGATCGATTTAAAGCTACTGCAGACTTTAAGACATCTTTTATTTTTGAAAGCAGTATATTTCAATCACATTGCGCAGCAGATAGCGCTATTTTAAAATAATATGTAACTTATTTCCTATCTGTTTTTACAGAGCTTAACAATAATTTGTAGAATTTTATATAAGTTTTAGAGTTTTATACAGGGATGGGAACCTTTATAGAATATAAATACGTAAGGGTCTTAAAATTTGATGTGGATTTATTTCAAAACAAAATCGAAAAAAATATTTTCAGGATGCACACAATGTGTGTGGGCACAGTTAGTATAAATATATTTATGTGGTTCGGCTTTATCTGGTGTTATATAGAAAATTTATTCCTCATCGTTGAGTTCGCCTTTATGTAGTTTATGAGTATAGTTGATTTTTCTTATGTGTTTGTGATAATATTATTACTATTTTACAAGCGAAAAATGCGTTTGCAACGCTGTTATGCAAAGATTATTTCTCTAACTAGCCTTAATTGAAATTGACCTTTTTTTTCTTACTCAGTAGTTTTGTCTTTCATCACAAGAAATAACTTATGTAAAAGAAAAAATTAATTTTACTCAATTATTTGCCAGTTCAGTTTGTTAATTTCCTTATTTCTTAATGCCTTTTTGTATGCATTTAGTGATTCCATCTAGTATAAAGTTTCACAATGTGATGCAGATGCTTCTTTAAATATTTCAGTGGAACTACAAGGGACCAAATTCCTTAATTAGTTTTAAGCTACAAACAAACAATGGGTTTTAAGACGAAATATTTGAATGGGCAGCAATTTTTTTTTAACATCAGATTTGGGATCAATTTATTTTGCCAATCTATCATGGATTGACTCTTGAAAATTTTTTTTTAAGTTTTTCACTGTCGGATTTTTCTATACGAAGACTTAAGAATCCTCAAGTGCATCTTAAGGAACCGAACGAGACGAAATTAAAGGTAAAGTAAAATGAGAAAATTAAAGGAACGGGAAAATGCTTAAGGGATGACCACCAGGAATATTTTTACCTGGTCATGCCATTGAAGGTAAGACCAGTGTTAAAAATGCTGCTAACTTCTGAAGGTCTGACCCAGACATACAATTGTTGAGACAAAGTAAGTAAATGTTTTGAATTTTTTGAAATGTAAAAAATAGAAAGGCTGGTAGGTGACAGTAATTTGGGGACGGGATAAAATATTTAAGTTTTATTTATCTTTTATGCTTACTGTTACACCGAGCATAGTAATACATACCTCTGTCTCAATTTCAAGTGTCTACTTATAAAGTTTAAAAGATAGTGTCAGATTTGTCAAAATCATTACTTCTAAGGAACAAGTATACATTGTCGCATCACTATCAAAACACTTTAATTTTCAGTTTTATTAATTGTTTGTTACAGCGCACAGAGGGGTATTTTGTCAATCTAGCCGGACATTAGGCCAAAAATTAATTTTGATAAGTGTAAAAATTTAAGTACGCAGCTCGACAGACAACAAATAGTGAATTTTCAAGGCGTTTGCTTGAGATTTGTTGTTTCGGGACACTGTTAAAGTCAGGAAAGTTGAGTAAATCGCATACGTTTTTATTGACTTTAAACGATTTCGAGAGGCTTGCAATATATTTTTTGGTGGCTAAACGAATAAAGATTTTGTATTGATATTTTTTTTTTCTGTGAAAGGGTTTATTAGTAGCTACTTATGTTAATTTTTAGAAGTACATTTTTAGAGCCAATATAAGCTAAAAAAAAAGTAATGTCCGGCTAGATTGGCAAAATGTGCAGCGGTCAAAATTTTACACATCTACACATATAATAAAATTGTAACAGCACCATTTCTGTTAATGAAATATTTTTTTAAAAATGTTTTTGCTGACGCAGATAGAGTCGGTCTGTGTGCGCATCACGGAAAAACTACTAGATGAACTTAAATAAAGCTTTGTAACGAGTTACCTTGGTACCTCAGTTCAAATATAGGATACTTTTATCTCTCATTTCCAAGAGAAAATAGACAAACGTAGTAAAAAACGCAATTTTACCGGTGGCAGCGCCGTTTATTTTCGTCAACGTGAAATTTTAAGTACTATTTACTAGAGAAATCGATTAATTGTCTGAGTATGCTGCATGGTTCAAAACTGCTTAGTAGTGTATGGTTTATCTTAATAGATGAACTGCACTGTGTCTAAGTATCAGTTAAAACATGTTTCAGAACTTCTCTTTCTACAAGGATTCCTTACATGTCTGTATATGTATCTAGCATATTTATATATATGAGTAAAAATGTTATTTTTAAAACGTGTTCGTTACGTTTTCCGCATAACGACAAAATCATACTATTTATGAAGTAATTAACATTTTTGTTTGTTAATGCCACAATCCAATTACAAATTAAATTCTAACTTAATTATCGAGCATACCAACGAACACGTTATAGTAAAACAATTTTTGGGAATCGAACTTACAACCCCCCAGGCTCATAGTCTAGCATGCTGCTTACTAGCCTACTGGAGCACCTAATTCATATTTTATATTACAGAAAACTTCTGAAATCAATTCACATTATTTATGCTCAAAGCTATTTCTGCGTATTGGAGGAAGAAATGAAAATGAAGATAATTCTCTAACTGAAATAAACAAATCAAGAAAAAAATTTAAAAAATCATTTACTAGTTGTCTTTAATAAAATATATTATTAAAAAATGTTGCATTGTTGTCTTTTCTCATTGCATTCAAATTTTATTCGACTAATCTTAAAAAACTTTAATCTATTAATCACTAAAATTTAAATTTTGCGCGAATAAAATCAAACTCCGATTAAATGGATAGACTATTTACAGAACTGTACAATAATAGTTCTAAAACCTTAAAATAAACCTTACGATCTTCAGTAATTATAATAATACATAAACCATATCTTAAGACCTATAAAAATAAGAGTTCTAATTTTAAAGCAAAATCGGAAAAAATATGTCAAACTAACGGGCACGGCTAATTTTCTGTATAAATTTAAAGGGTCTGCGTATACCTTTTCAAAAAATATGGGTGCCTACTCTGAGAAACTTTCGATCTTTGGCTGTGATCGAAAGAGCTGATCGAACGAATTTTCATTTAGTATTATGGCGCACATTCGGTAAAAATAGCGCTTTTGTGAATATGCCTCAATTATATTATTCACTATTGTACATAGTTATCAGCTGGCAATATAAATAAATATTAGTAATACAATATTTATTAAGGAAAGAATTGAAATAAGTTATACATATAATAAAATAGTAACTCATTTCTGTCTGTCTGTCTGATTTTCTTTTACGTTCGCAGCACGTAAAAACTACTGGATGGATTTTAACAAAATTTTGTGAGGAGATATCTAACTGTTCTGATCCGAATAAATATATTATTTCCAAGAGAAAGTAGAGAAAAAGCAGTGAAGGTAGACAGTTGAACTAACCGAATATGCTTACTTTATTTTTTATAATGTAGCACATCTTAATACGGTTCTAAAATCATAAGGGTCTTTGGTGTGGATTGCTTTCAAAGCAAAATCGAACAAAGTATTGCAAGGACGCTGACGAAGTGGCGGGCACAGCTAGTTATTATTAAATATGACTACTATACTGTTATAAACAGCATTAGCTCATGCGTAGTTTCTTTCTATTTTTTTTTTCGCTTGAAATTTGGTTCATATTCCTTTCACCAGCTGATGGTTTTGTTCCACTAGTCCTTAGCCCTGTAATATATTAAAATAAATTAATTTACTGCTGGCAAACAAATACTTGCATTTTAAATAAGCATGGAAAGCAAAATTGTGTTCGATTGAAAATTCTTTTTAAAACGAAGTTTTCAACAGTGCAACCCACATTCGATATTCGATGTTGCCAGCGAAGATCGAAAACTCATAATACGGGTCATATAATTGAAAATCTCACCCTGTAATATTAGAGCGGCCCTAGTAATATGCCTGCTATGAAAATTTCAAGAGTCTACCTGTTACGGTTGCTGAGATATACGAAACCCTAAAAACGAATGTCAATAACTACCATTTATCACTTTATTTTTTTAAATCTTGATTGTAGATTTCTATAACTTAGTTGTTTGCGGTTTTTATTAAATAAAACTTAAAAAAGACTAACAATAAATACGTTAATTGGTCTGCTCACTGGTATTTCATTAAAAACGTTTAATTTTATTGACCCTCTTTGAGTTGGTTTTATCTTATTTCAAATGATTATATTTTAACCCTAGTCCTTATACCCAACTTTTATTACGTGGACTTATACCCAAGTACAAGTGTGGCCAGTAGTAATTATTCGCATCTTTCGTTATAACTTTTAAGCAAAAAAATTTTTTTGTTAATAAAATTTTGTTCTTTAATATATTAATATATTTAATATATTAAGAAGTCATTGAATTTTACATAAAACAAAAGGAGGAGTGGATGTTATGGACCAACTACTTAGAGAATATACTTGCCATAGACAGACTAAGCGTTGGCCATTATCTCTCTTTTTTAATATGATTGATTTGATAGCATTGTCAGCGTATATCATGTAATTTGAAAATAATAAAAACTTCCCATATAGTAAGCTTAGACGCACACGTTTTCTTCTCCAGCTCACCAAGCAGTTATGTATGTCATTTATTGAAAGCCGGTCAGTCCGTGTTCAGGTTATGCGCAACTTTAACACGAAACTTGGCATAGCGAGCTATATAAACACGGCCTTAAATGAAAAAGTTAACCCTACACCTTCAACGAGTGCAGCAGCGGCTCAGCGAGGGAAAAATCCAAGTTGGAGCTGCTATTTGTGTTATATTCACGAAGAACACAGAAGACGCACTTGTATCTCTGAATGTAAACGGCCAATATGTGTGCAACATTCGAGCAATTTCTTTGTATGCAAAACTTGCAATAATGAAGACAAAAAATAAATAAGTTAAGTAAAATAAGTAATAATAATTAAAATAAATTAACATTACCACAAAAAAACAAAGTCTTTAATATTTTAATTAATACAATTGCATAAGTGGCCACATCAGTACTTGGGTGTACGTTCATGGGGTCTCGGCTTAAGAAGCTCATAGATCCTCAGTGGTGCATTCCGCTCCTGCTAGTGTCTAAAAATTAAATTTTCCCAATTTTTCTTTAATATTATCACCTAATTTGTAATTTAATTAATTCTTTCTTAGAGAGAATAAAAACGAACTTAAGTTTGATTATAAAGTTCATTGTATGTAAAAAATATTTAATTTAGTATTTTTGAACAATAAAATTGTGACATTACAAAATTCATTGTCAACCACTAATTAAGATTTGTAGCTATGTGACAATCATGATTTAGCAAATATTAAATATGCCGATAAATGTAAATTACATTAAAAACACTTTCGAATACTCAATTTATTATTTAAATGATATTTAATATTTGAACTAAGATACTAATATTTTAAAAATATTAAAAATGATATATAACATTTACAATTATATCAGGCGGGCCGTAAAGGGTCTGTGGTACAGTGATTTGTCTGCCAATTTGTATATAAAGGATATATAGTGCCCAACCGCCTACTAAATTAGCGCTATTAAAAAGGCTCATTTAAGGAACCAACTTGAGAGCTTTTTCGATCACTAATTAAAATGGATCAGAAGTGACATTTACTAATGTGATCTATCGCAGCGTTCTTTATTAGCAATTTATGGGTTTTAAGAAGCATGAAAGCCAAACAGTATAAAAATTGCCTAATAGAATCAAAAAGATATTCTCTAGAACATATTTTTAGGTATTTAAGCGGAAAGAATGAATTTTTTTTTTCGAAGAGATTCCTTACTATTTTCATGTGGTAAATCTTTTTAATTTTGTCAAGGTAATCCCATTAAATCAATTATTAGGATTTCTTCTGAATTGTATACTTAATTGATTTTTTCAAAAAGTTATTCCTTATTGATTTCATTAGGTTAACTTTCAAACCTATTGTACAAGTCAATCCCCAAAGCAATTTGGTGTTATGGGATTTAATTATGGAGCGTTGCCTCAGCTAGCAATGTAGAAAAAATATAAAGGCGCCAAAAAAAGATTCTACGTAAGATTACAGTTGCTACTTTGTATATAAAAAACTCGAACATCCTCAAAGATCTAAACATGCCATCAGTTAAAACATAAATGGCGAAACATGATGTATTTGGGGAGGCTTGAAACTTATATGAACCCGCTGGACCGTAACATACTAAATGAACCCTGTTACATTCGACTAATAGGAAGGGGTATTGTTTCTCTTATCCGTACATCAGAGGGATAAGCCGCAAACATATATTTTTTTCCTGGTACACTGGTTTGAGTTAACAAGTATATTTATTTTTTTTTTAGACTTAAGATATGAGTAATTATTGTTAGTGCAAATATATTGACAATAAATTAAATAAAAATATGAAAAAACTATAAATAAATAATTTTTATTGTAGGTGCTATGCCTGTTGTAACGTTTCCAACAATTTTTGCATGACCTAACACATCCATAGCAAAACTATCAAGCTCAACACTCTTAATGTCGTTTTACATTCCCATAAAATGCATTATTCACTATAACAAAACTAAAGACCTTAAATCGACTTATACAGTTATTACTGTTTGCCCAAGAAATTATTATTTGGTCAGTGATTATAACAACTTTAATTATAATGGTGTTAGCGGCATTAATGTTTATTATCATTGTGCTGCCTTTTTTTAATGAATGATGATTATTTTGTTTATAATATTAATTGTTTATTGATTGTATAATTGAAAACCATTGATAATTGTTTTTATTTGTATTTTATGTTTATAATAATGCTTGAAGAAAGCAATTTAAATTTTAATTTATATCAACACATTTTCAATTATGGCACAATATGACGGCATGTGCAATCATGTGTACTATTTAAATCAAAATCCCAATTATTTATTTGGAATTGCGTGGCAGCATGTTGTTTGTCCTTGGGGAGGATAACCAGTATAGTTTCAGTGTACCTTGGAAATGCGCACATTAGTGTTGACATGATACTCTTGTGGTTAAAGCAAGGATTGGCGAATAGTTTTTTAATAAATGGGATTTACGCAAAGCGATGATAAAAAGCAAGTGATATTGGGAAAATATAAATTGTTTGGTGAATTATCTTCTATTTAATTTAATGAAGTATTTTTAAGTCTTAGCATGCATTTTAAAAATAGTCATGAAGACGTGATTGATACAAATAAAATATTGTAATAAATGATTTGATGATCAACACAAAAACATTATTATAATGGCTCACAAATGAAGACAATATAATAAGTGGTTGCTTACAAAGATAGTGTTTACTAATGAGTCCAACTAAGTGTAAAAGTAAAGAATAATCACACTTTTTAACTTTTTAGGTTCTCTTATGCTCCTGAGTATAATATCGCCAATAGTAGACGTGCGCTATCCTTTTTGCCTCTTCCAGGCACTATCAACAAACAAATCATTTTCTTCTTATACACATGTTATTTTGAGCTGCTGTATCTTAGATTCAGCGCAGATTTTCATCTTACGTTACTCCACTTGTATTCAAGTTTGTTGTCGCTTTCCTTTGCAAAGGCTTCTTAAACGGAATTTTAACTTGTTTAGCAAAATCGTGGCAAGTTTAGTAATGGAGAATTAATTCATTTATTTGTATGAAAATTTTTTGATTGATTTTGTAATTTCCATAGTGCGTCTTTAAGTTCCTTTTCTTCTTATTACTTTACGGAAAGTTTTTTTTTACGACCTATTTGAAAGCTTTTATTCACATTTAATGGTTATATTCTTTGCTGCTCAATCAATGATCAACAAAAATGTAATCAACTGAATTTGAATATAAATAAATTTATTTATGCCGCTCAACCGCTCTGAATAACCACTCATATGGTTATGGTATAGTCACAGGAACCACATTATGTTCTTTGTAACAATATATGCTTGCGATGAACAAATTTTAGATGTTTGTAACATTAGTTTGGTCGCGATAAACAAGTTTTGGATAAAATTGTATCATTAAATGGTTCGTAGTTGGTTTTAACTATTTAGTTTTTGCTACACAATTTGCTACAAATTGCGGAAATCCAGAGAAGAAGTTTGCTACGAGCTCGATTCAACAGCAAAAAAGAAATAATTAATATTTATTTTTCCAAATTTTTTGGTTACGTACGAAAAAAATTTGGAAAAACAAATATTATTAGTTTATGTCAGTTTTTTGGTTCGCACTTAAAAAAAAAAAAATAATAAAAAAATGTACAAACAATTGTTTCGGGAATCAATATACATGATTAATTATTTCTTTTTTGCTGTTGAATCGAGCTCGTAGCAAACTTCTTCTCTGGATTTCCGCAATTTGTGTTCTCTTGGCGTGAGACGGAAATTTATTTTTAATTTTTATACCACAAAAAGTAAGATAATCTAGATGGCTTGAAAATCTACAAGGATAGCAGTATTGGTGATGAAATGTTTCCAGATACTTACGAAGCGAAATTGGTCGATGATGTAATTTACGAGGTGACATTAAAATTGAAGATTTTAATCCCTCAAATAAAGAAGCTGATCAGGGTACAGACTCAACCGTTGAGACCAGCATTGATGATGTTCTTTATCGTCGTTTACAAGATTGCTTTGTTTTCGGAGACAAGAAAGTGTACTTGATAGATTACATGGAAAAGGTGTGAGCTGAATTGCAAAAGAGATCCCCATCAAATTGATGTCTAAAAGAACAACATGAACAAAGCAATGAAAGTAAGCTTGAGCTGTTTTAAGGATTTACAATTCTTTACTGGTAAATTTATGAACTGCGATGGTATGGGCCACATTCGAATGCAGTGAAATCGATGTCCAAAGTGTTCCCTCCCTTATATACTTGAATCACGGTTATGAAGATAAAAAAAAAGTTGTCACACAGCCTCTTATCGCCTAGCATCAATCAGAACATACAGAGGGACACAAGCGAGTTAAATTTATTTGGTTTGGTGGAACAAATTTTATTTGTAGACCACCTAATCAAACATATAGTCATCTAGTTGTCAGTTGTCAACATTAAAACATGCTGAAGAATTATAATGTTGTAAAGGTAGCGATTGGATTAAAATATCTAATATGTGCAGGTTTTTGTTACTCGATTAATTGAAACTTAAGGGTTTATGAACACAAAAATGATTATTATTTACTTTAACAACGTGCAATACCTCATTTTCCCTTTCAGAATAACGTAAACAATATACGAACCAATAAATGGAAGGAAAACATTTTCTAACCTCATCTAATCAATTTGTTAATTTTTTTTATAGAAGCATAATTGCACGTTTAAGGTATCATTATTTACCATTCCTTAACACTGATAGCTATTTTAAATAAACTAGAGTTAGCCCTATGGTCGAAATTCGACCAAATTTATTTTTGTAATCGTTTTAGGTATATATTTTACATAAGTGCACATTCGTGTTGTCGTTTTTCATACTCATATTATTTCAATTAAGTTATTAATACATACTTATTTGCTTTCGATTTTGATTTGTGTTTTGTTTTACAAAATTACATATATTAATATACTAATAAATTAATAAGTTTTTCCTTCTGAGTGTTTACGGAGTTGCAAAGCCAAATTTAATTTAGTTAATTTTGAGTTTTTGGTGTAATTTTTTTTAGCAAATTAAGAGAGAAAGAGAGATCATGGCTTTATGATTGGCTAATATTCTTAAGTGGTTTTAACTATCTTAGACTCAAAAATGTAGAAGAAAAAATACATTCTGCACTGCTCCTATTGACAATCTATCAAACAAAAAAAAAAAATCAAGCGAATACGTTGAGTTTAAGTCAGTTAAAATGGTTCTTAGATTTGTTTAAAATTTTTTAAACATCCACTTGTTTAGTGTGACGAATTTTTTAAATATTAAAAACAAATCGTGTTTTGTTTTTCTTTTATATCGTTTATTGTTTGAATCTCTTTGTCTTCATTCAAATTATAATTCATTCATCCTGTGAATCATACACTCAAATTTGCAAGGTTTATGCCTGTTGGCATGTGAAGAGTATGACTAGAAGAACCATGATTTGTAAACTGAAAAATAATGCCAAGTTAATTTCACCAAATTTAACGACTTGAGTCATTTTAAAATCACTCTTAGAAGCAGTTTTTATGGATCCTTGAAAAAATTCACTCTCAAAATTCCATATGGAGTATAAACGTGTAAATAAAAACTTATAAAGTTATGACCCTGTTCAACTTTGGTACGAACACTTGTGAAACTTGTATTTTTAAACAGGTTGACAAGTTACAAAAAGATTTTAAGAATAAATTAAATCATTGGGATAACAATACTTTTTCTTAACTTTTTTGGTCAGTTATTTTATTCTTTCAGCTTTCAGTTGTCATGTATTTTCATAGCAGGTTTTGTTTTTTTTTTTTCTTTTTTTTCTATCACATGTGTTTTTTTTTTTACTCTTTCGTAAAATTTTTTATGGCTGTCTGTTTTTGGAAATACAGACAATTTTTGTGTATAAGGAGAATCGTATCAAGTACATACATTTAGAAGTATAAAATAAAAATATTTGATTCTCATTGAATTATAGAATTATATTTGCAGATTCATTTTGACTTTTTTGTTATTTGTGATTTTATTTCATTAAATTATTTCGATTCCTCATGCAGTTTGCAGTCAGTCAATGATGCGTATGAGTGATGCTTAAGTGTTCAAATTAGAATTATAATGCCATAAGTAAATATATATGCAGTTGGATCATTATGTCTACAAGTTAATATAAGGATCATTAGGAATTTATAACATATTTTGTTTCAAATACGGAAATAGATTTTGTTTGACCAAATATTACTACACATTGTTAGTAAATAAGATTTTGAGAGCTCGTTCAATTGAAGCCGCAGTTCCCCAATATAACGTCTTGGGACTTATTATAAACGTATTGTATACTTTGCACATGTCCGGTACATAAACGACCGAAAATAAGATACGGGATAATTATTTTGTTTGCTATTTTTCGACAATGATTCATGGTTAAATAGTTATAGTTTTGTTGTTAAAAGGTAATGTTAAAAGAACGCAACACGTTAGAATTGTATGTTATTATTTTAATATATTTAATTAGATAAAAATTAGTATAAGTAAGAGAGGCAAAACAATTAAAGGACAGATGCCATTAGCAGGATACGAAAATAAATAAAACAAAAAGTTTCCTTTCTTTACTCTGCTTAGTAAGTAGAATTTAATAAATTCAACTCAATCCTGAAGTTTTTAAATTACTCAAAATTCATGATTCCCTGGTATTTTACTAATGTTAGGATATGGATAAATTAGGTTAAGTATAAAAATAAGAGGTTGAGTGTAAAAACACACAACTAAGCAGTGTATAAGAAGAACAATTTGTTAGATAATTAATAAACCCAAGCTCTAAACGCGGAGCACCAAGTCAAAAATTGAAAAAACTTTAAATAATAAATACAAGGAATACTCTTTTATTTAATGATTTATTACTGCGAAAGAAAAAAATTAATTTCTTTTACTTTTTGTAGCATATCACCGACTTCTAAAAAAATGTGTCTACCCACCCTGAGGAGCTCACTAGCACCACTTTGTACCTTAAAAATTTTTGTTTTTGGTGACTAAAAATCACGAAAATAATATAAACAAAAAACGGAAGGCCCGCCGTAAACTTATTTTTTTTTTGTTTTTTTTATGAATGCAATTAAAAAAAGTAAATTAAAATGAATAAAGTAAATTAAATGAATGGAACTTGTTTATACTGTCATGTTTTTTTAATAAAATAACTAATGAAAGGAAAACAAATTAATAGTTGTTGTTTTAATTATTGTCACAACCATTGTATTTCTCTTGTAATTAAAATGATGCAAGATGTTATTAATCAATTAGGTGCAAATTGAACTAGTTTGTAAAATTAATTAACTCATTTCTATTTTAAATTAAAAAAACAGAAAAATAATAGACTTAAAATAATAATAGACTTAAAACACAATGATATGGGTATGTGCAAAAGTGATGAATAATATAATTAAATATTTGCTGTTATCAAATAATTAAACAATAGAAGGTAAGCTTACCTTAAAATGAGGTATGCTTACATTACTCGTTTGAGGGTAATAACAATTAGGTAAATGGATTTAAACATCTGTAAATGTACATCTGCACAAATGTACAAATGCAAAACCTCTTCCCATCGATGGGTTAAAGCCATCGTAAGGTAGCCATAAATTACATTGAGGACGGAAAAAGTTATAAGTTTATCATAAGTAAATAGCAGCAAATACAGGCGATCTATTATATCTTGGTACATAGTTTTAATAAAGTTTTAATTTAGTTAATAAAGAGAAGCTTATATGGAGCCTTGATTACATTCTAGTATTACTACTCATGATGTTTTTATTTTTTTTTAGAGTTTGTGAAGTGAAGTTTCATTGGAATAAACATTGTGGCTGAGGTTTTATTTTTCCCTTCATTAGTAATATTGCCGATAAAATTTTGTGCATAGAAGACCTTTTTTGTTAGTAAGTAGTAAGGTCACATATTCCATATATCCGCTTGGTCATATATTCCGCTTGGTGAGTGTCTCTTAAAAAAAAAAACAAAAAATATATAACAGATCTGCTTGGTTTAAAACTGTTTCGTTTTTAAAATTTATTTTTACCCACCTGATTGTTGGATATTTCAACTAAATTATTTCTTAATAAATTATTACACTGTATCATAGTTATTGAAATGAAAAGAAAATAATTTTGTACATTGCTCTTTATAGCCAAATGCTATTCTATTCTTTAAGAAATAAAATGATTTTTTACACTTTTTAGGATTTTTAATTCTATAAGACGCTCATTACAATATTTCATTGAATTCATGACAGTTCATAGCATACGAGTAACGATGACTGAATAATAATAAATAGCGAAGACTAGCGAGCTATATGCGATGAGCTTGAAGTGTTTCCATAAGCAACTTTGAATAAGTATGATTAAATGTTAAATATATTAACAATTGGGCGAGTTCAAGCTGTTATAGATGTACTTTGAGTGAAATACGAGGTAACAAACAAAAACACAGAATTTTTTAAAAACATTACATATATATGTACTTCTCGTTGTATTTTTAGAATTTTAGAAGCCAAGAATAGGCTTTTTTAAATTTAGGAAAATCTAGCCTGTGTACCCAGTGAAATACATACAGGAACTAGCTTTTCCCCTAAAAAATAAATTGCAGTTTTATTATAAAATATTATGGGTAATTAGCTTAATGTTAAACAATTATATGAATTTTAATTTTATTTGAACTATTTTTAACTGAATAAATTAATTATTTAGTCTTAAGTTATTAAAAAATTAGACATCAGCAAAGTGGAATGTATTTTCTAGACAACTAGGTCCGTCTTCAGCACTCTTAGTATCTATCTACAAGTTAGTTTCAATTGTTATTATTTTTCTATTTAAACAAATTTATCAAAGAAATAGGATATGAATAATTTTTTATATTATATATTTCATAGGAGATAGAGTTTTTTGAAATTGTTTTACACTGATGACGGACGTAGCTGTCTAAAAAATGCATTCAACTCTGCTGGTGTCTAATTTTTCTTTATCTCTTTATAATTAAGAACTTAAGCCTAAATAATTAATTTATTAATTAAATAATTAATATTTAAGTTTTAAAAATTTTATAAATTGCTTACGATTATTCTAAGCTCTTCATTTACACAAAACGAACATGAGACGAGTACGAGTATTTTACTATATGTTACATTAACATACATATATCAAATAGTTAATTTACGAAAGATTGGCATTAAAGTCAATTTAATATTGATTCTATTGAATAGTTATTAACTTTAGAGTCACTTTGCATCGAATAGCAATTGGTTATAGATTTAATGTGCTATTTGATGCCCTTTTTTCCCAATGTAAATAGTTCTTGTGATTGTACCGGTAGAAGTTTCATCTGGACTAACTTATAAAAAAACATATATCGTCGACCCCTACACTGAGGGAAAAACGACGTTGCAAAATCGACAACGAATGTGGCCACTTTGATACCTTAACGTTGTCACTTTCGTTTGACAACGGGTGTTGTCAACATGTAAACGAACGTTGTCTATTTGTCAACGAGTGTTTTCAATTTCACAACGCACGTGCTCGAATCACAACGCACGTTGTCAACTTGCAAACAAACGTGATCGAATTGACAACGCGTGTTGTCAACTTCACAACGAAAGTGCTCAAATTAACAGTGCAATGTCATGTTTTTCATTGTGTTAGTTTCCTTCAATTTATCCAGTCGCATTTTTTAAGAATATGGAGCAATCTTCTGTTGCAGATTGTCTGAAAACCACTGGATCAAGTTTTAAAGGAATCACTGCCACCATTAGGTCTGCGAGAGGAATTCAGAGAGAAGATCTTTGGCTGAAAAAAACAAAGGTAATAAAATATTTTGATTGCATATTATTGTTTTTATGTATATGTCTGTGCAAACCTGGTGGACCAATGGTGGAGAAATAATTAGACCACCAACAATACATTAGTGTCATATTGCTCCAAAAATCGGGGGAGCTTTAACCAAGGAAAGATAAACTGTTATACGAATTACATAGAGCATTTTAAACAATGTTATTGTGATATAATTTCAGACTTGAAGACACTATTATTAGATAGTTAGTGTTATTATTTAGGAAATTTTAAGTAAAGATTACCTATTCATTATTTTATAACTTTACCGTTTCATGTGCATCCTATTAATAACGAAAAAAAAAAAATGATTTTAGCATTGAATTTATATAGCATTTTGGTTCTTGTAATTAAAAATACATTTTGTGAATAAAATAAGTATAAAAAATATATGTATATTCTATTACAATCTCTTTTATTATGACGAATTTGTAAAGGAACGAACATTTATAAATCGACAACGATATGGTAGTAACTTGACAACGATGTGGTGTCAATACGACACCCGCATGGTGTGAATTCAGAAACAATAGGTTGTCAAAGTGTACACGTTCGTTGTCAATTCAACAATCCTTCGTTGTCAGTATTTCGTTGTCAATTTAACACCGTCCGTGTACAATTTGAGTACAAACGTGGTGAATACACTTTTGACACC
>CATIVE010000003.1:74531-157086 GCA_949628195.1 Phasia obesa
ATTCTAACGGTTGGTCAAGGTACATGTTCTTAATACCGATATATTTTTTCTGTCTGAAATATAGACTATCAGTCAGTATCAGAACTCCGTAGACAAAAATTACTCGCTTTCTGCTGGATCAATATTGGGAAGTATTACAGACTTAATTAAAAACTGCAATGATCGAACTGTGCGATTGTTTAAAATATTTTGGACGAAACGAAGCAACCACCACGACTGTTGCACGCTTGTCACTGTACAACACTCATATTTGACTGCTGTGGTCAAAAGTATGCAACTTAATATAAGAACGCCGACTCAACATCGATCTTAACTCTGCTTTTCACGCACCAGCATAAATTTTGCAAAAGGTAAAGGTTGTAGGCAAACAACAAAGTAAAATTAACTCAGGAAATGAAAGCCATCTACTCTTCGGTGTGTTTTTCCACTAATACCTTTAAGTACCAAGAGGACACCCGAGTTTTGCGAAAAAACTTTTTTGACAACAACGTTTTGCACATCTATGGCTATGTCAACAATTTTAATTGCCGCATCTGAGAAATCGACAAATATTGACATTTCCGTGTTGATCGAGCAGTGGGAACATTGGTCCAGATTTTTGAAGAAGCTGATAGGAACGATTTTCCAGCTAACGTCCACAAAACCGTGATTGTGGATTATGCTTTTATCATTGTTGCACCAACAAAAAAGATAAAAAATTATCCAAAAAAGAATAATTAAAAATAGCCCTTGCCGTTCTTTATTAAATAAGCAAATAAACCCATCCCTAGATAAAATTTCAAAATTTATATAAAATTCTAAAAATTATTGTAAAGCTCTGTAAAAGTGTTTAAAATATTTTAATAACAATTTTATTCCACAAAATAAAAAATAAACAAATCAAATACAAATTTTGTTCACTTTGCTATTTGGCAGTAAGTAATGCCAATTTTGTCATTATTTTAAAACAGCGCCTTATGTTGCGCAACCATGTTTAAAATATACGG
The DNA here is from genome assembly GCA_949628195.1 of Phasia obesa. Taxonomy (NCBI): domain Eukaryota; kingdom Metazoa; phylum Arthropoda; class Insecta; order Diptera; family Tachinidae; genus Phasia; species Phasia obesa. Next base: position 75,518 of record CATIVE010000003.1, read on the forward strand.
CTTTCAAAATAAAAGATGCCTTAAAGGATGCAGTACATTTAAATCGGTAAAAAAAATTGGCCTACTTCACTTTCTCTTTGAAATAAGAGATTTTTGCGGAAAAAAGTATCCTATATTCTAATCAGGATACGAAGATACCTCCTCACAAAATTTTGCTAAAATTAATCTAGTAGTTTTTACGTGATGCGAACACAAAAATATAAAGACAAACAGACAGACAGGAAATGAGTTACTATTTTTTTATATGTATAGATAATGTAACAATATAATGTAATAATATAACATATCCTATCTGACGGTACTAATGCGAACCATCTTTTGTAACGGTAAATTAAACAAACATGAGATCGCAGCAGCGTTCGCTCTGCTTAAGTATCTCTTCTAAAACAATTGAGCTAGGCAATAAAAAAGATTATGTTAAAAATATATAAAAAATAGCCATTCAGTAGTACCTTGAACTTAGTAACAAGCAGTTGCATTGCTAAGAAAAATTTCACATTTTTGTTTGCAATATATATATATATATATATATATATATAAATTTCCCAGGGTAAATAGCATTATTTTTTTATATATAGTAATCTTAAAAGCTATAATGCGGTCTTTTTATATTATAAAAGTATTTTATAGGTTTTATGTACGTAAAATATGCATAAAAACGTGGGCGACTTAAAAGTACCATCAGTGACTTTGAGAATTTTTTAAATACTTTCGGAGTTTGGTTTTTCAAATTTAATGAGTGTTATCATGGACCCAGAGAATTGAGTGTAGATGAATCTATGATAAAATTCAAGGGCAGGTCTGTACTCAAACAGTATCTGCCCATGAAATCCATAAAAAGTGGTGTTTAGCAGATCAGAGAGGTTTTATACAAAAATTTATTATATACCAAGGAAGAGACGATGAAATCAGCGCTAAGTTTTCTAAATATATTCTCAATATTGGCTACTGGAAATGGAAGGATAATAAAATAGTTCATTTCTTATCAAATTTTCATGGCAACGAAGAAACTACTGTTTTACGAAAGGAGAAGAATGGAACCAAACCTACGATTGTTTGTCCTAAGTCTGTTAAGGGTTATAACGCATATATGGGAGGTGTTGATACCGCTGATCCAATAAGAGCACTCTATCGCATCGACCATAAATGGCCAAAATGGTGGCATAGAATATTTTGGGGTATACTAGATATCGCTTTTGTAAATGCAAGGACTTATAATTGAAAAATCTACAGTAAAAGATTTTAGACGATCAGTAGCCCAAAGTTTAATGACTATGAAAAATCTGAGTACGAAAAAACGAACATCCAAAGATAATGTTTCAAGTCCTTGTTCGAACAAAAAGCGAATTTACTTGTCCACATTGAAAGATGTAAGGCTTAATAACAGAGGTATTCATTGGCCAGTGTTTGTGGAAAGAAGAGGGAGGTGTGAGTATGTAGAAGAAGGTACAATCTAAACCTCATTCCAAGTGCTCTCACTGTGAAAGAACGAAACCAAAAACTGTTTTGCGGAATATCATGAGGCAAACAATTAACGTTTTTTTTCAATAATATCTATATTTTATTTTTTTTTCATCTGACACTAATAGACTGACGGTACTTATAAGTCTAGGTCCCAAAAGTAATACTTAGAGTCAAAATAAAATTTTGAAAAATACAAACATTAGTTTCATTAATAATGTCTTTACATAATAAAGATAAATGAATATTTTTTTACTTTATGTCATAGCCGGTAGGAAGGTAGGAAGGGTTAAGTATAAAAAATATAATATAACTATTAATATGTACTACTGCAGCAAAAAAGTGTTTCTTATCTTTCTTACTTTTTCGCCAAAAAAAAACCTAAATAAATAATCAAAAGCTGTTTAAAGACTCCCTTCCCCCTACTGGGAAAACTTTAAATGTGACGTCCATCAAACATCTTTAGTGGCAAGGCAATATATTTTATGTAAATTTAGCAATTATTTTGAAAACGAAAATACAGAAACTAAACTAGTATACAACCAGTGGTATTTTTATTTTTAATTTATGCTTTGAAATTGTTAAGCCGTTGTCAACAAGAAACGCATTTCCTTTGGCAGGAAAATGTTTAACTACATATATACATTTGAATAATACAGCGAAACTTTTCAACATATTCTTTATGAAATTTAACAAATAGGACAGCGATATATTTATCATTATATTTTAAATTTATATTTAAATTTAAATTATATTTAAATTTAATTATAATTTAATTAGAATCAAATTTAACAAAAATGAATGAAATTTAACAAAAAATTAAATTTCATTCTAATTTAAATAAAATTTAAAATATAATGGTAAATATATCGATGTCCTATTTTTGTTTATTTTTTAAACAATATTTAATGTATAATAGTTCAATCCATTACATTTAAGTATAATAAAATTTAATATAAATTTAATTGATATACTTACACAGATAAATGTACCTTCAATTAATAAAATATTTTTATTAAAAATTTCTTTATAATCAATTTGCAACAAACTAGTGACAATTATAAAAAAAATCGCTAATTAAGTAATATAAAAACAATTAAGTATTTGAACAAACCAAAAAATTTGTAATAAATAATATTTTAGAGTACAACTAAATATGAAATTAAAAGCCTATTGCCGAAAGATACTAAGAAAAATAAAAACGTAATTTCTTCTGAAAAATATGTATGCCCGAAGGGGCTTACGCATAATCAATCCCCACTTAATTCTAAAGGGTCTTCCACACTTCTACTCAAAACACACACGCACACCTATGCTTTCATCGCCGTACATGAGTTACAGAATTATTTTTAAAATAAATTTTTAAACCAATGTGCGACGTTCGATAGTCATGAGGAAAAATCTTGTTCATACGTGTTGTACCAAAGGCTTTCACAGAATAAATTAAAAATATTTGTTAAACTATTATAGAATCCTACGTTTTCGCACACCGACAATAGCTTGTGAATTAAACAAATGATTTTAGGCTAAATTATATTATAAAAATTTATTATAAATATTTATTTAAACAAATCTATTTATAAATAGGCAAGTGAAAAAAGTTAAGAACCATTTTACCTGACTTAAAAAAACGTATTCGCTTAATTTTTTTTTGTTTGATAGATTGTCAATAGGAGCAGTGCAGAATGTATTTTTTTCTTCTACATTTTTAAGTCTAAGATAGTTAGAAACAGTTAAGAATGTTAGCCAATCATAAAGCCATTATCTATCTCTCTTTCTCTCTAAATTTGCTAAAAAATGACAACAAAAAAACTCAAAATTAACTAAATTAAATATGGAATGGCAACTCCGTAAACACTCAGAAGGAAAAACTTAATAATTTATTAATGTACTAGCTGACCCGGTCCGCGTTGCAGGCCCTAAGCAAACATTAGTGTTGTATTACCACACGATTTAAATTGAGCTCTTAAGGATTTTACGACCTCTAAATAAAAATCTAAATATTTATAGATAGACAATGTTTTTATTTAGTGTAAAAACGTATAAATTTTTTGGCGTGCCAACTCGGGAGCAAGCCACATACAACTCGCCGTGTGAAAGACATGACTTTTCCAAAACTAAGCCAGCAATAGTCAATGATTGGCTTTGTGCTTTGTTGATGGTAATAGCAAAGGCAAAACGCAAAGGGAATTGGAGCCGCATGAATTAGAATTCGTGGAGCTCATGCGCAACAACTTTGCTAAGGATCATACCATCATCAAATTCACAGCTTACGATTTAAATAATTTTGAGTAATTTTCCGTGGCGACAGTACTTTTGTAAACCAAAACAAAATCGAAAGAAAATATATATGTCTGTATTAATAACTAAATTTGAATAATATGAGTATGAAAAATATGCAACATGAATTTGCACTTATGTAAAATATATACCTAAAACGATTACAAAAATAAATTTGGTCGAATTTCGAGCACAGGGCTAACTCTAGTTTAAATAAAATAACAAGTACATAACATAGTAGTAACTACAGTTTATGCGAGGATAATGTGTATAGAATATTATTGAAAATGTGTTAATACATTTATTGTTTCATATAAATTAAAGCAAGATCTTCCTTTTTCTTCAAATTATATGAACTAAAAAAAAACTATGAACTAAACTAAAACTATGTTTAGTACGCCTTTAAAAATTAAAGTTGTTAATTTTTTCATGTCTTATGGGGCACCCTTTAATTTTAAAATCAAAGTTATATTCGCCAAAAATGGCATCGCTATTGGAACACTCTTTAAATTTTAGGAATTGTAGTTATAACAATCATGGTAATACACTTTCTATAAAAATATGAGGCCTACATATTGCGGTTCAAAAAATAAGGTAATATTCGTGAAAAACATGTCACTGATGGATCATCCTTTAGTAATTAGTAATTGTTATAGCGGCCGAAGTACAACATCTACTGTAAACAATTCAAGAGTCTACCTATTACGGTTCAAAAACTTAGGCTATTTGAATAAAAATCAAATCTTTGTCGCAACACCCTTTAATTTTGTTATTTGTTATAACGGCCATGGAAATTCTTTTTCTATGAATATATCAAGAGTTTACCTATTATGATTAAAAAAATAAGTCACGTGAAAAACATGTCATTGTCGGAACACCCTTTAATTTTTAGTAATTGTCATATCGCCCGTGGAAATATAACTCCTCTACAAAATCTTAAGAGTCTACCTATTACGGATCAAGAAATAAGGCATTATACATGAGAATCATGTCACTGTGGGAAAACCTTTTAATCTTTATTACTTGTTAAAGTTTTCATAGTAATAAACCTCCTGTAAAAACTTCAAGACTCTACTTATTATCGTTCAAAACTTATGCCAAATATACGCAAAGCACTTCACTCTAGGAACACCCTTTAATTTTAAGGTTTAATTTTATATACTTGTTTAGAAAGCGAACATAGTGTTAACTACTGTCTGCAAATTTTAAGTGGTTGCCTCCTATATCTCAAGAAATAAAGACATAAAGGCAAATAACACCTCACTTTCGGAACACCCTAAAAGTTTTAGTATTCATTGCTATAGTGACCACAGTTATACACCTTCTGTTCAAGAGTCTACATATTATGGTTCAAAACTTTGGCGTTATACATGCAAATCACGCCACTATCGGAACACTCTTTAATTTTTAGGTTTATTTTTTTATACTTGTTTATATAGCGAACTAAATTTTAATTACTGTTTTTAAATCTTGAGTGTATGCCTCCTACACCTCTCTATCGGAATACCCTATAAGTTTTAGTATTTGTTGCTATAGCGGCAACAGCTAGACATCATCTGTGAAAATTTCAACACACTACCTATTACGTTTCCAGAGATAAAAGGCGCTGACAAACGGACAGACATTGTAGCGAAAACAATAGGGTTTCGTTTTTATCCTTTGGGTACGGAACCCTAAAAAAGAGTGAAAATAAAGAGTGAAAAATAAAACTAAAATATATATGTATATACTGACGTCCAGCCAGTGCTAAACAAAAAACGATATGATGTCACAGTTGTTGTTATAATTAAATTGGTCACCTCTGTGATGTTCGGCTAAGAAAAGCAATATTCCTCCTTCTTAGTCGAACGTAACAACGATCATTCAGGATGTTGCGGGCCAGCGGGTTTGAGTGCCTTTCAAGCTACTTTTGATATGTTGTTAGTGGCACGTTTAGATCTTAGTGGATGTTCAAGTTTTTAATACACCAGGGTGCGAATGTCATTGTTTTTAAAATCTTATTTTGGCGCCTTTGAATTTTTTCTAAATTTAAATCTGAGGCAAATAACTGAGAGCCTTAACACCATATTGGTTTAAGGATTGTATCGTAAAGTAGAAGTTTGCAATCTAAACTTAGGGTCGAGTTTCTGCCAATGAGCCAATATATTTGCACTGCTTTTAGCTTTATTTGGGTCAATTTTGTTTCTATATATTTTTTCCAGGTTAAGCCTCTTTTGAGATGTATGCCGAGGTATTTGACCTCTGAGTTTTGAGTATGGTCTTGTTATTAATTTGTATAGGATGGCATATGTACTGCATAAAGACACATGCCATCCTATACAAATTAATAACCTGAAAGTTATTTGAGTGTTCCTTAATTTTTAATCTCCATTTTTTTTTAACCAAAATTCGAAATTAGAAATGTGGTCTTGTAAGTATTGCGATGCTACTTGGGGCCTTTCCTGAATGCTTAAAAAAGCGGTGTCTTCAGCAAATGTTGATGTGTTGGAATATCGGATGTATACAAGAAATATAAAATACTTCCTTGGGGAAGTCCTGCATTTATTGGTTTAGGCGAGCTTCAAAAATCTCCTGCTTTAAGAAAAAACTTACGACCAATTAAGTAACTTTTAAGCAATTTATAAAAATTAGTGGACAGGTTTTGCTTTAACTCGTAAAATAGTTCTTCATGCTATACTTAATACAACACTTGGGGGTTTTGCTTTGATACACATAGAATTAGCCAATAGACCTACATGTGCCCATTGATAACCAGAAGCAGTTAAAAGACAATATGATGAAATTTTTTTTTGAGATTTTTTGCATTTGTCTGAAAATTTTAACGCAATTTAGGCTGCAGGATGGTCTCAATTTTTACAAAAGTTTTACAAAAAATGTTTACAAAAACTTTTTACAAAAAATTTGTATCAAAAATTTTTACAAAAAATTTTCAAACAAATTTAACCAAAAATTATCAAAAACAAATTCTACCAAAAATACAGGTGAAATTTTAAGTCAAGATTAAGTTCGTTTTATTAATTCTCTCTAAGAAAAACTGATTTTAAATTATAAATTTGGTGATCGATATTAAATAAAAATTAGGAAAATTTAATTTCAGACTCTAGCAGAATGGAATGCATTTTCTAGACAGCTTCGTGCGTTATCAGCACTCTTCGTATCTATTAACTTTGGGTAGTGTTAAGCGCAGAAAATTTTTTTTCTCGAAAGCATTTTTTACTACATTTACTAATCCCTGCGTTTGTTCAATAGTGCTGTGGTGTTTTCGGAATACAACCTTTTTGGGTTTAGCTATGTAATTAGTATTTTCGCAATTAGTTTGACATATAACAACCGATTTATTGGCCAAAATAAGTATACCTTTGTGTGACCTTTTTCCTGTCTTAGGTATCATAGTTATAAGAGAAACCTTCAATTCTGAGTTAAAATGCTAAAGCAGTAGAATTGCATTAAAAATAAATAGAATTATTCTAACTGCTACTCCTTTCCTGCGTGTTGATATTAATTTAAGTTTTAATTATGCAACATTTTTGACCTTAAAAATTATTTTACACTTATACACTTACATATATGACTTGTTCTTTTTATTTTGTCTACTTCATGGTTTTATCTTTCATAGAAATGGGGATTTTGTACCCCTTAATATTTTAATTTTATCATAAAAATAATAGAGTTAGTTGAAATTCGCAATGATGCAATATGTGTTTTATATTTTTTATTTTATTAAAAACAATACTTCAATAAATACCAGCTGAGTTTCACACTTTTTTTTGGCTTGTTTTTTATGTTTCATACACGTTTGTTTAATTTATTTATAGTTTTCAATCAAATATTTATAATGAATGTTAGTTTGTATTAAAAACAAATACATATACAAAAAAGTTAATAAAAAAAACTATGTTTATTTAATTAAGGGACATTCCATTATTAACTAAATATTTTATATATTTTAATGCCATTGTTGAATTATTCAATATTTATTTCTTATATAAAACAATTTTTTTAATTCTTATTTAAAAAAAGTTGTATTTTTTTAAGTTTTCAGAATCTTATTTTATTTAATTTTTTTTATTCATTTCGTTTAAAATAAAAAAACTATTAATTAAAATATCCTGATTTTTATTAAAATTTTTCAACAAGATAATAAAGATAAACACATTGTAACATAAATAGAAATATTATATAACTGACATTGTGAGTATGTGATTCAATTGAGTATATATTTAATAATTTGAACAAAAATTTATATTTTACAATTAAAAATAAATGAATAAATAAATAGATAAATAAATAAGTAAATTAAAAAGTTTAATTTAAATGAATATACGAGTACAATAAATAAAAACGTACAATAATTTGTCGTCAATAATTTTCGTTTAATCAAACACAAAAAATAAAAAACACAATAGATACCATATAACGCAAATAATATTAAGTCAATATGAAATTTTGATCAACAACAACGCTATAGGGGTCGACGACGTTTTGTGTGAATGAAGAGCTTAGAATAATCGTAAGCAATTTATAAAATTTTTAAAATTTAAATATTAATTATTTAATTAATAAATTAATTATTTAGGCTTAAGTTCTTAATTATAAAGAGGTAAAGAAAAATTAGACACCAGCAGAGTGGAATGCAATTTTTAGACAGCTACGTCCGTCGTCAGTGTAAAATAATTTCAAAAAGCTCTATCTCCTCTGAAATATATAATAAAAAAAAAATTAAAATTTTTCATATCCTATTTCTTTGATAAATTTGTTTAAATAGAAAAATAATAACAATTGAAACTAACTTGTAGATAGATACTAAGAGTGCTGATGACGGACCTAGTTGTCTAGAAAATACATAACACTTTGCTGATGTCTAACTTTTTAATAACTTAAGACTAAATAATTAATTTATTCATTTAAAAAAATAAATTAAAAATGGTTCAATTAAAATTCATATAATTGTTTAACATTAAGCTAATTACCCATAACATTTTATAATAAAACTGCAATTTATTTGTTGGGGGAAAAGCTAGTTCCTGTATGTATTTCACTGGGTACTCTGGCTAGATTTTCCTAAATTTATTTATTATTTTTCTTGGCTTCTAAAATTCTAAAAATACAACGAGAAGTACATATATATGTAATGTTTTTAAAAAATTCTGTGTTTTTGTTTGTTACCTCGTGTGTCACTCAATGCATAACTACAACTGCTTAAACTCGCCCAAGTTCATTGTTAATATATTCAACATTTAATCATACTTATTCAAAGTTGCTTATGGAAACTCTTCAAGCTCATCGCATATAGCTCGCTAGTCTTCGCTATTTATTATTATTCAATCATCGTTACTCGTATGCAATGAACTGTCATGAATTCAATGAAATATTATAATGAGCGTCTTATAGAATTAAAAATCCTAAAAAGTCTAAAAAATCCTTTTATTTCTTAAAGAATAGAATAGCATTTGGCTATAAAGAGCAGTATACAAAGTTATTTTCTTTTCATTTCAATAACTATGATACAGTGTATTAATTTATTAAGAAATAATTTAGTTGAAATATCCAATAATCAGGTGGGTAAAAATAAATTTTAAAAACGAAACAGTTTTAAACCAAGCAGATCTGTGATATATTTTTTCTTTTTGTTTTTTTTTTAAGAGACACACACCAAGCGGAATATATGACCAAGCGGATATATGGAATATGTGACCTTACTATTTACTAACAAAAAAGGTCTTCTATGCACAAAATTTTATCGGCAACATTACTAATGAAGGGAAAAAATAAAACCTCAGCCACAATGTTTATTCCAGTGAAACAGCAGAAATACTCTAAAAAATAAAAACATCATGAGTAGTAATACTAGAATGTAATCAAGGCTCCATATAAGCTTCTCTTTATTAACTAAATTAAAACTTTAGTAAAAATATGTACCAAGATATAATAGATCGCCTGTATTTGCTGCTATTTACTTATGATAAACTTATCACCTTTTCCGTCCTCAATGTAATTTATGGCTACCTTACGATGGCTTTAACCCATCGATGGGAGGAGGTTTTACATTTGTACATTTGTGCAGATGTACATTTACAGATGTTTAAATCCATTTACCTAATTGTTATTGCCCTCAAACGAGTAACGTTTGTTTAATTATTTGATAATAGCAAATATTTAAATTATATTATTCATCACTTTTTGCACATACCCTTATCATTGTGTTTTAAGTCTATTATTATTTTTCTGTTTTTTTTTTTTAATTGAAAATAGAAATGGGTTAATTAATTTTACAAACTAGTTCAATTTGCATCTAATTGATTAATAACAGCTTGCATCATTTTAATTACAAGAGAAATACAATGGTTGTGACAATTATTAAAACAACAAATATTAATTTGTTTTCTTTTCATTAGTTATTTTATTAAAAAACATGACAGTATAAACAAGTTGCATTAATTTAATTTACTTTTTAAAATGCATTTTTAAAAAAAAATAATAAGTTACGCCGTAAACTCCGTCCTCCGTTTTTTGTTTATATTATTTTCGTGACTTGTTGTCACAAAAAACAAAAATTTTTAAGGTACAAAGTGGTGCTAGTGAGCTCTTCAGGGTGGGTAGACACATTTTTTTAGAAGTCGGTGATATGCTACAAAAAGTAAACGAAATTAATTTTTTTTTCTTAAAAAAAAGCGCAGGAATAAATCATTAAATAAAAGAATCTTCCTTGTATTTATTATTTAAAGTTTTTTCAATTTTTGACTTGGTGCTACGCGTTTAGAGCTACCAAGTTGGGCTTATTAACTATCTCTTATTCTAACAAATTGTTCTTCTTATATACTGCCTAGTTGTGTGTTTTTACACTCCACCTCTTATTTTTATACTTAACCTAATTTATCCATATCTTAACATTAGTAAAATACTACGGAATCATGAATTTTGAGTAATTTAAAAAATTCAGGATTGAGTTGATTTTATTAAATTCTACTTACTAAGCAGAGCCACAGCCCTAACTATTTTGTTTTCTATCCACATTTATACGATGATTCAGTTTGGTTTACTAGTGAAACTAAATAGCACAATAGTTCTGGTTGCATCCATTTTGTTTTTGTTTTACCCAATGAAAAGTACAAAAGAAAGTGAAAGAAAACTTTTTGTTTTATTTAATTTCGTACGCTGCTAATGGCATCTGTCCTTTAATTGTTTTGTATCTCTTAGTTATACTAATTTTTATCTAATAAAATATATCAGTCGTAAAGTAGCTCTAGGTTGGAGAACATCGTTTGCGCGTCATTGTCGTTATCTTTTAAAGTCAATCAGGCCGTCCTTGTTGCTCGGCCTTCGAGTGGTTTGCGGCTCACTCTCGCACTGGCTGATTGGCTTCCTCGAATAGCTGTACTGTGGTACCGTTATTGGTGTTTGCTTTAATCACCATGTGCAATCGTTTTTGTTATCGTGTATAACCTAACAAATTTTAATCGAAGCTGAATTTGGGACTTCCTATACGAAGGTATAGGTCGCGCAACAGATCCTGAAGGACGCTAATGAAGTATACCCTGGCAATTTGCGAATACGATTATTCCGCCAACAAAATTTAGAGTTAAAAAAAAATAAAATATATTAAAATAAATACATAAAATTCTAACGTGTTGCGTTCTTATAACATTACCTTTTAACAACAAAATTGTAACTATTTAACCATGAATCATTGTAGAAAAATAGTTAAGAAATAAACAGCAAACAAAATAATTATCCCGTATTTTATTTTCGGTCGTTTATGTACAGGACATATGCAAAGTATAAAATAAGTATATCATAAGTCCCAAGACGTTATATTGGGAAACTAAGGCTTTAATTGAAAGATACGAGCTCTCAAATCTCATTCTCTTAGTGTCCGAGAAAAACACTTAAATTCTTTTGTGTTCAATAATGCACTGACTGTTTATTTAGTTTTAAAACTTCTTATACCTAAAAAGATGTTGGTTGAATTATTATTTACAAAAACAAATATGTATGTACAAAGAAATCGAATGATTACTCCGTTACTTTAAATATTAAGTAAATAGAAATTTTGAGTAAATGCAAAATTGGAGTAAATAACAAAACAAATTAACAAAAACAAAACATAGAATTCAGTTACGTAGGTCAATTTAAAATTAATTATTAAAATTTATAAAAATTAAATGAAAAGTAAATTTATACTGAACATTTCCGCCAGCCTTGGACGAAGTTCAACAATCTTTAGGCAGAGGGTACAATTTAGTTACTGGGCGTTTAAAGATAGAGTTACTGGTTTTAACAGTAGCAACTCTCACAAGGCCATCCGTTCCAGCATGGGTTTCAATAACTCGACCAATCTTCCAGCAGGAGGGTAGTAGGTTGTCCTCACGTATTAAAACGAGGTCATCAACTTTTAGATTTTCCTTCTCAGTTAACCATTTTGATCTAGGTTGTAACGAAAGTAAATAGTCAGTTGACCATCGGGACCAAAAATACTGGGTTAGCTGTTGAACAAGTCTCCACTTGGATACGGTTGAACTCTTAAGATGAGTAACATCAGTCTCAGGTAATGCGTTTAGGGGTCTTCCAACTAAAAAGTGTCCCGGTGTAAGATAGGGAATGTCATCTTCGTCAGCTTGAACTAATGGCCTAGAATTCAAAATGGCTTCGATTCTACTCAGTAAGGTTGAGAGTTCTTCAAAATTAAGTGTAGCTTGACCAACAGTTCTACGCAAATGGTACTTCATGGATTTAACAGTAGATTCCCATACTCCACCAAAATGGGGGGCACTTGGTGGAATAAAGTGCCACTGAATACCTTTGGAAGACAAAAAATTCGAAATTTCATGATTTGAATTAAAAGATTTTACCATATTATGAATTTGATTCAGCTTCTTGGCAGCGCCTTGGAAATTTGTTCCATTATCGCTATGTATGTGTGCACATAAACCACGTCTTGCTACAAAACGGTCAAGAGCTGCCAAAAAGGCATCGGTGCTCAAATCTGATACTAGTTCCAAGTGTACAGCTTTGGTTACTAGACAGATAAAAACTGCTACATACGCTTTGAGTATAGGCGCCTTGCGTTCACTGTGTTGTTTGTACAATATAGGTCCAGCGTAGTCACATCCCACTTCGTAAAAAGGATAAGAAGCGGTAACACGAAATTTTGGGAGAGTACCCATAAGCTGCTGTTGATTGCGCGCACTGTATCGAATACAGGCTCCACATCGCTGCGTTACAGACTTAACAATTTCACGAGCACCAATTATCCAGTATTTTTGACGTAACGTAGCGACCAGTAGTGTTATTCCAGCATGAAGATTTTTTAAGTGTACGTCATGTACAATTTTGCGAACAACAGGGCAGTCTTTATGCAAAATAATTTGATGCTTGCTGTCGTAAGGCAAATCAGATTTGGATAACCTTCCGCCAACACGTAATATCTCATCTGAATCCAGAAATGGTGAAAGTTTTCTCAATTTTTTGCTTGTAATTGTAGCTTGACCTTTTTTAAGAGATTTTATAAACTCAGAGAAATTAACATTTTGATAGTATTTGTAAATTTTAGTTTCAGCAGTCTTGAGTTCTTCAACTCTCAGTGGTGAACCATCTCTTAGCTTAGTCTTCAAAACATTTATAAATCGTAAACAGTAAGCAAGTACTCTAATTATTTTCGGCCAGGAAGAAATTTTGTCATTCAATTTTCTAACTATATCTGGATGCTCGTCTGTAGTTGATATTAAGGCTACTTGCTGGTTTGGGCCAATCTCCTCATTTGTAGTATATTGATTACCTTTTGATTGTGGCCAATGACTTTCTTCTTGCAAAAGCCAAGACGGACCTCTAAACCACAACGCATTATTTACAAGAGCACTTGATTTAACACCTCTACTTGCGACATCGGCCGGATTCTCTTTACTAGGTACGTACCGCCAGTTTTTACTTGGAAGCTTCTCCAAAATATGAGATGAACGATGACTAATAAAATTCTTCCATTTTGATGGATGAGAGGAGAGCCATGCTAGGACTGTTTTGCTATCCGACCAACACACTGCTTCATCCATATTTAGATTAATGACCGATGCTAAATACTCATACAGCTGACACAACAAATATGCTGCACACAGTTCCAGCCTTGGGATTGATAGCGATGCAATGGGAGCCACTTTAGTTTTTGACAAAACTATATTTGTGGACACTTGTCCGTCTGCTGATATTTTACGGCAATAAATCACTGCTGCGTACGCTAAGCTAGAAGCGTCACAGAATCCATGAAAGCTTACTTCACACTCTGTGGAAAAAATCAATCTTGGTATGATAATATTATTAAGTAAATGAAATTCTGAAAATAGCAGCTTGACTTCATCTAAAATATTATTAGGTAACAACTCATCCCAATCAAGTTTAGATAACCATAGTTGCTGTATTATTATTTTTACAGCTACGATTGCGGGAGATATCCAGCCAAGGGAATCAAATATTTTCGATATCTCAGAGAGCAGATGTCTCTTGGTGTCTAGATGATATTCACTTGTTTTAACCTTATACGAAAAGCAGTCATTCATAGGGTTCCATATAATGCCCAATAGGCACACTGTTAATTCACTAGGAATATCCACTATACTTTCAATTTTGTCACTGTCTGGTATTTGTAGAAGTATTCTGCAATCATTTGCTGCCCATTTTCTTAAGAAAAATCCGCCAGCCGTAAGCAAGTTGTTTAACTGTTCTGCTAGCTCTTTAGCCTCTTCTAGTGTGTTGGAACCTGCCATGCAGTCGTCGACATAAAATGAACTCTTCACTAGCTTTGGGTAATTGTTTCTTTCATCATCACTTAGCTGCAGAATTGTTCGTATTGACAAATATGGTGCTGGTCGGGTGCCGTAAGTCACAGTAGTAAGTTGATAATGTTGGATTTCATCAGTTGGAGATTCTCTCCATAGTATCCGCTGGAAGTCTTGGTCACAATCTTGCATGTTGATCATTCTAAACATCTGTTTAATATCAGCTGAAAAACAATACCTTTTGCAACGATATCTCAAAATTACCCCCAGCAAATCTTGCTGTAGTGTTGGACCCTTTAGTAAATTATCATTGAGTGACTTACCATTAGAGTTTTTGGCAGACCCGTCAAAGACCACTCTCAATTTTGTAGTTAAACTATTATCTTTAAGCACAGCGTGGTGTGGCAAATAACACACTCTTTCAGCAGGGAGATTCAATTTGTTACTGGAAACAAGTTTCATATGTGCTAGTGAAATGTATTCAATAATAAATTCCGTGTAGGCTTTTTTCAATTTAGGATTTGATTTAAATTTTCGTTCCATTGATTTTAGCCTATTCAATGCTGTGGAATATGAATTTCCAAGGCTTGCGTTATGGACGAATGGAAGCTTCACAGAATATCAATCAGTCCTTATAGTTGTTGATTGGTAAAAATCTTCAGCTTGTTGGTCTTCGGGATTCATGGCAGTTGTAACTTGGGGAACACTTTCAATTTTCCAAAATAATTTCAGGGTATGATTTAAATCAACTTCAGATGTATCTTGGGCTGATATATAGCACGCATTAAAAGAATTTGTGCTGGAAGTTCCACCACACAAAACGTATCCAAATATTGTATTTTGAGCCAGTAGAATACCATCTTTAAGAATTTGTCCCTCTCTTAATAGGGTAAAGAAGTAATCGTATCCTACAAGTATATCAATATCCTTGGGAGTATTAAAATCCGGATCGGCAAGGGAGAGCTTTTTTACATCGTTTCAGTAATTTATAGTAAAAGGGGAAGGGGGTAACTTCGATGTGAGACATTTAAACACATGAGCTTGCATGACGATACTATTAGAGTTATAAAGAGATTTTAATTGTACTTCTACTATACCCTTTGTAGCTCCAGCTTTATTATTACCTAAGCCACTGACAAACATTTTAGATGGATTTCTCTTCAACCCAAGTCTATTTGCACAACTTTCTGATATCAACGTGTTTTGGCACCCAGAGTCTAGTAGTATATTACAACGAAGAAAACAACCCATATTATCTTTTACAAGAACTTTGGCAGTCGACAAAAGCATGTTTACTGTTTTAGTTTTAAATGACGCAGCGAGGTTTATTGAGTTTTCAGGCGATGAGTTAGGTGTAACAGATGTATCAGTTGAGCTGTCAGTTTCTATAACAGTTTTGGGTTTAAGAGGCGCTTCACTAGAGTTTTTAACTTCTTTAGATGTTGTGCTTTTAACAGTATTTGCAGACACAGGCTTAGAATTCCGTTCTAAGTGAATACAAGAGTGATGATGTGCTTTATAGGACTCACACACGTGCTTAGATGGACAATTTTGCACTATATGTCCAGGTTTTAAACAATTAAAACATAATTTCTTTTCTTTAACAAATTCAATACGATTCGGTACAGCCATCCTGCTAAATGTTGGACAATAAGCAAGGTGATGATTCTGTGAGCACGCTGAACAAGATCTTTTCACAAAACTAGTGTAAGATCGAACTGATTTAATGGTTCGATTCTTATCATCTGTTGTAAGCATACGCTCCAATGCGTCGCAGCGGTCGTTCATAAATTTAATAAAACTTTCCAGGGTAGGAAATGTAGTCTTACTGCAGTGTTCAGCCCAGGATTTGTGACTGTCTCTATCAACCTTTTTTAATAAAATGTGGATCAGCCATGGATCACGCTTTTCTGCATCAGGACCCTGTGCTCTAAGTCCTCTTATAACTTCATCAGCAACATTAGAAACATTTCTAAGACTTTGGGAATTGTTGGCCTTTGGTATTAATAAAAAGGTTTCAATTAGGGAATCAATAACAAGCGAAGGTTTGTCGTAACGTTCTTCAATTTTGTTGATTGCCTCAGTATAGTTTTGATCAGATACAGCAAGATGTCGTATAAGCATGGCAGGCTCACCTTTTAATAGTCCCTTTAGGTATTGGAACTTTTGAGATGCAGTTAACGAATAGTTGTTGTGTACGGAGCTGTTAAACAAATCAAAAAATGATCTAAATTCAGAATAATTACCGTCAAATACAGGAATATTTAGCTTCGGCAGCCGTACGTCAGCAGACTGGACAGAGGTGTTGACCGACTCTTGGTTTACAGTTGAAGTAGTTTGCAGCGCTGACAATTTCTCTAAAAATGCAGCTTGAGATTCCAATAGTTTCTGCATGGCATCTTGTTGAACCGTTGTGGAGTTTAGATGATCACCTACAATATTAGTACTATGTAGCCTGGCATCAATTATTTCGCAATATTTCGCTTTCATCTTGTAATATCTGGTTTCAAATTCTTCTAATTCGGCATCACGTTCAGGAATATTGCCATTGTGAATACTCATCTCGATATCCAAAGCTTGAAAGTTGTCGTAGATTTTTTCCAATTTTTCAAGTCTTGCCCTAATCTCGAAAAGCGATGTTTCATTTGTTACTTGATTTAGAAAATTCTCCAACCTGGTTGCTGTTCCCTTTAGATGGGTTCGTGTTTTACGTAGATTTTCAAGGTTACTCATTTTTTTATTTTTTATTAAAGTTTTATTAGTTTATGCAGCTGGGCAATGATATTTTAAACACCGTTACTTTCTTATTTTTTTTTTTTTAGCAAGAAAAACTTAAACAAATAAACTGGTTTTTTATGTTCTATTAGAACAGAAACTAAATATGAAAACAACAAAGTGATGCTAGTGCATCACGTCGGGGTCACCAAAAAATGTCCGAGAAAAACACTTAAATTCTTTTGTGTTCAATAATGCACTGACTGTTTATTTAGTTTTAAAACTTCTTATACCTAAAAAGATGTTGGTTGAATTATTATTTACAAAAACAAATATGTATGTACAAAGAAATCGAATGATTACTCCGTTACTTTAAATATTAAGTAAATAGAAATTTTGAGTAAATGCAAAATTGGAGTAAATAACAAAACAAATTAACAAAAACAAAACATAGAATTCAGTTACGTAGGTCAATTTAAAATTAATTATTAAAATTTATAAAAATTAAATGAAAAGTAAATTTATACTGAACACTTAGTAATAATTTGGGTTTATTTGGCATTATTATTCTTATTTGAACAATTAAGCATCACTAATACACATCATTGACTGACTGCAAGCTGTATGAGGAATCGAAATTATTTAATGAAATATAATCACAAACAACAAAAAAGTTAAAATGAATCTGCAAATATAATTCTATAATTAAATGAGAATGAAGAATTTTTATTTTATACTTCTAAATGTATGTATTTGATACGATTCTCCTTTTACACAAAAAATGTCTGCGTTAAAAAATTTTGCGAAAGAGTAAAAAAAACACATGTAATAGAAAATAAAAAAGAAAAAAAAAAAAAAAAATCTGTTATAAAAATACATGACAACTGAAAGCTTAGAGCTGAAAGAATGGAATAACAGACAAAAAAAGATATCAAAAAGGATTGTTATCCCAATGATTTAATTTAGTCTTAAAATCTTTTTGTAACTTGTGAATGTGTTTAAAAATACAAGTTTCACAAGTGTTCGTACCAAAGTTGAACAGGGTTATAACTTTATAAGTTTTTATTTACACGTTTATACTCCATATGGAATTTTGAGAGTGAATTTTTTTAAGTATCCATAAAAACTATTTCCAAAAGTGATTTTAAAATGACTTAAGTCGTTATATTTGGTGAAATTAAATTGGCATTATTTTTCAGTTTACAAATCATGGTTCTTCTAGTCATACTCTTCACATGCCAACAGGCATTAACCTTGCAAAGTTGAGTGTATGATTAACAGGATGAATGAATTATAATTTGAATGAAGACAAAGAGATTCAAACAATAAACGATATAAAAAGCAAAACAAAACACGATTTGTTTTTAATATTTAAAAAATTCGTCACACTAAACAAGTGGGTGTTTAAAAAATTTTAAACAAATCTAAGAACCATTTTAACTGACTTAAACTCAACGTATTCGCTTGTTTTTTTTTTTTGTTTGACAGATTGTCATTAGGAGCAGTGTAGAATGTATTTTTTCTTCTACATTTTTGAGTATAAGATAGTTAAAACCAGTTAAGAATATTAGCCAATCATAAAGCCATGATCTCTCTTTCTCTCTTGATTTGCTAAAAAAAATTACACCAAAAACTGAAAATTAACTAAATTAAATTTGGCTTGGCAACTCCGTAAACACTCAGAAGGAAAAACTTATTAATTTATTAGTATATTAATATATGTAATTTTGTAAACCAAAACACAAATCAAAATCGAAAGAAAATATGTATGTATTAATAATTAAATAATATGAGTATGAAAAATATGCAACATGAATGTGCACTTATGTAAAATATATACCTAAAACGATTAAAAAAATAAATTTGGTCGAATTTCGACAACAGGGCTAACTCTAGTTTATTTAAAATAGCTATCAGTGTTAAGGAAGGGTAAATAATGTTACCTTAAACGTGCAATTATGTTTCTATAAAAAAATTAACAAATTGAGTAGATGAGGTTAGAAAATATTTTCCTTCCATTTGTTGGTTCGTATATTGCTTATGTTATTCTGAAAGGGAAAATGAGTTATTGCATGTTGTTAAAGTAAATAATAATAATAATTTTGGTGTTCATAAACCCTTAAGTTTACACGCAAAGAAAAAGCACGGTTGAGGTAAACATAACTTAAGAGCAACATGTTATGATTAAATTATATGGTTGGAGTCAACCTAAATTATTACAGTAAATTATATAGTTAAATTGGGTGACTTTAGTATGGTTACAAACTACATGCATAAGTTAGCATAAAATAATTAGTTGGTAATAACGTTGAATTAAATTTTTTATCTTCCAAACCGTGATTCAAGTACATAAGGGAGGGAATACTTTGGACGATTCGATTTCACGGCATTCGAATGTGGCCCATACCATCGCAGTTCATAAATTTACCAGTAAAGAATTGTAAATCCTTAAAACAGCTCAAGATTCCTTTCACTGCTTTGTTCATGTTGTTCTTGTAGACATCAAGATGATGATGGGGGATCTTTTTTGCAATTCAACCCACACCTTTTCCATGTAATCTTGCAAGTACACTTTCTTGTCTCCGAAAACAAAGTAATCTTGCAAACGACGATAGAGAACATCATCAATGCTGGTCTCAACGGTTGAGTCTGTACCCTGATCAGCTTCTTTATTTGAGGGATTAAAATCTTCAATTTTAATGTCACCTCGTAAATTACATCATTGACCAATTTCGGAAATCCAGAGAAGAAGTTTGCTACGAGCTCGATTCAACAGCAAAAAAGAAATATTTAATCATGTATATGGATTACCGAAACAATTTTTTTATTTTTTTTTAAAGTGCGAACCAAAAAACTGACATAAACAAACCAATAATATTTGTTTTTCCAAATTTTTTGGTTACGTACGAAAAAAATTTGGTTGTGTAGCTAAAATTAAATAGTTAAAACCAATCATTTTTTACGAATCATTTCTGTGGCATTAAGGAAAAAGTGCTTAAGTCTGATTTTTAAGTTTTGTAGCAGAGCAATTTTAAACTTTAAAATTAATTTGTTTTTTAAATAGCTTATCTTAAAACTTTACATAAGAGAGTCAAACGTATGTTTTGGAAAAAAATCTTATAACTACCAAAAGTACGCATGCGTTGCAATAAATAAGTTGTGAAGGAAGTTTTTATGCTTTAGAAAATAACTTAGTAGTTTCTTAACCATTTTTCCAAATTCAATTAGACATTGAAAAAAGATAAGCAGAAAGTAATTTCGCTATAACTTCCTGAAAAATTGTACAAAATAAATGAAAATTTGCACATGGGTACTTTGGATTACGGAGATTACAAAGGTGCCAGTAACTAAAATTTTGCTTAAGTCGACTTAAGCACTTATTCCTTATTGCCACAGATTTAATGATACAATTTTATCCAAAACTTGTTTATCGGGACCAAACTATAGTTACAAACAACTAAAATTTGTTCATCGCAAGCATATATTGTTACAAAGAACATAATGTGGTCCCTGTGACTATACCATAACAATATGAGTGGTAATTCTGAGCAGTTGAGCGGCATAAATAAATTTATTTATAATAAAATTCAGTTGATTACATTTTTGTTGATCATTCATTGAGCAGCAAAGAATATAACCATTAAATGTGAATAAAAGCTTTCAAATAGGTCGTACAAAAAAAAAACTTTCCGTAGTAATAAGCAGAAAAGGAATTTAAAGACGCTCTATTTACAAAATCAATCAAAAAATTTTCATACAAATGAATGAATTAATTTTCCATTACTAAACTTGCCACGATTTTGCTAAACAAGTTAAAATTCCGTTTAAGAAGCCTTTGCAAAGGAAAGCGACAACAAACTTGAATACAAGTGGAGTAACGTAAGATGAAAATCTGCGCTGAATCTAAGATACAGCAGCTCAAAATAACATGTGGATAAGAAGAAAATGATTTGTTTGTTGTTCGTGCCTGGCAGAGGCAAAAAGGATAGCGCACGTCTACTATTGGCGATATTATACTCAGGAGCATAAGAGAATCTAAAAAGTTAAAAAGTGTGATTATTCTTTACTTTTACACTTAGTTGGACTCATTAGTAAACACTATCTTTGTAAGCAACCACTTATTATATTGTCTTCATTTGTGAGCCATTATAATAATGTTTTTGTGTTGATCATCAAATCATTTATTACAATTTTATACAAAAATTTCATTTGTGTCAATCATGTCTTCCTACTTATTAAACATATCATGTAGTATACCTTAAAATTTGTAGCGATATGTATATATTTATTTACCTGACTATTTTTAAAATGCATGCTAAAACTTAAAAATACTTCATTAAATTAAATAAAAGATAATTCACCAAACAATTTATATTTTCCCAATATCACTTGCTTTTTATCATCGCTTTGCGTAAATCCCATTTATTAAATAAATTAGTCAAGTGCGAGTTACACTCACACACGTAGGGTTCCGTACTATGTTCAGTATAATTTATAAATTCCAGTTGTTTATTTCTTTATGTCTTATGGGACACCCTTAGATTTTAAAATTAAAGTAATATTCGCGAAAATTGCATCATAATTAGAACACCCTTTAAATTTTAATATGTAATTGATTTTATAGCGGCAACACCCTTTAATTTTATTATTCATTATAGTGGCCATGGCAACTTCCCTTCTATAAATATATTAAGAGTCTACTTATTGCGATTAAAACTATAAGTGAAACACATGTCACTGTCGGAACAGCCTTTAATTTTTAGTAATTGTTATATCGGCCGTGGCAACACATCTTGTGTACAAAATTTCAAGAGTCTACCTGTTACGGTTCAAGAAAATACATGCAAATCACGTCACTGGCGGAAAACCCTTTAATTTTTACTATTTGTTATAGTGGCCATAGTAATACACCTCCTGTAAAAATTTCAACATTCCACCTATTCATTCAAAAGGCTATATACATGCAAATCACGTCACTATTGGAACACCCTTTAATATTTAAGTTCAATTTTGTATACTTGTTTATAAAACAAACATAGTTTTAATCACTGTCTGCAAATTGTAAGTGGTTGCCTCTTACAGCTCAAAAAAAGACATAAACGACATAAACACGTCACTTTTGGAACACCCTACGTTTTAGTATTTTTTATAGTGGCCGCAGTTATACACTTTTGGTAAAATTCTCAAGAGTCTACCTATTATGGTTCAAGTCTTAGGCCTTACACATACAAAGCACATCAATAGCGGAACACCCTTTAATTTTTAGGTTTATTTTTTATGACTTGTTTATAAAGCGAAGTAAGTTTTAATTACTGTTTGTAAATTTTTAATGTATGCCTGCTACAGTTCAAGAAATAAACACATATTCGTAAATAACACCACTCTATCGGAACACCCTAGAAGTTTTAATATTTTTTGTTATAGCGGCCATAGTTATACACCTTTGGTAAAATTTTCAAGAATCTACCTATTATGGTTCAAAACTTAGGCCTTATACATTCAAATCACGCCACTATCGGACCACCCTTTAACTTTTAGGTTTATTTTTTCAGACTTGTTTATATGGCGAACTAATTTTAATTTAGTGCTTGCATATTTTTAGTGAATTCCTGCTACAGTTCAAGAAATAAGCACATATTCGTGAATAACACCTCTCTATCGGACCACCCCATAAGTTTTAATATTTGTTGCTATAGCGGCCACAGATATACACCTTCTGTGAAAATTTCAAGATTCTACCTATTATGGTTCAAAACTTAGGCCTTATAAATGCAAATAACACCACTATCGGAACACTCTTTAATTTTTAGGTTTATTTTTTAGACTTGTTTATAAAGCGAACTATGTTTTTATTACAGTTTGTAATATATACACCTTCTGTGAAAATTTCAAGAGTCTACCTATTATGGTTCAAAACGTATGCCTTATAGATGCAACTCACACCATTATCGGAACACCCTTTAATTTTTAGTTTTATTTTTTTATACTTGTTTATATAGTGAACTAAGTTTTAATTACTGTTTGTAAATTTCAAGTGTATCCCTCCTACAGTTCAAGAAATAAACACATTTTCGTGAATAACACCTCTCTATTGGAACACCCTATAAGTTTTAGTATTTGTTCCTGTAACGGCAACAGCTAGACATCATCTGTGAAAATTTCAAGAGTCTACCTATTACGGTTCCAGAGATAAAAGGCGCTGACAGACGGACAGACGGACAGACATTGTAGCGAAAACAATAGGGTTACGTTTTTACACTTTGTGTACGGAACCCTAAAAACTATTCGCCAATCCTTGCTTTAACCACAAGAGTATCATGTCAACACTAATGTGCGCATTTCCAAGGTACACTCAAACTATACTGGTTATCCTCCCCAAGGACAAGCAGCATGCTGCCACGCAATTCCAAATAAATAATTGGGATTTTGATTTAAATAGTACACATGATTGCACATGCCGTCATATTGTGCCATAATTGAAAATGTGTTCATATAAATTAAAATTTAAATTGCTTTCTTCAAGCATTATTATAAACATAAAATACAAATAAAAACAATTATTAATTTTATTATTTTCAATTATACAATCAATAAACAATTAATATTATAAACAATATAATTATCATTCATTAAAAAAAAAATCAGCACAATGATAATAAACATTAATGCTGCTAACACCATTATAATCATTAAAGTTGTTATAATCACTGACCAAATAATAATTTCTTTGGAAAAACGTAATAACTATTTAAGTAGACTTAAGGTCTTTAGTTTTGTTATCGTCAATAATACATTTTATGAGAATATAAAATGACATTAAATATGTTGAGCTTGATAGTTTTGCTATGGATGTGTTAGGTCATGCAAAAATTGCTGGAAAAGCTACAACTGGCATGGCACCTACAACACAAATTATTTATTTACTTTATTTTTTTTTCATATTTTTATTTAATGTATTTTCAATATATTTGCAGTAACAATAATTACTCATATCTTAAGTCTAAAAAAATATACTTGTTAAGTCCAACCAGTACCAGGAAAAAAAATTATGTTTCACGGGTGCTGTTATTTGCGGGTTATCCGTCTGATGTACGGATAAGAGAAACAATGTCCCTTCCTATTAATCGAATGTAACAGGGTTCATTTAGTATGTTTCGGGCCAGCGGGTTCAGATGAGTTTCAAGCCTCCTCATACATCATCTTTCGCCATTTATGTTTTAATTAATGGCATGTTTAGATCTTTGAGGATGTTCGAGTTTTTTATATACAAGGGAGCAACTGTAATCTTACGTATAATCTTATTTTGGCGCCTCTATATATTTTTCTACATTGCTAGCTGAGGCAATGATCCTTAATTGAATCCCATAACACCAAATTGCTTCGGGGATCGACTTGTACAATAGGTTTTCAAGTTAGTCTAATGAAATCAATAGGGAATAACTTTTTGAAAAAATCAATTAAGTATACAATTCAGAAGAAATTCTAACAATTGATTTAATGGGATTTCTTTGACAAAATTAAAAAGATTTACCACATGAAAATAATAAGGACTCTCTTCGAAAAAAAAACTTCCATTCTTTCTGCTTAAATACCTAAAAACACTTCATAAAGAATATCTTTTTGATTATATTAACACATCAAATTTTAAGACCCTTACGTATTTATCCCTGTATAAAACTCTAAAACTTATATAAAATTCTAAAAATTTTTGTTAAGCTCTGTAAAAACAGATAGGAAATAAGTTACATATTATTTTAAAATAGCGCTATCTGTTGCGCAATGTGATTGAAATATACTGCTTTCAAAAATAAAAGATGTCTTAAAGTCTGCAGTTCCTTTAAATCGATCAAAATAATTGGCGTACTTTTACTGATTTTTCTTCACTTTCTCTTTGAAATATCCTATATTGGAATGAGGATGCTAGGGTACCCCGTCACAAAATTTTGTTAAAATCCATCCAGTAGTTTTTACGTGATGCGAACACAAATGAAAAGCAGACAGACTAGCTATGCCCGCCACGTCGTGGGCGTCCTGATAATATTTTGCTTCGAAAGTATTCCACATCAATTGAAATACTCTTTCCTTTAAGGTGCTTCAGTTATGATTTATGTAATTATTTATTTAAAGGTAACCATCCCTGGATAAAATTCTAAAATTTATAAAATGACATTTTCACAAAGTAAAGATCAAATACATATAAATTTTATTCAACTGGCGCTATCCAGTTTTAAACCAAAAATTTCAGTACCTTTAAACCGGAAATTGAGTTTTTCACTGCTTTTTCTCCACTTTCTCATGGAAATAACATATTTTTTCATAAAAAAGTATCTTTTCTTGGGATCAGGATACTAAGGTACCTCCTCACAAAATTTTGTTAAAATCCGTGATGCGACCACAAATGAAAAGCAGACAGACAGACGGAAATGAGTTACTATTTTACTATATGTATAGATTAACCAACAAACAGCCAACCTACCACTCATCCGTGTAACCGATCGACCTAAAAATCAAAGCGCCAACTGGCTAAATTAAACATCATTGTCAGCAGAAGCAGTCTCAGATATATAAGAAATAAGTTCATCAGCATAAATAAATCATCACCCTCATCAACACCATCGCTTCAACCATCAACAGATCTTACATAACGGCAACACAAATTTTTATGAATAGACGAATGGTTGAATGAATGAACGAATATGTGGTTTGTTGAATAAATGGAAATGTAAATATGTCTTTGGTATTTGATGCTATTGATATGCAATAAGCACTGCTGCTGTGAAACACACGCATACTTAATTCTCAGAATCATTGACAGGCATAATTTACATCAGCATGTAAAGATAATTCACGTTAAACAACCCACTAAAATACATCATTTTGTTACTACGTTATCTTTCAACTGAAAAACAACACCAAACAATATTTATTTTTCCTCACACACCTACAGTTACGTTTACACTATCACATACTATGAAGGGGGTATTTCTACTAGTGACTAAATATAGTAATATCTTGGAATTGGTTATGTGTGTGTTGTATGCACGTGTCTATGAGTGGGCATTATGTGCATATGATTACCGTAACAGTAATTAAAACTGTGGTGTGTCAGAATACACAAAGGAAAAAACAACAAATAAACGTCAGAGTAAAGAAAATGTATCGAAAAATGTATGGGAAATGTATATAAAAATGGCAAAGGAAAAATGTTGAATTGACCAGGTTGTCCTACAGTAACACTTAAAAAAAAATACAAAGTAAAGTCCTGTTTTAACACTTTAAACAAAGATACAAGCTAACATTCTTATTCTCTCTATAGCGATTATTAATTATATTTTTGGTATATGTACGTACAGTGGGTTTTGTTAGTAAATTGAGTGATCAAAACATTTGCCCGTAAGAATAAAGAAAATGTTTCATGGAAGTAGTGAACGGTGTATAAAATTGAAAAAAAAACTATTCTACAATAAACCATATTTCTTGGATATTTTTAACAAAAAAATTTATTACAACCTTAACGACAAAAATCATTGAATAAACTTAATGTTTATTAAAATCTATATACGATTTATTAATACAAACTAAATTTATTAAAATAAACAGAATTTCTTTTGTTAAAAACATAGCTCAATCCTGTTAATTAAAAAAAAATTAAATTTTGTTAAATTAACAAAAATTTTGTTAAAACAGTAGTAATAAATTCTA
Organism: Phasia obesa; assembly: GCA_949628195.1. Classification (NCBI taxonomy): domain Eukaryota; kingdom Metazoa; phylum Arthropoda; class Insecta; order Diptera; family Tachinidae; genus Phasia; species Phasia obesa. The sequence continues at coordinate 102,442 of CATIVE010000003.1, forward strand.
GGAAACAAACTCATAAAATTAGTTAAATTTATATCCCTAATTATTATATCTTGATAATAGCTTTAGGATTGTATCGGAAAAATTACTTATCTATACATTTAATAAAACAGTAACTCATTACCGGTCTGTCTGTCTTTATGAGTTCGCATCACGTAAAAACAACTGGATAAATTTTAACAAAATTTTGTGAGGAGGTACCCTAGTATCCTTATTCCAATATAGGATACTTTTCGCAAAAATAACTTATTTCCAAGCCTTAAAGGCACTGCTTACTTTAAGGCGTCTTTTATATTTGAAACCGGGATGTTTTAAACGCTGTTGCGCAACAGATGGTGCTGTTTTAAAATAATGACAAAATATGAATTGGAAGCGGGATATTTTAAACACGATTTTGCAACAGATGGCGCTGTTTTAAAATAATGACAAAATATAAATTACTTACTGCCAAATAGCCAATTGAATAAAAGAAGTTATTCCGAATAATTTATACGTTGATTTGACATAATTTTCGTTTATTTTACAAAGCGTTGTAAAATAGAAGATATTTCGGAAAAATTAAAAAAAATATTTGAGTTGACATATTAAATAAAGAACATCTTCAATTTATTTATATACATTAGAGTAGGTAAATTTGTATGTATTAAAAAAATCTCAACAGGCAGTTGTCAAAATCGTATTCTGCTAGGATTTCTAAGAAGGTTTGCCCAAGAAACCATGGGTCTTCAATCAAAATTGAGGTTCCCGTTTTTTTACGAGAAACTTTTCTATTTTTCATCATATTAGAATATAAAATTAGAATTTTGTATGATAAAAAAACAAAGTTTTAAAAACGGGAACATTTTTATCATATTTACATCCTATTAAATAATAAAAGGAAAATAGTCATATTGAAGAAATTTCTTTAATATAAGAATTTTAATAATATTGTTTTCTTTTACGAAAATCGTCTGTAAATTTGACTTAAAAATTTGTTGATTGTATAATAACCTACTTTTCTTCTATTCTACACTGCATTTTATAGTACATATTTAGGTAAAGTTGTGCTTCATTGTATGGATATTTTAAGAATGTAAGGAAATTTTCTTTTAATGAGGAATTAGTTCAGTTCTAGGATTTATTCTAGGATCTCTTGAATCGAATCAATAAAATTGAAAGAATGGGCAGTATACTTGTATATACATTACTAAAGTCAATATACATATCTGCTTTTAAAAACTTCCCTAAAAATATTAAACATTTTTTGTTTATGTTGACTTAGCTCACAATTGAGCTATATACTTATAATCACCCACGAATCAATAGAAAATATAATAAGGAGTAATCGTTTAAAGAGATCTTTCATCTTAGTAATTTTATGCATAGTAATAAAAGTTTAACTATATTTTTCCACTGTGCATCAACAACATTATAATTTTTATATGCAACGTGTTGAACCAACACTTACACAATACTAACATTCATATATGCAGACGCAGCAGCAGAAGAAATATTTCAGAATAGTCCTTGTTTATGAGTGTCTGTTTTATGTTTACAATGGTCGACTATCTTAATAGATGTTAGACGAGAAACACGAAATAAAACAAAAATTGAATTGAAAAACAATTATTTACAAATGAAGACAGCAAATGAAATTTTTAAATAAAGAGATAATTATGTATGTAAGTAAATCTAAGTACACAGAAAAAAAAAGCAGTTGCATATTGAATAAAGAATATCCAGAGAAAAATCCTTTTTTCTGCGGAATATTTCACACAGTATTAAAGAACAAATCATTACAAACATATTTTCCTTGTAGGTTACTAGTGAGTCAGTCACAATTTTAAATATTTTCAATTTATTTTCATTTCATTTATTGTTTTCATCTCTACTCTGTTTATTTAAAATTTAGACTGTTATTGAAATTGAAATAAATAAATGTTAATTACAAATTGTATGTCTGTTTTTTAAGTTGTTTGTGTTGTTGCTGTGACAGAATAATTTTATTTAATTAAAGCATACTTCTGAGAGTGGAATACAAGTTTTTATCACACCAACAATAGTAACGAAAAATTATAAATAGATGATGGAATAATGCCTACAACAATAATGAGGTTCTGGATATCACTGCCAGAAAAGTTATGCTCATTGTACTCTTACACACAGACACATGGAGCCAGAGATAAAATCCTAAGGGTAGACAACGAATATTGTTTACAGTTATTGTTACTCGTATTATTGTTCTTACTTTATTTTGGAGTATGCGCCAAAATATATGAGTGATGCTAAAAATATCCCAAAATATTAAGGCTGTTGATTGTTATATAGAGAAAGGAGTAGGAATTAAGAGACTCTTGACAAAGAGAAACTTTTTAGTTATTTAATTTGAAAATTATAAACTATTTTATCCAGGATTTTTTTAATATTTTTAAATCTTCAGAAAAGTTTTTCTATAGTCCTCGTAGATATCTAAGCAAATATTTACTAAATAATAACTATTTTATAGATTAGTACGCTGAAGCAGTCTTCTTCCGTTTTGAATTAGTTTCCATCCCTTACGTATTTTAATTATTGCTGTTACTTACCACTGAGTTGAAATAATTATTACTATTTATATCCGGTGTAAGGGATTTTTCGCTATCGACTGGTAGTTCGTAATTAACTGAGTACCTATAGTCGATAGTCTGCATTAGTGACATGAATTTGTATTCTGAATGTGTCTTCCTGAATTATTCCACGTACTGGTTTAAGTGTATTCATACAGAAAGTGTGCTGTTATTTCAGTATTTTCCAGCCTCCTTCTAAACTATTTCGTTTTGAACTTTCTTGTATTAAAAGTAACCTCTTTTCAACTAAAAATAAATTGTTTTTGCGAGTCTATCGCCCATAAATAGAATTGCATTAAATGATAAGCGTGTGAATCTTACTAATGAGTTCTGTATTTAGAGCAGTTTCCATTGTTGTAAAGATAAAACAGCGAAACACATTACACATTGCATCGATATCCTAGTAAGTCGCTAGAGCTGGAAAGCCTTTATCGCCTTCTACTGTATACGGTAAGGTAACTCCAAAGGTATTGGAATACCGGACTATACATGGAAGTTGTATTATATTTTAGACTGGATCTTTGTGCCACCTGTACAAAGATTTTTACAATAAATTGAAAACAAATAACAACATTTTGTTAAAATTAATTTCTCAGCATTGATTATTTCGGTTTATAATAATTTGAGACTAGTTGTTATTTTAAAACTTCTTATGGTTTTTCATTGAGATCCTTTTTGACTCGATAAAACTACTTCCGTGAAAAATCCCCAACAAGAAAAATAGAGAAAATTAATAATACAAACAAGAGATGTTACGCGCATAGGCAAGAGAACAAAGTGAAAATCCTTCGATGTTCATCTGTTAATTTTACAACTGTTATTTTTGTACTTGCCTTTTGTGGAATATATTTTTTGACAGCGTCGAGCAGCAGCATTACCGACATTAGCAACAAACAAAACATGATATAACCGCAAATAGATTAACAAATTTGATGACAGTTGAACACAAAGGAGCCTAACTGACGCAAAGAATCCTCGAGCGTATCGAAAAAAATAAACGGTTAATAATAAAAAAAAACCTTTTTTTCAGAGAAAATTAAAGAATTGAAGAAAAAATTATGTGTTTTATTAAATTTTAAATTTAAAAGAAAATTAAGGCCAGTGTGTTAGTCAGCCATTCGGTTAGTAGATTTGAGAGTCAGTACGATTTAAACAACATAAATATGTAAAGATAAAAACGTAGTCAAAGAAAACCCACCGCTTTGTAAATAAAGACATCTTTTAAAGTTGTTGCCATCGTCGGAAATTAAACGTGGAGTTTTTTCTTGAATGGGTGTTTTACTATTGTTACATATTTTTTGTGGCCTAAAATAAAAAATGTGTGAGCCTAAAAAATCTTTACAAATAATGGCGAATGTGTTATAATAAATAATGTGTTATAATAAAACAGAAACAAAAAGAATTGGTAAGGATTTGCCACATACGGCGACGGATCTCAAGCAAATAAAAGTAATAAAATACAACAAATTCCCGTTTTCAGAAAAGTGTGTGTTTTGTGTTTCTATGCACCACCTCAGTTTAAATACAGTGTGTTAGTTTTTATATAAGCCTACGGCATGAGCAAACATTAATGCTTCAAATGTAAACAAAATTAATAATAAAACAAATAAAAAAAAGTTTTTGTAACTAAAAAAGTCTTACAGATATTTTTATAAAAATTTTTCCTTTGTTTACAAAATGGTTACCATCATGAAGGAAATATAAAACCAACGGCATATGGAACAAAAGTACATAAATACATACATATAAATAATACATGGATACAAATAAAAACATTTAAGAAGTAAGAGAGTTAATTGCAAATATTATCCTAGAAAGAAAAAAGCGATCTAATGTAATATAATATATAATAAAAAAAGCCATTTATTAAAATAGTTATTATTTTAAAATAGTTATTATTATAAAAACAGATTATGAGCTTAATACAAATCAACAGATTACTATTTTACATTTGGTCACAAAAACATCCATGTCAGCTTAGGAATAATCACTTGTGAAACTATTTCAGTAACATATTTTACAAAGACCTGATAGCATTTGGCTCATTCAACTTTACAATTATATTTTATCCACTCTAACCTATTACCGTAAGATTTTTATAGCAAAATTCAGCTATAAATAGACAAAAATATTTTGAAGCCAATCACAACACCTAGAAAATTAACAAGCTTTTACAGCAACATTAAGGTAAATAATAATAATATAATTTGAACGCACGTGTGGTATCGCACTTGTTAATGCATTCTAAGCTTTTTTTATGCAAAATAAAATTTGAATTCAAATTCAAAACATGAGGCTGAGCATTGTCATGATTGTAAATTATGGACTAGTCTCTGGTCATTTTTCGCTCAGAAGCAGAAGGCGCCAATGGTGCTAAGAAGTTTATATAGTTGCCAGCCCATTAACACACCTAACTAATGGTTTAGCCTGTCACACTATAAATACTGCAGTTTATATGTCACGAGAACATTTAATACATATATTGAATTTTGGGAGAACCAAGAGATTTACAACTGTTGTCATACCTTTCGGTGAAGACCGTCATCACTGGCTGTTGGTGTTGTACGTTTGTCGTGCGCTTTTGATGTGAAGCCATCAATTTCAAGCTGATCTAAAAGCAGTATTGGTGAGTTAGTATTAGCATAAATTGTAATGGGTTTAGATAATTGTTCATTAGGATGGTGTTTATTTAAATGGTATTGTACAGGCAAATTAATTATTACCTGTCAAATTTTATGAGGTCAGTGTATATTTAATATTTGAGTCTATTATTGTTAGCTAGGTAAGTGTCTCCATCTACAGGTATTTTTCGTTTGTTATAATATTTCAGAAGTTTGAGTGCTGCAAAAATTGTGTCTAAGATTGATATTGCCTTCGAAATTTCGTGTTTTGTAGATTTACATCCTCTTACAAATACAGACTACATCTATTTACTAATTGTGTTTTCACTACAATCGCTAGGTTAAAGCGTTACACATACGTATTGTATAAATAATGTATCACTATTTCAACGGAGCATAGGACATACGGAGAAGATTTTAAAATATGGAGAGAAATTGATCATGAGCCTTTCGGGTACTCTTATAATAAAAAGTAATTTTTACAATGTTAAAAGTCTCTAAGTCTACTGTTCTGCCCAGCAAAATGACAGGATGAGAGGAAGAAAACCAGCAGATCTGGATGCATAAATCATAGAAAATTGCTGCATTGTATTCAATTTGGACGGACATCTTCTTCTGACTTCTTTATATTACGGTTTTTTATTTAAAAAGTCTTTGTGAAAACACTATCCACGAAATTGACATGCTAATTAGTATTGCATTAAAAGAAAGTGTATCTTCTTTACAAAGTCCACTCTAAAATATTTGATTCTGCCCACGAAGGAAGAAATATAATTTATATACGGACATAAGGTAAACTTCAGCATCCCTAAAATGCTCCTAACCTGATATTCTATTAATACCTATAAATTTTAATGACTAAATTAAATTTTTAAAAACAATCTCGTATGAAAAGATATCGAGTATACTACTTGCTTAGCTCTTCTTACTTTATAAAACGGTACACAATATGTATGCTGTGGTATCTAAAGAATCGCCTAACAGAGGGTTGAGAAAGATGTAAGCTTAGTAGTGAATATGGCTGGCTAAACAAAATGTTTTAAAATTGTATTTTTAATATCTTTTTTTGGAAGTCATTCAAAATATCTATCTTTTTCATAGAGTAAAGCTACATATATATATATAAATTATATTTGCCATTTATTTTTGCTTTGCACTATCTATATAAGTGAGTAATTCTATATATGACGACATGTAATGAGCAATATAGTTAACCGTTAATCGATATAAATCATTATTTATACTAAGTTGAAATCAACTTATATTAAGCGCTATTTTTGAGAAAACTTTCAGTATATAACAAATTATTTGTTAAAGAAAATTTTAAAGAAAAAATTTGTGTTTAAGAACATAGTAGCGGTATTCAGTGTTTAATGGAAATGGTCTAGCAAAAGTGCGTTGTATAATTGAAATTTAACAAATACAATAGGTATTTTGTTGTTGGATTTCAGAAAAAGCAATGATTTTATGCACTTGCACTTTTGCAAGACCATTTGCATCGAACACTGAGCTCCGCTAGTAATTTTTACAAGCAGTATGTATTAAATGCATTATATATTACTAATACGTCACGTATGCCTTTATTTTATTTTTGACAGAATAATACTCGTATATGTATTTTGAAAATACCCCACAAGCAATGTGGTAGTCGCTACGGAAATAAAATATTTTAAGTTAACTTTTATGGCCTAACTATAAGCTAACTACAATATAAATGCAAAATCTCGTCAAAAATAAAATAACATTTTTTGTTTTTAATATTTTATTTCTTTTTTAAATCATAAAATTAAAATTTGTGTCACATGCATTGCATCTTAAAGTCATTTGGTAGCAAACATCTTACTGACCATTGAGCATTTCATGTCCTAATATTTTTAATGAAGACGAAAAGGCATAAATAAAATAAAAAAAATTATATTGATGCAGGATATTATAAACAGGGAAAAATGTTATTGCATATTTTTACAAAGTCTCTTTATAGTTTACTGATATATTCAGTTTATAGCTAAGTACAAATTGACTAACTTTAAGCTAACTTCCGAGTAGTCAGTAAGACAGTTATTTTTAATAAAAATTATTAACTACTACTGGTTGCAAAGTAGTTAGCTTAAAGTGCACTAAAAGTTAGTTGACTGTGATTGACATGGATTTATTCCTTAAACTGATTTAAAATGAAAATTATGTTTGCAACTTTTTTGTAACTAAAGGAGTTCTAGCTGTGACTGTAAATAAAAATATCAAACACATCTGTATAAATTTTAGTATTTGAGTTAAAAAATTAAACACTTTTTTAAAACTGTAAAATAAGTCACGTTTTAGATTACATCTAAAAAGTAAAAACAGAAACTAGATTTTCCGTCACTAGTTTTTCCTTTGGTTTAAATATATATTGAATTCAATTTATATTTATCTTACTAAAAATAGTTTACTTGCTGTATATGTAAAGTATTTGTGTAGTTAACTTTTTTTTGGTTATATTAAAGTATACGAATATTAATATCATTTATATCGATTTTCTTTTTTTGTTTCTACATTTGAAAATTTATTTACATTTTCATAGCGCCTTTGAATTTTGAAAAGTAAATTCAAAAGTAATATTTAAATAAATATTTTTTTTTCACTTTCCTTTTTTTTCATCAGAGATGGTAAACGGAATTTGGAAATTTTTCTTTTTTGTTTCAAGTTGCACCAAAGACATTTTATGAATTCTTGTTTTAATTCAGATTGGACTAAACATGACATTATTTATCAGAATTGTCACTCAGTTTTTTTATTACAAAAAAATTGTAGTTAGTTGCTTTTTGACACTATTTTTACACAAACAAATAAATTTCAACAATCACACATCTATTACCTGTAAAGCTCTTTTAAGGTCCTGCAAACTCAAGTTAGTTTACATTATATAGTAATTATACTATGTTGGACAAAGATTTTCAAATGTTTCAATGAAATTTTACTTTTTTTGTTTTATGTTTTTCATTTATTTTTGTTGTGGCCTAAAGTTTACAAATTAATTTCTTTCCCTGGGCTATTTTTAAAATTTTTCCAGATATCTACGAACATTTATAACATCCTCTTTGCAGTCCTGATATAATGCAACTATCTTTCGAAATTATGAAAAACAAAAATCAAAAATTTGACTTCAACTGTTAATCTATCCAGTTAACATTCGCCTGAATATTATGTTTCTTTTAGTAAATATAGTTTTTAACTCCTAGGAACACATTTCCGCAAATACGAACTTTGGAACAAATTTTTGTGAAACTGTTTATGTAATTGTGTGTTGTGAAATTAACAATAATGTAAGGGAGGCGAACCTTAAATGTCACCTGAAATATTTTGTAATATTGTACACACTTTTTTTTGTTATGACTATGAGCTTTACGGTTTTATTAATATTACCAAGAAAAGGGTGTTGTCTCGTTGACCGAAGCACATATGTTTGACCGAAGCACATCTGTTAAGTTTTTAAACTGATTCCAGTCTACGTTTAATTGTCTCATGCGTTTTATAACAGCGTTCCAGTAGGTGATCGAACTTTGAAGGTTCAACTCAGCTGAGTATACACCTGCTCCTAGTCTACCGCCCATAAGAGAGCCATCAGTAAAAATGCTGATGTCATTCTCTTGGCATAACGCAGTGAGTACGTTAATTACAGTGAAAGACTAATAAATGTTAAGAAAAAAAAAAATACTTAGATTCGATTTTTCAATTTGCACCGTATTTTGCTAATTTTATTAAAGGAATTTAATTTCTTCTGTAGAATATAGGTTGGCTTCGTACAAAACGTCATTTTAACGTATATTGTACATTATTTATTTTTTATAAAATTAATAGCTACAGAACGCTTCCTTGTAGTTTTTAATTTTAGATTCGATGGGGTCTGTTTTTTATAAAAGAAATGTTTCTGATAATTAAATATAGCATTAAAAGGTATTATTGATAATAGTATTATTTTATATAAACATATAATATAAAATAAATCCATTATAAAAAATACAAGATGAAAATTTCTTTTCTGAAAAATCTTTTTAAATTTTACTTTTTTGACAACATTTTCCTCTAAATGCCGCTTTTCATCGTGCTGTACCTGCTTCTTTTATAAAAACCTGCTTTTCACTTGATTTTACCTGTCCCTACTAGAAAACCGTCTCATCGCTAAAAAATTATTCCCGTCTTTTAATTTCTTGTTACAATCACCATAAAATTGATAAATGTTGGATTTATTATAAACATTTAATGGGTGATTTTTTTGAGGTTAGGATTTTCATGCATTAGTATTTCACAGATCACGTGAGATTTCAGACATGGTGCCAAAGAGAAAGATGCTCAGTATGCTTTGACATTTCATCATGAATAGACTTACTAACGAGCAACGCTTGCAAATCATTGAATTTTATTACCAAAATCAGTGTTCGGTTCGAAATGTGTTTTATCGACAAATTTTGTTCAGCGATGAGGCTCATTTCTGGTTGAATGGCTACGTAAATAAGCAAAATTGCCGCATTTAGAGTGAAGAGCAACCAGAAGCCGTTCAAGAACTGCCCATGCATCCCGAAAAATGCACTGTTTGGTGTGGTTTGTACGCTGGTGGAATCATTGGACCGTATTTTTTCAAAGATGCTGTTGGACGCAACGTTACGGTGAATGGCGATCGCTATCGTTCGATGCTAACAAACTTTTTGTTGCCAAAAATGGAACAACTAAACTTGGTTGACATGTGGTTTCAACAAGATGGCGCTATATGCCACACAGCTCGCGATTCTATGGCCATTTTGAGGGAAAACTTCGGAGAACAATTCATCTCAAGAAATGAACCGGTAAGTTGGCCACCAAGATCATGCGATTTGACGCCTTTAGACTATTTTTTGTGGGGCTACGTCAAGTCTAAAGTCTACAGAAATAAGCCAGCAACTATTCCAGCTTTGGAAGACAACATTTCCGAAGAAATTCGGGCTATTCCGGCCGAAATGCTCGAAAAAGTTGCCCAAAATTGGACTTTCCGAATGGACCACCTAAGACGCAGCCGCGGTCAACATTTAAATGAAATTATCTTCAAAAAGCAAATGTCATGGACCAATCTAACGTTTCAAATAAAGAACCGATGAGATTTTGCAAATTTTATGCGTTTTTTTAAAAAAAAAAAGTTCTCAAGCTCTTAAAAAATCACTCGTTATAAGCAGATTTGGAAAAGTTTAAGATTTTTCTTTTTCGTATTTTCTGATGTTAAATGGAAAAATACTTATTCTGTTTTTTTACATCATTAGCTACCCAGATAGAAAATTTTAGAAGACGTCATAATTATTTCGATTGTAATTCTTTAAAGAAAATAATTATTTTTACACAGAAAAAAATTTTGGACCAATTAAAGGTTTTTTAATTAGTTTAAAATCAAAATTCCATTAATTTTTTTATTATTTCAAATATATATTTTTTCAAACTAAATTTTAATCTGAAATCATTTAAATCCTTTAATTTGTTGAAAATATTTTTTTCTGTGTAAGGAGACTCTTTCCTTTTCTAAAAGCGTAATGGTAAAATTAATAATATGTATTAACGAAAAATCATTAAAAAGGTAACACAAAATAGATTAAAGAATAATTAATAATAACTAATTTTTTGTTTCTATTTATTAAAGCATTTATTTGTTATTTCACAGTGCCACACGAATTCATTATTTCATACAATTTCATTTCAAATAAAAACAACAATTTTGTAATAAAATTCAAATGCAAATAAAAACAACAAAAATGTAATTGTTCAAAGAACAAATTCGTGTAATGAAAATATTTCATTCAAAATTAATAATTGGAAAGTGAAAGTTCGCACGCACAGCTTTTGGAACGTAGATAAAATGGTCTTAAAATTACATACATATAAATAGTATAATGATTTACATCCGCATGATTTACATCAGCTATATAAATTGCGTATAAAGCAGCAGGCATTCTGTTGTTTTGAATTGAAATCGAATGAGCAAACTATATTGCAAAATAATCAAGCACACTGCGGAAAGTTTACTTAGAAAACGCGAAATCTTTAACATTAACACTAATCTAGTATCAAACCAAACTTTGTTGAGTAAACATAATTGCGCGGTCCTTTGCGATTTTTAATTTCAACATTCAACAAGAGGGAAGCTTAAGGTAGTGGTAGACTTCGTTCTTACCAACTGACGATAGATAATTGAATACAAGTTTTCTCGTATTCCTTTATCTGGGTTTGGTTGGTTAAATAGATGATGCTTACAACTAAAACACTACCCTAAGTAGATTAGGTACAAGAGTGCTGATGACGGACGTGGCTGTCTAGAAAATGTGCATTCCGCTCCTGCTGGTGTCTAAAAATTAAATTTTCCCAATTTTTTTTTAATATTATAACCTAATTTGTAATTTAATTAATTCTTTCTTAGAGAGAATAAAAACGAACTTAAGCTTGACTATAAATTTCATTGTATGTAATACATAAATAGTTCGACAAATAATAATTAAATATTTTCAAAATTAAATATAATTTATTTCGGGATGGTTTACCACTTAAGATCACTAAATTAATGTTGGGAAACTACACTCAGAATATTTTTACAGTAACTGATTGTAGTTTATTTAAAAAGTAATCCGTACAGTTAATTTTAACTGAATAAACATTTAAAATTCAAAGCATTTTATTTTTCTACTGATTCCAACATTCATTTCTAAAAAAACTGAATATAAATACTGATTTTCCGTTACAGTTAATATTTTCATTTATTTTAAGTTGAAAATTCGGTTATATCGAAAATAATAAAACTAAGTATCTATGAAAAAACTATTTGACAGTTTTATAAAAAAAAAAATCAAAATAACAATATTAATTGAAAAAATCATATACATTTATGTATAAATTGTATAAAATAATTATTTAGTGCACCCGACCGCTGTACCATATTATCTGGTAAGTAAATCCAGCACTATAGGATACTAGCTACATATGTATGTCAAAAATAATGGAAACAAAATTAAGCCAATCTTCCAGTCCAATTGTAATTTTAAGTGTAGGGCTGCTAATTTTATTGAGGCTTGGCAACTCTTATGGTGGAAAAACTACGTATAATTTTGTTTTTATCATTCTTGGCAACTATTTGTTTTTGCATCGTTGCTTGGGTCCATATACTAAAAGTTGCTTTATTACAAATAAATAGTAACGTATAACATTAGGGGGGAAAGAAAAAATATTTTTTTCAATTTCAATATGTAAGAGCGGTACAAAGTTGCCATTTGCTATTGTTAAGTCAATTGCAAAGTCTAAAACCCAAAGTAAGGTTGGTAGCAGGGACTCTGCATTCCCTGTGGCAGTTTTTTATCTCATTTTAAATGACTTTGGTCATTTCTTTTTCTCTTAGAGTATCACTAATAGGAAATTTTGTTCTTCTGCCATTATCGTAAACATTTTCCTTTATAATGTCGGTCACAGAATTTGGAACGTTTTGAATCTGACGTTCTTCTGATTATTTTCCACATGATACATGCTTTAATATCAGCGACAAGTCAAGTGCAATAATTTTCGACTAGACTCCATTCTTATGCCTTTTGGAATAGTTGTGTATTAGAGGTTATAGTATTAAAAGATATACTTAAAATAACGTCATGTAATTTTTTCGTTCCTAGAGGCAGAACTTCTTTACTAGTTGCAAAACATTGTTAAGATGGTTCTTTATGCATAACTGTTTTTCAGTGATAGCTAGGATATTTTAAAACTGCATTGTATTTTTAATTATACTTTCTTAATTATTCCCTTTAGGTATATGTATTTTAAAACCCTTTTAAAAATCCTTATAATTCGGTTCGGTACTTCAAGAGAAAGGTAAGTGGTTTATAATTCATCAATTTTTTGGTTATTTGTTATAATTTTTTTATAATTTCTTCTTTTTAGTTAACCTCTTGATTTTGGTTTTTGGTTATTTAGTTGATGATGAATGCTGGCAAAAATATATTTTACTTTAAATATATATACATACATATATAATTACATTATATTTACTTATGTATGTATCTTTGTTAAAAAGTTATAGTCCTAAGACTAAGAAATTTGTATTAATTTATTTGTATGTAAAATAAAAATTTGTAAAAATAAAGTATTTATCATTTATTTTTACGAAATTTGTAGATTATTATTTTTAAGTTAAAAAAACAGAAACAACGGAAGAATCGTTTATTTTTACTGCATTTTAAGTTTAATTTTATTACAGTTAAAAAAACAAAATCAACGGAAATATCATTTACTTTTACTGAATATTCAGTTAATTTTTATGTTGTTAAAATAAAAGAAAAAAACATTGTTTTTACGGATTTTGTCAGTTAATTTTTGAGTAGTTAAAATTAACAAAATATTTCATTTGATTTAAATGAATAATGAGTAGACCGGTTTTTAACTGAGTTTTCATTTATTTTAAATTGCATTTTCAGTTATTTTAACTTACATAATATTTTGAGTGTAGTTATACAAAAAGTTTAGGCTCTTGTCACTATAGGTTTTATTAAGTATCTCTATCTATCCATCTTAGCAGAAATTTTGAGGTTATTCTCGTATGCTACTGTGGTTTATTATAAAAATTTACAGCAAAAAATTAAAATTAAATGTAATGGGATTTGTTGGCAATAATTATATTTAGTATAATTGCACTTCTTTTTAACATAAATGTTTAAAATGTCATGTTTGCATCTGTATGTCGTTATCCATGCATTCACACAAATAAGTAGACTCAAAGGCAACAAAGGTACAATTACAAAAAATTATCAAGTATTTCTACATCAAAAGTGATTTTTAAAGAAATAAACAAAAAATAAGTGTATAACTATTGAGCACTTGTAAAATATAAAAATATCAAACAGAAGAGAACATTTTTATTCTCTTTCAAACATTTGCCTTTGTGTATTATTTATTTGCTGTCATATCCCATGTAATTTTTAGGAAAATTATTTTACAAAAGCCGTTTTGACGTTTGCCAAAATACATTTGTACCACTATTTATGGAGAATTTTTAAAGCTAAAAAGGAAATAATGTACAAGCAATTCAGAGAATGTTCAAACCACCCATTTAGAAAGAAAATTAATTATGAAGACATTAAAATTGTGGTGTTGCTTATAAAGGACATTTCTGCAACTCGTTATAATATTTAGTGACAATTTTATTTTGTTTAACTAAATAAAACTTTTTAATTATATTTTTATAAATATATCTATACATATAATAAAATAGTAATATCATTTCCAATTGTCTGACTGTCTGTCTGCTTTTCTTTTAAATTCGCATCACGTAAAAACTATTGGATGGATTTTAACAAAATTTTGTGAGAAGATACCTAAGTATCCTGATCCCAATATAGGATATTTTTTTCCACAAAAATATCTTATTTCCAAGAGAAAGTGGAGAAAAAGCAGTGAAAGTATACAGTTGAACTAACCGGATATGCATACTTTATTTTTTATAAAGAAAAAAATACATAAACTGATATGTAGCATAGTTTAAGGCGGACCTAAAAACGCCTTCGCTGGTATTACCACATAGCACTAAATCGCTGGAGAAAATAATCACAACGTGCAATTCCATTGTCGCCATAAGCGAAGCTTTACTATTACACTAACCATCTGTATTGTCTACTACTATCCCTTTCTAAAGGAAGTAACACAGTTAATATAGCCATAATTGCCTGAGTGTTACTTCTCTTTGTAGTTGTCTTTGGTGTGGATTGCTTTCAAAGCAAAATAGAACAAAATATTGCAAGGACGCTAACGAAGTGGCGGGCACAGCTAGTATATAATAAAACAGTAACTTATTTCCTGTCTGTCTCTCTCTCTCTGTCTGTGTTCGTATTACGAAAAAACTACTGAATGGATTTTAAAAATTTTGTGAGGAGATACCTTAGTATCTTGGTTCAAATATAGGACACTTTCTTTCTGCAAAAATATCTTATTTCCAAGAGAAAGTGGAGAAAATGCAGTGAAAGTAAGCAATTTTACCGATTTGCATACTTTAAGGCACATCGATAAAATTGCGATATTGCGGGGTATTTTGAAGGCACTGCATACTTTACAGCGCCTTTTATTTTTGAAAGCTGGATATTTTAAACAGCTTTTACAGAGCTTTACAAACATTTTGAGAATTTTAGAATTTTATCCATGACTGGGTACCTATATATATAGTAGTCTTAAAATTTATTTGATTTTTCAAAGCAAAATCAAACAAAATATTGTTAGGATAAATACAACGTGTGTGGGTACGTTATAAATTACATTTACTACAAATTATAATAGATACCTAAATACCCTTCACTTTATAAATAATAATATTAGTCTACTAATCTGGCCAAAATCTTTATCAAAAAAAAAAAAAAAGTCTACTTGAAGTGTAATTTAAGATAAAATTTTCATATAAAATTTGAAATAAAGTTTGTAATTCGTACTACCCTAACACATCAGTATAAAGTTCTTCAGATAAACTATGTCCTCATAGTCTAGGCATATTAGCAAAAAATAGGGGTTCAGAAATAAGTTTTGCTATATTTATCATTTTTTCATCCTTTTTAATTTTCGGAATGTATCTTAAAATGAAGTGTTTTTTTTTTGTAGATAAAGTAGCCAACATTTCTTGTAAAAAACGTTTTATAAGACTAACCCTTTCGCCACTAGAGAGTGCCTGAAAAGGCCCATATTTTCATTTCGATACTTAACTGTTTAAAAATTTATTACATTATAGAATTTATCTGATATAAAAGTAATGAATTGATTTAATTTAAAGGTCACTTTCTCCTCTTTGGATTATTAAAATGGATCTTTTTTAAAATTTTTTACCCGTAATTCGTCTTTCGGATATTTGCCGAGTCTTATCATTGTTACGGGGACTGCCTCTTGTTGAGAGTCACGATCCTACCCTCTCCGGCACGCTTTAGAAAGTTCCATACAGTCATACACAAACAGTCTAAGTTAAAGTTGTTCTTGCTTAAAATAATGATTTTATACTTTTACTTAATGTCTTTTGTCTTTCTGTTCCTTTTACGTTCGTTTGTTATTTTCAATGCTAGTTCTTGAGTCGGAGTGTTTCATTTGCGTTTGTTTTGAAATTGATTTGTAACATTAAATAATCTGTCTCGTCTTTTATTCTTTTTACGTTTGTTCTTTTTAGTTCGCGATGTCACAGTGCTTCATTTGTGCATCTTTGTTGGAAGGCTGGAGTCCAAGAGTCTCAAACGTTAAAGAAACACCAAGCGCATCGCTCTTGAAAGCCAGTTGAAAAAGGAATGATGGAAAGACAGCTAATTAAAGGGAGAAACTGTCAGAGTGCGCGATAAGTATCTAAAAATATAGATGTAGATGAGCGAGCCATTCTCGTGCACATTGAGAGGCAAAAGTAATTAGTGGAGATGCATAAATTCAGAGAAACCAAATCAACTGTTTCGAATACACGATACAAACTCCTTTATATGTGGATTACCCATTACCATACAATTTTCAGCGGCAGAAGCCAAAAAACTCTTAATTTGCGAAATGTTGGCTTGGCGAGAAAGTGTTATGAAGTACGCACGAAATCGTGATGATGAATTTCATACAGAGGTTTTACGCCAAATTAAGCATTTACCTGATTTGTTGGCTATTGACGCGCAATATCATAAAAAGTGCCGAATAGAACTTAAACCCCAAACACAGAAGAGCAACAGAAAAGACTGGGAACATGTGTTTAGGCAATCGATGTATTAATGAAGCATATATACACATACATGAAAAATAGCGAAGATAATTATCAGTTCTCAATGTAAGAAGTGATGAACTAAATAAAAAGACTCTACAAACCAGATCAATTGACAGTGAAAGCTCGACTAGAAGAATATTATGGTGACGACATACTGTTCACCTTTCAAAAGAACCACAGTGTGCTTACTGTGGTTTGTTTCAAAAATGTTCGAGAGAACATATTGGATTACGAATTTTACCAATAAAAGTTTATATCTAAAGAAAAAAAGAGAGATTGGGAATAGTCGAAGCAGCAGCTATAATATGCAATGACATCAGATCCCCATTTTAATATGTTCAAGGGTATCTAGCTCCTGACCATTTCTTGGATTATTTTAATTGTTGATAGAAAAAAAGGCAGGGACAAGGAGATGTGGAAGAATCAGAGCAACGCCAAATCTCATCGTATTATCAGTGATGTAAGATTTATCGTTCCCAATAATTATTTTAATGTTTTGTGTATTTTAACTCATGGCTATGAAACACTCCGTAAATAAAACCATTTTTTCCTTTGTATGCATTTTTTAATTACTTTTTATAACGAATTAATTACAAGAAAAGAGTACGAATATTTTTAATAAGGAATTTGTGAGTGATTTTTTTAGTAAACATTTCCAAAATTTCATAACATACTTGTGGCACACAAAAATGCCTCGGCATAGTAATTAGGAATCAGTGGGTTAGTCATCCAAAGAAAAACGTTGTTTATGAGAAATATACTGTTATAAAGGGTGTTTTTTAAAGCTTAAATCATAATAAAACAAGGAAATATATTTTTATTATTAATGGAATAATCTTTATTGGATAGGAAATTTTATGACATTAATGTTCAAATATGATTTCGGCCATGTGGCCGCCACGTATGGCGTGTACAAGGCGAAATCTGGAACACCAATTTCAGGAACTTTTCGCAGCATTTAGGGCCGTATTTCGCCAATAACACTTTGAATGTTAATTTCCGACGTCGAGAAGTGACACACGATCTTGATGGCCAATACATTGGACTATTACGTGAAATTATTCTTTCATCATTCAAGTTTCTTTGAGTAAATTAATGTTAGTGCGCGCTGTCTGGCATGTGGCTCCCTCCTGTTTGAACCAGGAAATTAATGCCAGCTAATTGAGACAAGAAAAAATGTCTAATCATGTCCCTATGCCGTTCACCATTGACAGTAACATTCTGACCATATGCGCCATAAAACGCTGAACATTACAACACTCAAAATATTATGTAAGTTAAATCAACTGGAAGTGCAATTTAAAACAAATGAAAATTTAGTTAAAAACTAGTCTACTCATTATTCATTTAAAACAAAAAAAAATTAATTTATTTTTAACTGCTAAAAAATCAAATGAATAAATTCCGTAAGAACAAATGATTTTTCTTTAAATTTAAGTGACAAAAAATAAACTACTTATTGCGCAAAAAATAATGATTTTTTCCTTTGTTTCTTTTGTTCTAACTGCCAAAAAAACTACTTAAAAATTCCGTAAAAATAACGGATTTTTCCGTTGTTTCTTATTTTTTAAATGCTAAAAATTAACTACAAAGTCCGTAGAATTTAATGATTTTTTCCCTTTGTTTATGACATTTGAACCGTAAAAAATAACCTATAATTTTGTTCTAATCAACAAATTTTCCTTTATTTCATTATCTTAAAACTAGTAAATTTTTTCAAACAATCTTATAATATACATATGTACATATTTAACAAACAAAAGGAAAAAACCTAAATTGCATAATACAACGTAAAATATATAAAATAATACTACTTTATTAAAAATATTGATGATATAATATGTACATATGTATATAATTGCGGTTAATGGTGTGCAAATCTTCCATTGAAGGCCAAGTTTAAAGCAAATTGGGTGTATGGTTATACGCTATATATTGGGGAAGGAACCTGGCAGTCGTTTGAATTAGGTACATATGTATGTATATCTTCGGACATTGTACTTCACTTTGTTGACAATCTTTAAAATCATAAAAATGTTAAACTACATTTCAATAACTGATTTACATTAGTAAAAGGCTTACATTGCTTTAAAGGATTCTTGGAACCGGTACTGCTAGGAAAAATAAGAAGTTGCTATCGGATTATGAATTTAAAAAAACGAGCAAGGAGGTCCTTTGACATCAACTGCACAAGCAATTACAATTTAGGATGTACATACATATGTACATATATTGACAATAAACATTGAAGATCAACCAGTTGTGAGTTGTAAAAGGTCGAAAGGGTTAAACTGAAAAAATTAACATAATGGTTAAATTAACACCGTGCTTTTTAGTTTTTTACGCGTACATACCTTTTTAAATAATTTCATAAAAATTTTGCTCTTAAACAAAAACTTAAATTCTTAAAATTCAAAATCGTGATGCAAAAAAAATTTTTCAAAAAAACAGTTTCGGCAACACAAAAAGCATAAAGGTTTAGAAAATTATTTTTATTTCAATTCTGTTAAAGAATATAAAATCAGACAACTGATAATTTGGATTCCCCACAAGTCTCCATCACATTTAATTTAACATTGAAAGTTTTTGATGAAATTCCATTCCACGTACTAATATAACTCTTCCTTTTCAGTTATTTGAACGCTTAAAAAATATTGTACATGCTTGGCACTAGCTAAGTAATAGTATCGCAAAGTAAGAACAGTAGCAGGTCATAAAAATCATTTCATTCTACTGGTAACTATTATAATAAATTATATTTCTCTACTTTCAAAAAGTAAATAATTAAATAATAATAATCGCTTTCATAATGAAAAGATTATGGAAAAAATTAACTGAATTATATACGCCGTAAGGGATCATATTATTAGCTTAGTTCAGTAGAAAAAAGCAGTTTTTATTTGAATTTTGAATAAATTTTTATTAAACACTAAAAGTTAAATCAAATGAAAGAGTCAGGATTTAGATTTTGGGTCTGAAAAGATTTGAGGCATCACAACATTTTGTTACTTTGGCACACATCGATATATATTATAAACGCTTAAAGTGTTGACATTTAGAAACTGAATGAAAATCAAAAATAAAATTTGAACCATGCCAAAGACCTGATGAAGAAATAAAACCTTATGATAATTCTGCTGGGATGGCTCCCAAAAATAGTCAGCTATCATAGAGCTACAGAATATAGAAAATTGTGATAAACGTCTTTTTCCACTAAAGGGCAAAAAGGCAACGTGTTCTTACTTTTTGAAAATCGGTGAGAGATTCTTTTTTGTAAGCTATGCACCAATATATTTAGGTAGATCCTTACATTTATTGGCTTTATCTTATTTCATCTTTCGTCAAATTTTTAATTTTTATTTTTCAGACAATACATTTATTTAAATTTTAGATTTATTTAAGAAATTTTTATATCTCCGATTTTTTCTATTTTGCTTTATAAATTTTATTTATAAATATTCTCAAATAATCTTTAAAGCCCTTATCGGTTCAGTAGAACTAATTTTTGAAAACATTTGCTTGAATCCCAATAACAGCGCCACCTATTCAGTAAAACTATAACATTCATAAAAAAGGTAAACGTAGAAGATATTTACTTAAACAAGGTTTGAGATTTTCGAAGATAAACATACCTATACACACTCAGCAAGGCGTGATTTTTATACGTAGATCGTACGTATAGTCAATTCTTAACTAGATTTTAAATACACACTCTGAGCACGGTATGATAACATCATTTGAAATTTAACCATCTTAATTTTTTTATTGGGACTAGTGGGAGAATACAGATAATTGAACATTTTTTCAGACTTGCAGTGCCCGCCACTTCTTTAGCGTCCTTACAATATTTTGTTCGATTTTGTTTCGAAAGCAATCCACACCAAAGACCCTTACTTTTTTAGTGCTTCTGTTATGGTCTCATCCCTACTAAAATATGCCACTATCATAGATAAAAGGCGCCTTTTCTCCACTTTCTCTTGGAAATCAGATATTTTAGCGGAAAAAATTTAAATTTTTAAATTCATCGAGTAGTTTTTACGTGAAGCGAACACAGACAGATAGAAAATAAGTTACTATTTTATTACATTAATAGATATGATGGAATAATTTTTTTTTATTTTGTTTCTTATATCTTCTTTTATATCTGAACTTATAATAAGAATTTTTATTTTTTTTTTGTTTAAAAATAATTAAGTTGTTTAGGATTCAGCTCTCTTCCTTCCTTTTAAGTGGAATGTAACCACTATCGATGAGAATGCTACGGGCCACCAGGCATGAGTATGTTTTAAACTCCTTTAAATACATGACGGTATTTTTTGTGTCTTGTGCTTCAACAAATATCTCGTTTAGACCTGTGTTAATGTTAAAAAGTTAAATGCACTATGAATCGGGTAACGTCATTCTCAGAACCTTAGTTTTACGCCTTTTTTAATTTAAAAGCTAAGGCCCCATAACTAAATGCTATAACAATATATTGGTTTGAGAATCGAATTTTAGAGTAGAAGTTAAGCATATGATTTCTGTGCGCCGAAAGCTTAGGTATCATCTGAGATTATTTTTGTTCAATAACCTTTATCCTGTATTTCTTAAACCATTATTTAAAATTAAATATATGATGTTATGATAGTGTTACTTCTTGTAATCTTTCCTGACTGCTTAGAAAAGCTCTCTGTCACCAGTGAATGTCAATGTAGGGACTTTAAGGCTTGTTGGAATATCCTAAATATAAAGAAGGTATGAAATGTATGTCAAGATACTACCTGTAAGAAACCGGAATTTAATAAGCTGAGGAGAGTTTAAACTATCTCCTTGTTTTAGCATGAACAGTTAAATAATTTTCTAACAGTTTATAGAAGTATTTTTACATTTTAAGGCTTCATACCTATCAAATCCTCGACGAAAGGCGCAGAACAGTATTTGCTTTTCACATTTACTAAGCTGTGTTTGTAAGTGTAGATAACAAACAAATACAGATAACAAACATTATTCAAATACAGATTGATACATTGTCAAACTATTCTTGTTTTGGAAATAGGTTATAGGTTCCGCTATAAAACAATAGTAGCAATGAACAGCCCATAGTGGCTTATTTAACTTTTATACTCAGCTGTATTTCCATAAAATGAATTTTGCTTGAAATAAAAACATTTTGTTTTAAGTCCCTTTGAAAGACAAAAATCCATTAAGCGTGTTTATTATGTATTTTTGTTTGTTTGTTTGTATGATGTTTGCCCTAGTGGGTTTTCTAGTGTATATATATATTTGCTTGAGTGTAGTGCGACATAAGAAGTGTGACCTGTTTTATAAAATTTTGTTTTATATGAAATAAAAAATGGTTCTAGTTTTAGCGGCAGCAAGCGACAACTACTCATCATGTGTTCGTTGACATTTTTGGCCACAACTAAATATTACACCACTAACATATGTTTCTATTTATAATTTTATGGTATTTCTATTTACACAGAAAATAATTTTTGCATCAATTAAAGGTTTTATTTAGTTTCAGGTACAGTTTCAATTAAATTTTTATATGATTTAATAATATTTTTAATTAAGAAAGAACAGAATAAATTTTTAATTAAATAAATAATTGAATCGATAAAACATTAAATTAAATTTTTGCCTGAAACTAATTAAAATCCCTAATTGGGACAAACATTTTTTTCTCTATGTGCGAGAATGTTTCTATTAGTATAAACAACTTATTTATTTATTGTTGTATATTATTATACATTTGTGGGTGTTAACTTTAAACAAGTGCAGAATTGTGTTTATTTTCAATGAAGGGAATGCAAATTTAAACTGATGAAGATACCCATTCTTCCTTAAAAAGACGATTTCATACAAGGACAAAAACAATAATGACGGAGATGATAATAGCCAACAACCAAAATTCTGTTTTTACATGGTTTTGATTTAACACGGTTTGAAAATAAAAAAATTATTTATTTGAGCTTAGATTTTATTGTAAGATTCAAAAATTTTGAGAAATTCCTTTTTTGTGCATAAAAGCATTTTTAATTGTTAGAGCAAGTCAAATGTGTTAACATTTTGTGAACTATCAATGCATCTCTAAAAGAAAACGTCGAAAATTACAAAAAAAAAACAAACAGATAAACATCTATTTTTGTATATGATAAATGTCTTTTTTTACACGGTTTTTTACACGGATTTTTCTGGAATCAATCTACCGTGTAAAAACAGAGTTAGGTGTATTCAAAAAATAGCCATAAAACAACACACAATAAAACAATTTAAAGTAACTGTTACTATAATAACAAATAATAGTACTTGTTAGCATACCACAGTAGTGATCAAAATTGTATTAATTCATGTTCGAAACAAAGGATAACCTACTGCAATATACCTTCCCATTTTTACTTGGAAATTGATATAAAGAAGAGTTGATTGGAAAAGTGGGCATGGTACCACCATACAAAGTGAAAAAAAAATCGTTCACCTAGAGAACTTCCATAAGTAGAGAAACTTTGCACCATTAACCAGACTAATGTGCATAGTTTAGCAAAACTTTGACTGGATTGGGACAGTGGGAGTGGTAGCCCCCATAGCATAGTCTAACAAAAAACAGATTGGATGGGAAATGTGGGATAGCCATACTTTTTTTCCAAGTATTTATTGTATTTGTGGATGGGTGTACCGAAGTGTACCGGGGATAGCTGGTTAATAATAAAAATATATACATATGTAATTTTTTAATTACCAAAAATCGTAAAATAATTATATTTTGTTCACATTTCTTTCAGCAATAAACGATAATGCGATTCAGTTCAAATTTCAGATTTAATTCAGTAAATGTTGTTTCTAGAAATGTCATTTAATTTATCGAATATAACGACTGTATACATTGCATGCAAAAAACAATTTAAAAAATTTATTTACACTAATATTAATGCTCTGTAGCGTATTTTTTGTTTCCTAAGCGCTGTTCACCCTAACAAATCAGAAGTATATACTTTCAATTTGTGTACTGAATTAACATCACAATAACGGCCACAATCACGGGAGGAATTTTATATCAGTTAGTTTTTTCTATATTATATTGAAACTATTACTCTCTGAAAATTTTTAGCATAATAACCATCTGAAACCAATGGCCAGAATCGTATAAAGCAAATCAAATTCATGTAATGTCATAACATACACAATCTGCTAATACTACGCCCCGTCTTTACTAACCATCGATTTAAACAAGACATGAGCATAACGACGGTAGAGCACCGGTATTAATTTGTATGTGGCGAAAACGTGTTTATGGTAATGTCCTGATTGACCTTTCTGCTTTCCATCAATCTTTATAACAAAGGGGTGAGTGAGCAACAGATCGCGTTGTTTGTAAATAATACTGTTACACTAAATTAAAACAATAACGTCATTGTCTTGTTATAATAGAGCTTTTATAAAAAATGTTTTAAGACCTATGTTAAGACCTGAAAAAACATTAACATAACACTAACATGATGTTAGTGTAAATGTAATGTAGACGGGGGTAACGAAATGAAGAACATATGGATATTAGATACAAACAATATCGGCAACCTAAAATTTTCAAATGATTATGCTAATGCGCTCTTGAAATAAAGCTGCAGTAAAACAAACGGTTTTTTGGGTTTATAAAAGACTAGCAGTGTCCGCCACGTCGTGGGCATCTTGACAATATTTTGCTCAATTTTGCTTTGAAATTATTCCACACCAATTGAAAGACTCTTACTTTTATAGTACTTCAGTTATGGTTTATGTATTTACTTTATATACAGGTACCCACCCCTGATTAAAATTCTAAAATTTATAAAATTCAAAAAATTATTGTAAAGCTCTGTAAGAGGTGTTTAAAATATTTTAATAACAATGTAATTCCACAAAGTTAAAATACAAATTAAATACAAAGTTTATTCAACTTTTTAAAGGATCCCACTTTCAAAAACAAAAAGGTGAGTTGAAAAATAACCGTGTTGAAAATTAACAGTGTTGAAAAATCCAATTTTGAACCGAAAATATCAGTACCTTAAAACCTAAAATTGCGTTTTTCACTGTTTTTTTTTTCCACTTTCTCTTGGAAATAAGATATTTTTGCGGAACAAAGTATCCTATGTTGGGACCAGGATACTTATGTACCTCCTCACAAAATTTTGTTAAAATCCATCATTAATTTTTACGTGATGCTAACGGTAATGAAGACAGACAGACGGAAGGAAGTGAGTTACTATTTTATTATATGTATAGATTTTGTATTTTATTATTTCTTTTATTATTTTATTTTTAACCTTCCTGTCCATTTCGTCGGTCTGTGAGACCGATGAATCACTTTTGTGTTAATTTCACGAAAACAAAAAATTGCAACACCATCATTCTCTCATTATCTTCATTATTTCTCACTATACAACGTTTAGTGTAACAAGTGCATTTGAGTTAAAGTGTTGTACCGATGATTGCTAATCAGACGGTCTGTGAGACCGACTTATAGTTAAGTGTCACATTTTCGACAGGTAAGCTGGATTTGCTAAATTGGAAATTTTTAGATGAAAATGGACAATTAGAGATCAGTTTATATGATTTAATAAAAGAATTATGTTCAAAGTTAATTATCGTGAGATTTTCGTTAGATATGGCAGATATTGAGCGCATAAGAGCTATTCTAAATGAAATCGATTCAGATCTAGATTCTGATGTGAAAAGTGGTACTGAATACGAAGATAATATTGATGTGTATGAAGCAAACACTGATACTGAACAAGAAGGCTCAGAGGAAAGTGATATTGAAGATTTACAGGACGCTGAATCGAGCCACAAGCTCTAACGACTGATTGAAATTTAAAAAGGCTAACCTCATAATGAGGAATATATTTTAAGCATTTTGAAATTAATTTTTTTTAGTATTCCTGTTTTTTCTTGAACTCATTTTATTTTTTTGTTTACTTCTAAAATATATGTTAATAGAAAAACCACATTTTATAAATGTTGTGTTTTGTGAATTAATTTTTTTTTATTTTTATATTAGGTCTAGGATCAAAAATGCCAAATTATTGTGATGAAATATAAATTGATGCTGTGAGCTAAAAAAAACTTAATTTTGTTTTTTTTCTTACTTCAGTTATTTCAGATTAGTTTGTTAAATATGACCACTGCACAGGTTTTGAAAACTTTAGAATAGTTTTGAGATACCGAGAAATACTTGAAATCGGTCTGAGAGACCGAGAAATATGAATGTGTCGCACAAAAATGAAAATAATCAGGAAGGTTAATATTATCTATCTAATTAATTAATTTTAAATTTGTAAAAGATAAACCAGAGTTGAAGGCCTAGATGCGCATACTCGTATATTTACGTTATATAAATTGATTTACTGTTTGGTGTAACCATTAATAAATAAATTAAATAAAATCTTATTAAATTTTATGGTAATTCCAATTAAAATACATAATTTAGTAATAGCAAAAATACGATTACAAATATCCGTAATTAAAAAAATATTACAATTAGTTATGTTTGGAATTTATAAATTACATTGCCATTGCGAATACGCAACACACATTACTTGTAAATATAAATTAAATGTAATTCAGATTCCTCAGGTCTGTTTAAAGAGATGTAGAAAATGTGAGCGCTTTACTTAAACTTAAGTTGGTAAGATTTCCTTTTCATTATTATTTTTTAATAAAAAATCTTTAAATTAAATATAAGTTAAAAGTCTTTAGTATCAGAAAATGATTTCACTTGCACTTCTTTTGACTTCAGCTGTATGTACACAAGCTCCAGCATAAATATGCTATGCATCAACATTATAGTCATGATCAACAACAGACTTATCGCATAACGTTTAAATTATATTGCAGTTTTCTCATCAGCATCATCACTATTGGCAGCGCTTTCAACAACAATATATATTCCGTTAATATGGCGCACAAAAACAACGATAACAATAAATAAATGCCTGTTTGAAGAAAAAATATAATTGTTTATTTCTACAAATTTATATTCGTTTATACTAGTGATTACTTATTGCAGCAATTTAAAGTAATGGCAAAATTTAATAAATAATTTGACGGACTTGGTGGCATTTTATACAATTTTTTAAATATAAATGAATTGTTAAAGTAAAGCTTAAATTCTTGTATTCTCTCTGACAACTAAAAATAGTTGAAGAATATTTTCATACAAATCAGGTAATTAATTTTTGTAAAGAAAAATTAGAAAAATTTAATTCGACACTAGCAGAATGGAATGCATTTTCTAGACAGCTACGTCGCGACGTAAATAAATAAATTTATTTTTTCATTAATGCTAACATTAAAAAAAAGAAACATTCTGTGACTGAGAAAATTTTTTTACATTGTTTTCTTTAAATAGATATTTATTTTTTAATTGGCTTTAGTTATGCAAAAAGATACAGTAGACCATTCTTTCTCATATTCCCAACTTTGGGTTCGCCAACGCACTCATCCGATAATAGTTTTTGTTTTCTTTATACAAACTAACGTATTTTTACTTCTACATATTCTGATGGTATTCGCCTCTTCAAGATTAGTTACGTTTTTCATCATGTCCTGTCCAAAGCTAAGTTGATAGAAAGTCCAGCATACCAATAATTTTAGCTACTTTTTATGGATGTTGGTTTTTTATTTAAAACGACATTATTATGGCAGATCAAGATATTTTGGTATTTTTTTCATAATTCTTAACGACAATCTGCTCATCTTTTATTCAGAAATAGTAACCAACTGGGAATTTTGCGTCGAAACCACCTGTAGTGTGCCGAAAATATAGGCGGTGTGGCCAAACACTAAAACGAGTCTTTGGTTTTATCCTGAAAAATGTTGGGAGGGTGGAAGAAATATACTGTCGCTGAACTAAGAAACTGCTGAAGAAACTAAAGCGAATGTAAATGAATAAATTTTGATAGATTAAAATGTTTGCAAATAAAGGTTTTAATTAGTTATAAATTGAAGTTTAATTATTTTTTTAATTGATTCAAATATTGATTTTAAATTTGTTTAAAACAAAAAAAAAATCCTAATTAAACAAATAATTTAATTAAATAATAATCTGAAATCAATTAAAATTTTTAATTGGTGCAAATATTTTTTTCTGTGTCGTCACAAATGAATTATCCATAAACATACTCACCCGTAAACATGCACAACATTAATTTAGCAGTTTCATATTATGAGCGTTCAAACGGTTCTGAAAAGCCTATTCATGCAACAATAAAACTTACATAAATTATAAAAATTGAACTTTAACGGGAGATAAAATCAGATATAATCAGTTTTTTATTGCCACGGATATATAGATATTGTCACGCTCACACGAAAGATAGCACCAAAATATGGAAAAAGTTATGTAAATATAAAACGTTAAGCTATCGATAAGCCAAACGTAGCCTAAGAGAATGTAAAAATTTTGGTTGTTTAAGATTGTAACACATGTAAATTATTGTCGTTTGAAATATTCGCTCTTTTGTTAATATTTTCCATGTTTTCGACAGTAACGTAAACATTTAAGCCAATTTATTGAAAATAGATTAGCTTACATTTTAACGAGTCACTGACAAGCAAAGCATAAACGAAAGCAAGAGCCGCAAAAACAACAACTTTGATGTGTTACATTCAGATGATACAGATGATTTTACGTGCGGCAAGTTTTTTTACTTTGACAGGTATTATTAATAATAAAAATATATATGTATGTACATTAGACTGGACTTAAAATATTTTTTCCCGCAAAAAGAGTGTACCGCCCCCTCAAATTGTTCCTTTTTACGTAAATAATGAAAATCCAAAAACTTAGACTGATAGCCCTAGGTTAAGGCGTGGCACATGCCCACTAAAGTGGCTAAAACCGGTTTATATGGACTTTTCAAGAGACAAGGCACAAAAATATAAGTAAAAATGTTTCATATATGTTCCTCAAATATTATTTTATTGAAATTAACTTACGTTTACTTATTTCTATGCTTTATAAACATTAAAACTTAATCACAAAGGTCTGATTTATTAATGCTACTGTATTTTTTCCTATAGTCAGTTACTGTTTGCAAGATATATTGTTTCTCTTTTTCGTTTTTTGCTAAAGCTGCATTATATTCTTCCATGAGTTTAACAAAACGCTCTGCAGTATCATTAACAACATGTAAGTTTTGTACAATATTCATTCCTTTTTGAAATTCGGATTCATTGTGCCACTTGGAAGGGTCAAGTTTTAGAAAGTTAGTATCAATATTAAATCTTTCAAAAAAGCTCAATGATTTTTTATTAACAAAATCTGAAATTTGTTTTTGTTTTATTTCAATCAAGTTGGTTACTATTCTTTTGTGCTCATTATTATGTTCTTCATTGAGATCTTCAGCCATTTTTCTCTTATCTGCAATGTCTACAGCATTATCAAAAAATGAAAGAGCTGCTGCTTCTGGTGTCAGGTACCACAAGTGATTCGAAAACTTGCGAGCTACTTCATTGCTTATTATTTCATTAAATTCATTGAATTTAATAATATTTTTAATAAAATTTAAATCATTTAAGGGTGCTTTCGCGGCTATTGGCGCCTCAATCCACTGTCTCAAATAAATTTTCAAAATGAATACACTTATATCTTGTATAGCATTTGACTCATTGAGGACATTGAGAATTGGTTGCGAAAAAGAAAAATCTTAAGCGTATATATAGCTTTAGCCATCCATCGAGCATGATGCATCGCTCCAGGTGATTTAAACTTTACAGGCTCTGTGTTTCGACCAAGAAATATAAGACTTAATTCCAATAACTCCTTGTAGTCTGCCCTGGGATGTTGTTGAGTGACATAATCATGAGCAAATTGAGCTAATTGATTTTGTTCAGTTTTGTTAAGCGCAAGATTTATTTTTTCATCGACTATTCTACTTGCAAATTTTTGCTGATTGATTTTGGGCCAATTTTTTTTAAAACGCTGGAATATATCTAATGATGGTCCACTTAATTTTAAATCATATTTTACGAAAGCACTCCTCAGCAAGAGTTCATACACGTGATGACGGCAAGGAAGATATAACAATTCTCTATTGAGGTGTTGTTCCAATAATATACAAGTTCCTTGTAATCTTCCTGTATTTGTCGCTGTAGTATCAAAACATAAAGCTTGTACCTTGTTTGGAAAAAATGTTGGTAATATTTACTGTTATAAGAAAAAATTGCTTTTTAAATACCTTTTCTGTTAGATTCCATTCATTTAATAGTTTTAGTATGGCGTCTGTCTGTTTTTTCCAGTACCAGCTGACACGGCAGGTACTCCAAGTAGATGTTCAATGCCATTTGATGTTACCACAACTGGTAATCTGTCCACTTTTTCATTTCCTGTGATTGATGGTAAAATTTTTCCATCCCAATGTACCGTGATTTGATTTACATTTTTGTTTTTAAAATCCATCATCAGATTTGTAGCAGTTTCCGAACGAAATTGTTTACGGCAAAGCCGAATCGATGTCTTACTGATTACCAATGTACTAATATCATGTTTCAATGCTTCAGCCACAGATATCAGAATACGTACTGCGTCCCTGTCACTTACCTTGCACTTGTCTAAGGTCGCAACAAGCTTTGGAGTTATAAAATGTGTCATTCCTCGTTTTCTGTTTTTTGGTTGAGAGTTACAGTTAGCAATTTGATCAGTATTATAGTCACTATCGTATTCATCACTTAGTTCTTCTGTATTGTCACTATAATCATTCGCTGTCAGGAATACTTGGAATTGTTCTTCGCTCTGCTTTTCTTTTCGCAATACCCCTTTCTCAATACGAATATTTTTTCGCTTTTCTTTTTCAAATAATGAACGATCGCATCCTGCCATTGCACCAGGTCTACCTTCTTTACGTTGATTTTTCAAAAACTCTTTATCTTCTTCTATTTTAATTAAATCTAACGCATTTCCGTGCGCAATGTCAAATAAGTTATTCATATTTTTAATAAACTCATCTTTTCGCTTTTTTTGAAGTGGTGTGCTGCGTTTGCACGTTTTTTGCAGATTTTTCCATTGTTGATATAAAGCTTCGACTTTTTGAACGCTTCTATCAATTTGACGAACTGGAATACGAGCTTTATTCCAAATAATTTCAGCCTCTTTGATAACCAGATACGCACTTGAACGAAGATCCAATTTTACTTTGCGCATGTTATAAAACAACACTTTCAAAATTTGGCCATTGGAAGGCAGCTTAGATCCAATGATTTGGCTTTCATCATATTCTAATAAATAAATTTTTTCACTAGCTCTTGTGTCCATTTTGCAAATACCATCAAAATCAATTCTTTTAATAGCAATAATTTTTCTATGATTCCTGCTTTGTTTATTGCTTGAAATCAACTAACTGATGGATAAAGAACTTACAATAATATTTTGCTTACTTAAAAGGGACTTTCCCTTTTTTACATATTCAATGAATAAGTAGTAACTGATTATAGGAAAAAATACAGTAGCATTAATAAATCAGACCTTTGTGATTAAGTTTTAATGTTTATAAAGCATAGAAATAAGTAAACGTAAGTTAATTTCAATAAAATAATATTTGAGAAACATATATGAAACATTTTTACTTATATTTTTGTTCCTTGTCTCTTGAAAAGTCCATATAAACCGGTTTTAGCCACTTTAGTGGGCATGTGCCACGCCTTAACCTAGGGCTATCAGTCTAAGTTTTTGGATTTTCATTATTTACGTAAAAAGGAACAATTTGAGGGGGCGGTACACTCTTTTTGAAAAAAAAAAAAAAATTCCCATACAAAAAAAGTCCAGTCTAATGTACATATGTATGTAACTTTTTAGTTAGAAAAAAATAATTCTAGTCTGTTAACATTTCTTTCAGTTCAAGTTTCAAATTTAATTCAGTAAATATTGTTAGCCGAAATGTCATGTTAATTTGTCAAATATAACAAATACTACATTGCAGGCAAAGACATTTTACAATTTTGTATTAAACTATTATTAATGCTCTGTAGCTCTATACATGTATTTTTGTTTCCTAACCGTTATTCACGGTAATAAATTAGGATCATCATATATTTTCAATTTGTTTAACATATTGTTGCAATATTTTTATGAAAATAATAAAAAGATGCCGAAAAAAGTACTTTGAAAACACAATACTTCTTAGAAATGACAATGTATAAATTGAAAATCTATTCACACTAACCTTGTTGCTGGTTGCAATAACGTTACTTTTATTTGGTGTTGCTGCTCTTAGTTATTGTTTCTAAAATCTATTGTCGCAAAAAAACTTCCAGTGTAAATTCCCAGTTAAATTACGGTTTTACAACTACCAAAAAATTTTTCAAAATTCCGATTAGACAATTTTTTCTTAAAATATTACGATTTTTTTCTTAAAAAATTACGATTTTTTTCTATGCCAAAAATATGAGTGTTTTAAAATACAAAGTTTTGTATTTTTAGTTGAAACAATTTAAAAGTTGTGGTAATTAAAGTAAAAAAAGGGTCAGTTTAAAGGGCATTGTTGTTTACTTTCTAATATTATGTGTAAAATTCTTTAAAGATGTTTTTTGTTAACTTCCAGTGTTGAGATTATTGATAACTCCCAAATATTTTATCAATAGAATTTATGTTATACTTCAAACTCAAGAGTAATTTTATACATTTTTATACATTTCGAATTTAATGCATAATGTTTAATGCATTAAATACACAGACAATATTAGGCTACAGACTGTCAAAAATAAAATACACACATTGAAAACAAAACGATTGTTTTGAAGTCATGCAAGCTACACGATCACCGTTGTGGCTGTAGTCAAACTAGGGTAATTTCTATTTATGTATGTGACAATTTTATTTCTTCAACAAAAGGTCACAGAATTACAAGTTCATTTACATGTCAAAGGTTTTTAGAAATATTAATTATTTTTTAAAAAGTTATTTTATAGAAGTAAAATATGTATTTCTACAAGAATGTCAGAGTGTACGAAGTAGCTGTCGTCTTCAATATAATTGAGTAACTGACTACACCATCGGAATTTGTAGTCGTGTAGCTGCTGTCGTCTATATGTTTAAAGCATAAGAAAATGTTTTGATTTCAATATACACACACTAAATATGCATGTCTAAGTTAACTTTTAAAGTGACTGCTTATGATTTTTTTGATTTCTTTTTAACAAAACGTAAACAAAAAATAGTTAAAGTAATACTGCCGATTATTTAAAGCAGAAAAGACGATTTTTTAAATTTTTATCAAGAAATTGCCGATTTTTTCTTGCAGTTATAGTGTTAATCTATATAGGCTTATAGGCTAATCTTGCAGTTATATATTTGTATATTTTCCTTTTTTATATTTCTCACAAAAAAAAGGACTATGAATTTCAATCGCTAAAGAAAAAGGCAGCTCACATACCAATATAATGTTCCATTAAGATGCAATGAGAAAAACAGGTGATTTTTTTGTCAACTCAATACTGTTATTCAAGTTTTTTTTTTTTTTGTTTGTTAAGTACGGGAAAATTATAAAAACTGAAGGCCTACATTGGAAAACCCTAATTCAAAATAATGTATTTGAAATCTAAGTGTTTGTTTTTAATTTATTATAATATTTTGAAAGTATCCCTGTTATTGTTTTTTTAATGAAGTATAAAACTACGGTACTAATAAACACTCTTGGTATAATGAAACTTATGTTTTGGATGTTCTTTTTACGATTCTGATTTTTCAGAAAATTTTAAACTTAAAAAAAGCCCCATATTGCTCTAAAATCTGCTACTTAATAGAGCATAACTCCTTGCCACGTCAAACAAATCTTGTCCTATTTTGTAGTCTTAACACTCCTATACTCCATTATATATGCGCTAGGGTGCGGGCGTGTGTACCAGAACAATATTAATTAGATACAATTTAGAGTAATTAATATAAAATTCATATCAAATATTAATTGTGTGCTAAATACAAAAAATTAAATATAACGAGTTTTTACCCGATCTGTCCACAGATACTATCTGGACATTTTTTGGAATAATGTTAGCTTGATTTTAAACAAAATTGAGATTTTCTGTTTTTCACGGTGTCAGAAAAAAACACGGTAGAGTTGGCGTGAGTTGTTATATACATATAAAAAGGATTGAGACATAATGCATTTAATTCTTAAGTTACATATTGGGAAAATTAGATTTTTAGACACCAGCAGAGCTATACGTCATTAGCACTCTTCGTATCTATCTACTTATAGGCTTTTTACACTGACCAACATCTTAGTGAAACGTATGGAACATCTTCTTACATCTAACATCTACCATGAATTAAACTGTTAAAAAATTAAGAGTAAAGACGCATAATTTAGCTAATAAAAATATTGGCAAATATTTATAATTAGAATAATTGTCTAGCTTTGCTACAACAAACCCAATTATTAATGTAGAGTATTTAAGTTATAGGAATCATTTTAGAGAAAGATGTAAAAAATTTAAAGTGGGCATTTGTATGACGCTCATTTTTAGACAAATATTGGTATATATATTTTAACAAAGCGAATTCATACCAGGTGAGAGCGTTAGCACAGCTAATTATTTTTGGCTAATGTCTGGTCAAAAATACAATGGTTTATACATATATGCTAGAAGCATGTTAACTTTGTTGTTTTTTTTTTTAGCTATTGCTGTAGTGCTCCCACCTGCTATGAATTCGCTTTACACATAAATTAAATTTTTCAGTGATGCCACTAAATTAATCTAATTTATTGCCATTTTTCTAGTGATGACACTAAAATAATCGAAAGATGTAAAATGAAACAAACTGAGATAGGAACATCTTGTGAAGATGTTGAATTTGAGCCCTGTGTAATTCTTATGGAAAGATGTCAACATCTTCGCAAATTGATGGTAGATGTTAGATGTTGGTCAGTGTAAAAAGCCTATTAGGGTAGTATTTATTTGTAAGCAATAAATAGTACGACTAATAAAATGTAAATTTTCAAAATTTATTAGTCGTAGAATGAATTACATAGTTTGAATACCTGAATTAATTACGATCTGATAGAATAAAGTCACAAAGCAGGGAAGTTAGAGGCTTCATATTTTCCACAAAAACAT
This sequence comes from Phasia obesa, assembly GCA_949628195.1. Taxonomy (NCBI): domain Eukaryota; kingdom Metazoa; phylum Arthropoda; class Insecta; order Diptera; family Tachinidae; genus Phasia; species Phasia obesa. The sequence continues at coordinate 137,439 of CATIVE010000003.1, forward strand.
TTGCCATAACATTTTCTACAAAGTCTTTGAACATACCCCACACCTCAGATGTAAAGAAAGTATTGTTTTATATACCTACATGCTACATGAATTGCGAAAGTTTTACCGCCTCTAAAATAAAATTCTGATGTGATCTTTTAAAAGGCCGACACACGTTTATTTTTTTATGTTCACCTGCACCAGAATCATTCGTTGGAAGCCCGTATTTTTTCCTGTTGAACAGTGTTATTAGTGATTATTTCTTTATTAAAAACATATTCTTTTCAATACATAAACGAATATTTTTTAACTCTTATTGAAAAATTTCTTTATAATATAAAATCGCTAAGAAATCGGTGATCATTCATCAAAACATTATTGCAATTTTTCATTATGAAATATCAACCAATATGTCAAAATAAATTATTTTCAAACGACGATAAAGCACAAAAAATTGTTGGCTTTTATACGTATTTTATTTCATTTGAAGGTTTATTTCATTTTCGAAAATGGGGTTTTATTTCATAAGAAGTACTCCCCCAATAATGTGTTTTTATATTATTTCTGCTTGGGATGTTATTTTATTACCTTGATTCGTTATTTTATTAAAAAAACTGGTATTTTATTACAAACGAAACAGAATAATGTTTTCGTTCTTTAAAGGTCTTTCTAATTACGTTTACTGATCTGTGTATTGTTCGATCGTACTATGTTTCTTTTTTGAACCCGAATTTATGGTTCGAAATACATAATTTGTGTTCAGAATTGAGTTTAAATTATGATATGTCTGATAAAAGCCTTATAGGTCTGCATATCGCAAATATTGCCGTTTTCTTTTCTATGCGAAATTTACGGTGAAAATTGTCGTCAATTTACGGTGAAAATTGTCGTCAATTTACGGTGAAAATTGTCGTCAATTTCGCATAGACTTGTTCTTTTAGAAATGGAAGCAGAAAGGCGTTGTGTGCAAGAAAGGTGATGGTGCAATAAACTCTCTTAGAATTTATTTGTTTCTATTTAATAACCTTTTGCTTAAATATGTACCTCTTGTGGCTATGACTGTCTCATTATCATTTATTTTTTTTTTTTCTTTCTAACTATTCCACAATGTTTTCTTATGATGTTTTTTTATGAATTTCTTGGTCCTTGGCTTTGTAGTAAGAAAGAAAATCCATAAAGATTTTTTTCCTTTTTTTCTATTTCTTTTTTATTATAATTGTTTTTGGCTTTTGCAATGATAATCTACACTTTTTTTAACACAGTGAAGCAAATAAAAACTTTTAGAACCCTATACTCAGTTTGGCGAAATTGGTGACTAATTTTTATTAATAGGCCTTAAAAGATTCGAAAATTGTCTAATATCTTATTCAAACTGGGTGATAGTGCTTAATTTTGTTGGGTAATAATGTAGCCAAGAATTTGTTTAGAAAGTACATACTGTCACTTTCATGCATTTTTTCGCTGTTGCACTGTGTACTTTTTTCGCTGGTTTTTCTTCTTTTTGGTTTTCATTCGCGCTTTTAAATTAATTTTATGCACTTTACTTGCACGATGTGACACTTTTGTTTCTGTTTTAAGGTGAATTGTGTGTTAAATGTGCCTTAGTATGCGCTAACAAGTGCACGTATGTTGTCGGAAGAAAGATTGTGCGTGTATATGTTGAAAACAGGAAAGTGTTGTCGGTAAAATAAGATTCTGCCGTTTTTTTGTTTATATTTCTGAAATTGTGATGATTTAAACACAATCGTACATTTAAATTTGATTTAAACTGATTTCAGAGTGTTTCTTAGAACAAAGCCTTTTTGTAAGAAAAGTGGGTACAGAAGAATTTTGTTAGCACTTTGCAAGATATACTTTTTCTGTAAAGATTTTTATTGAAGTTAAATTTAAGTATTCGTTAATAATACCAATAATAGAGTAATTTAAGCAATGAAAATATATGAACTTTTGTAAAATATTTAAGGTATTTTTTATTAATAATTTCGTAATTCTAAGACCCAGAACTAATGAACAATCAATTCTTGAAAGAAACCTACAAGGTTTTAATTTTCCAACAATTTATCTACTATCTCCTTTTTAGACACAAAGTTAGTGCGAAGCTTTTATATTAATTTTATTCTTATTTTTATCCCATGTACATATGTGAGTAGCTATAAATTTATTTTTAAATTATCTCTGTGAATATACCGTTTAAACCCAGTCAGGAACTTTTAACATCCCATATTGCACTATAAATAATGCTTTTATCGTTTACACACCTTTTAGAATCGAATCTCTAGAGATGTTTTAAAAAAGGGAACTCTAAATTAAAAGAATATAATATAGTCGTAATCAATGAGCAGTAAAAATAGCGCAAATAGAAAACATTTATTATCATTTACAAAAAATGTATGTAAGAGTGTACAGTGAGTATGGAAATACATTTTATTAATATTTGAATACATTTTATTAATATACAATAAACTGTTGCCAGCCAAAGAACGAAAACAAGTTGTTAACTGACAAATTAGAGACAGTAAAATTGTTAAACAAATTTTTAGAAATAAAAATGCTGATGATTTGTGTTCGACAATTGTGGAAAACTTAGATAAATTGAAATAATTTAAGATTCAAAAGGCTTCAAACAGCGAATGATTGCTTTGGTAAATAGGGACAAGAATAAAATAATTTTATTAGTAATTTAAGGTAAGCGCGTCTGTGCTTTCAAAAATCAAAATTGATATAAAAACGGAAGTCCAATATATCTTCGATGTAACAAGAGTTCGTTAAATTTTTTACTGAACAATTGAACAAACGTACCACAGTTTAGATTAATGGCATGATTAGTTATTGGACTATGCTACCAAAACTGGAGAAACAGAGAATTTTCCAAATTCCTAAATCAAATGGTTTTGATGAAAACGATTTGTAGTTTTTCTTAGATATTAAAGACGCTGATTATATTTCTTTGAATTCTTGTTTTAATTGCACACAAGTATGGATAAATTAACAATAATAAACAGCAAAGACTAGCGATGAGCTTTCAGAGTTTCCATAAGGAAGTTTTACTTGACCAGGGTCAGGCACTTTTGTGCTTTGAGTAAAACATGAACAAGCGAATAGAAAGCACTGAATTTTTTACCAAATAATTTTTTTATAAAAACTAACCACCAAAAGTATTAATCAATTTTCACTTTTAATTAAAGCACTATTCTGCCATCATATGTAATACCCACCTTTCCTGATAACGCTCTTCCAATGTCCTAAGATCCTAATGAAATCTTTTTCACTGCTCCTCACAAAAAACGCGCAAATACGAGTGCAGGAAGTGGATTTTTAAGCTCATGTTGCACCCTATCTCTTGCAAGTTCGATATCATGCACTCAACAGGCTTAATATGGTCGTCAGATTTCTTGTTGCCTAGGAAATTACTTATAACCAAAACAAATGAATTACAAGCTTTCACAAAATATGATATTTCAATAGTTGCCTAATCTGTGACAATAAAAATACCAGCTTTCAGTTTTTCTGTACTAAATCCTTGAAAGAAAATTAAAGCATTCGCCACTTTTGTCAATCCGCTTCACAAACTGTTTTATTATGCTGAGTTCAATAGAAAGTGATGGGATTATGGTGAGGTCTGGGCTAACTAAAGGCACGTTTATGACATTTTTTGTACCATTTTTCAGAGCTTTTATTAGATTTCCAGGGGTTTCCGTTTATTTTCACAACCTAGAAATAGCCATCTTCATGATTGTTTCGTGGTACTGTCTAAAACATGGTTGTTATGAACATTGTTGCACCTCTTTTTCCACTAGACCATAATCGCAAACATATCTGGCATACAATAGGATAAACCCGTGTTTTGTCCTGATTACACAAATTTATTCTAAGGAATTGAAAATACGCCGTTTTCACAGAGTCCGACATAAGTTTTCGATATTTTTCAAATATATGTATGTATGTACTTACATATGTATGTTTGTATATTCACAACAAATATAGAAAAAAAAAATTCCGGATTAAGCACGCAACATCTTCTTGACGTAGTTATATCTAAAACCACAACACCATTTATTTTAGTGTCCAATAAAAAACAAAAATCTTAATTAAAATAGTAAATGGGGCAGTTACCTTCAACTCGAAAACAAAGGCTGTTAGAGAAAATTTGTTGCCGTATTTAAAAAATACACGTCAATTTGATATAGAAACAAAAAAAAATCACATAAACAAACAAGTTTTATTTTTTGTTTTGTAAGCAATATCAAAAAAAAAAAAAAAAAAAAGAATTTCATTAATAATTAAATAATTTTTCTTAATGTTATGTGGGTATTATGCAAGTATTTAATGCACGCAGGTTTGCTTTTTTATTCCTGTTCAATCTGATTGTTATCGTGACATTTGTATTTTTCAGTGCCATCTTATTATTATTTTATTTATTCCTTTGCAACAAAAAAAAAAAAAGAAACAACGGAACGGTAAAGAACAGCAAAAAAAGTAGTCAAAAGAAAAACTTTTTCACTCCACTCTCCACTGGCAATTTTAACTTCTAAGTACGTTAAAAAGAACAGCAAAAAAATGAAAAGAAAAATTTTTCGTTTCATCTTTCCCATCAGTGTTTTTGATATTTTTGTATTATTGAATTATCAAAGCCTGATTGCCTTAAGATAAATAAGTTTTAAGCAGAATGATGAATGAATAAACACTTTTGCCACCAAAAGCTAATGCAGCACAGTTGTTCATATACACTGTGCCACATGTCGCCATCTCCTTTCTTTCCATATATTTATTTCTAATGCCTTACAGAATTTAATTAATTTTTAATAAAAAAAACCTCAATATTATTATAGTGACTTATTGATCCTTCTGAGTTTTTCAGTTGCATATTTGACTCAGTCTCATTTTAAGTTTATTTTATAACTATTATCTTCTACCCTTTTATTCATATTCAAAAGACTTGGTCAAGTAGTTTTAACGTAAACGATTTTTGCTTTTAATATAAATGATCTTTAATACTTATAGTTGATTATTGTGGTAGTTTTCTTTGAAATAAATTTGTTATACAACTTTTTTTTGTATAATAAAATTTATGAATAAAAAATATTTTATACTTTAGGGTAATTCCACGCCAAATCAACAAGGCACTCAAAATGACTACTTTAGATTTTATTAAAACTTTTGTTATTTATATTCCTTGACTCCCTGAATCCAAATATAATTTAAAAAAAATGAATCTCTTATAGTTTTTTAGCTATACAGCTATAAAAGTCGGAAAATATCGCTTTTTTGCATATGCGCTCGAGGATTAAATATATTCTAATTCCAGTTCTATAAGCCCTAGGAAGTTGAGTAATATGTCATTTAAAGAGGCTTTCATACGCTTTAGTTTGTTATCAACCGTGAAAAAAACTAATTTTTAACAAATTTTTTTCTCATATTTAAAAAAAATTTTATATAAATCTTTGGGATAGTGTCTTTTGATTTTTTTTAAATTTACATATATTTTTAAGTGTGGCATGGTGAGTACACTATAACAATTTCAAAGTGGGACCATGGTGGGATCAGAAGTTATGTTAAAAAAACTACATATTTTTCAGATTTAAGAATATGTCTTACCTTTATTGCCCAGTTTATTTAAAAGTTTAAATTTTTTCAGTTTGGAATGAGTAAAAATAAATTTTTTTTAATATAACTTCTGATCCCACCATGGTCCCACTCTAAAATTTGTATGGTGTACTCACTAAGCCACATTAAAAAACATATGTAAATTAAAAAAAATTTAAAAGACACTGTCAAAGATTTTAAAAGATTTTTAAAGATTTGTTATTTTCATGATTGATATCTAATTTAAAATGAGCTATTACTCAACTTCCTAGGGCTTAAAGAACTGGAGTAAGAATATATTTAATCCTCGAGCTTATATGCAAAAAAGCGATATCTTGATAACTGTATAGCTAAACAACTGTAAGAGATAGCATTTTTTAAAATGATATTTGGCTTCAGAAAGGTAAAGAATATAAACAACAAAAGTTTCAATAAAATTGGAGCTGGTAAATTTGAAAACAATTTTTTTTGTTGATTTGACATGGAATTACCCTTTACACTTTTGTCGACAATTCCACTTGTATCAGTAATTGTTTTGTTAAATATTTAACATTTGAATAAAATGGCATCGCCTACTGTGTTGCGAAAATAGTAGCGAAGAGACAGGTAGATATTTTATTTCTTGGCTTTTCTTTATTTCAGGAGACGATTTAATTGACCCCGGGGAAAATATAGCTTTGGCGAGTGGTAATGACTGTACTGTAACCAAGAGTCGTAGCGGCTGTGGTTACTGACAACTTTGAATTCTAAACCAATATCAAAAGAGATTTTCCCAAGAGCAACTATTGACCAGGCTGTTAGATTGTGCATATAATGATAATGACCTAAATAAAGCAGTGCTGTTGTTTCCAGTGTGTTACTGTTTTGTTTGTTAGACATCTTTCCTTATTTCTTTATTTCTTTTTCTGTAGTCTTTCTTTCTGTAGAGTAATTGAATTCTGTAGAATAATAGAGTAGGATAAAAATCCCCATAAACATTTTGAATTATGTATAATGTACCTGCTCAATTTTGGATGTAGCTGTTTATCGCGAGAACCACAGCCAAATATAAAAGTAAAAAAAAATGTAATAATATACTTAGTCATGACAGGATTATTTATTTTCTTTTGTTTTTTATCTTTTTACATAAAAATTTTACGCTTTAATTAATCCTTAGAATCTAGTGTATTCAAGTCTTTTGCACGTTTATTCACTGTTAAGACAAGTCATTTTAGTAGTCTTAAGTTATCTTTCCCATATTTAAAACATATTTTGCCTTGCACTGTAAAAACAGTAAAATTAAATAAAATTAAAGTTCGATATAGAGAGAGAGAGCTATTAGCGTCATGGTTCTGCCAGCAATAATCTCTTTAATGAATTCAAAAGAAACAAAACAAATAAATTATAATACGAGTTGTGATTATATATTTTTTATGATTATATATTTGTATGTTATTAAAATTTCCTACATTAAATTGTATATTAGCGTATTCAACATTTAGTCAAACAAATGGAATAGCGATACAGAAAATGCATTACATTATAATTTTTCCTTATCTCTTTATGATAACAATAAATATTAATTAATGTTTTTTTTTTTTATTTTGTAATTATATTTTTAAAATTTATCTTTGTTCTACATCCATCTACAAGGTAGTTTCAATTTTAATAATTATTCTATTTATACAAACTATGCAAAGAAATAGGATATGAGAATTTTTAATTTTTCATTATATTTCTTAAATGAATGAGCTTTTATTTAAATTAGTTTACACTTATAAACCCTATGCTATTATATTATACTATCGCCTTTATTCTCTCTATATACATATATTTTTTCTTTGATTTTAATTGGTAAATTATTTATTCACTTTAAAAGTCATTCCTTGTCGTGTCGTATAGACAACTTGTTAAAAGATATACTTGGAAAAGTAGCTTAAAACCCGAAATTGGGTTATAAGGACTTTCGATTAGAGGCTTGTTTCCTCTGGTAATGTTTTAGCTGATGTGCTGAAACAACGGATATGCTTCACCATAGATACAATACACTATACGACCGTCCAACAAGCCACTGTTCTGAAATGCCATTAAAAACAGTCAGCAATGTAATTTACTTTTAACCAGCAGCGATCTCCTACTTCCCCGCTTCCCTTTGTTTCCTTAACAGTCTAAGCATGTTTTTTATGTTTTTTAAATCTTAGTGTTTCCCTCTATATTCCAGTATAACGGATTCTTAAAATACAAAAGTAAGGACCAAACTTTTCCATAGAGGTGAAAATAACAAGCAAAACAACTACGAAAGTAATCAGTGTAAAATGAAAAAAAACAAACATTAAAAATATCTTAAATATTTAAGCCGCATTATTATAAATTGCCAATAGTTAAAGTTAGGATTTTATTGGAGAGATAAGTAGTTTTTCTTTATTACAAGTAAGCTAAAAATAACCTTTAAAAATAACTTACTTAAAAGGCAAGTTATAGTAACGAGCCTTACCCTTTAGCTATATCTTTAGCTATTATAAAGTTATAATAATGGACCGAAGATGGAATAGTTTTTCTTTAGTTTCTATTGTAAGAAGATTAACATTTTTGCATTTAAAATTCTTGTAAAGCATGTTTTTCATCGTTTTAGTGAGGGCGTTAAAAGTTAGTAACTTATTTTGTGAATTCTTAATTCGGATTAAAACCAACAAAAATTAAGGATGCAGAATTATTCTCTGTTTCTCTAATGCTGCTGTAGTTGCTCTTTTTACTTAGTCCTATATTTAAATTCAGGATTGTGTATGTACTTTTGCAAGAAGGCAAATTGCCAAGCAGTGAGATTGAAAATAAAAGGGAAAATAAAACCGACAAAAAAAGGCAACAAAAAAAAAATTGAATATTTTTAATAATGTTAGAAGTCGTTAAAAATAAGAGACTGTAAAATAGATTGTACGTATGTATGTATGCTCAGGAAAAAGTAAATGTCGACTTTTAATTTCGCGATGTAAATTTATACGTGCTCCATAGTTCCATTATTTACGAACGCATTGAAGGACAGAAAAATTCACGCTGCTAGAATATACTTTTGCGATACCCTGTATATAAGACAAAGTATTAGCAGTTGTGATTTTCGTAATTATTTTGTGACTTGTTAAAACTCAGGTGACCGAGAAAGTCAAGTGTTTTATTATTCTTCTTTGTGTTGGCTACAGTTTGTGTTTTGCTTCCTTTTTGCAGTACAACGTAATCAGAAACGATATAAAATCTTTGTTAAGCCATTATGTCTGTGGCAATAAGGAATAAGTGCTTAAGTCGACTTAAGCAAAATTTAAGTTATTGGCACCTATGTAATCTCCGTATTCCAAAGTACCCATGTGCAAAGTTTCAATTATTTTGTACCATTTTTCAGGAAGTTATAGCGAAATCACTTTCTGATAATCTTTTCACAATGTCTTATTGGTTTTGGAAAATAGCTTAAAAAACTGCAAGCTATTTTTCTAAATCATAAAAACTTCTTTCACAAGTTATTAATTGCAACGCCTGCGTACTTTTGGCAGATATAAAATGTTTTTCTTAAACATGCGTTTGACTCCCATATGTAAAGCTTAAAGATAAACAATTTTTTTAAAAATTAATTTTAAAGTTTAAAATTGTTCTCTTACAAAACTTAAAAATAAGACTTAAGCACTTTTTCCTTATTGCCACAGATGTATTGTTTTAATTTTCTGTTCTTTGTTTTTATTTGTAGGTTGCTTCATTAAAATTTCACAAAGTCCTCACGTCATTAATATGTAGGTGTGATGTCATGAGATTATTTCATTTGGCATAATAGTCAGTTTAATTGTTAAAATAATGGACTGAAGCAGCAGCTGTAGAGTAATTAATTTTTAATTTATTTAAATTTTGATATTTATTTAGATGAAGTTTTGGAGTTTTCATAAAAAGAGAACAAATGTAATTCATTTATTTAAATTGAAGCAACCAAGGTGAATAATAACTGTTTAGACTTATTTTTGAGCATGATTTAATATGATTAGTCTTAAAATAAAATGTTGTTTAATATATGCATGCATGTACATTGAACAACGACTAACAAATCAATAGTTTAGGAAAGCATTTGCTTTGAAAAGTCTACTTGAAAAGTCTACTATGAAAAAAAAATTATTAAAAATTTAATTTTTTAAAGGAATAAACTTTTCATTAAAGTTTAAAAAAAAGTACATAAATTATTATGTACTTTATTGTTTAAGCGTGCTTTTTTAAACTTATTTATTTGCACCGTTTAAATTGTATTTTTGCCTTAATTTTTATTATTATTATACGAAGCAAATGATTTATTGTATTTTCAAATTATAATATACTCATTCGTTTTCTTTTGCCTTAAATAACGTATGAGTATTAATAATAAAACCTTCTGTCAAAGTTAGCTTAACTTTGTGAGTTTGTGCATAACTTTATTATAACAACTTGTAACCGAAGCGTATGATTTACTTTATTTCCAAAACTATAATACTAATACGTTGCTCTTTGTTTAGAAATACCCATGCCTGTATAATAAATCAAAATCATACGTTTTTAGTTAATTTAACATTGTGACTTTATTATAACAACTTATAACAGTTAACGTCAAATCAGCACCCATACAGCTGAAAATGTGTACAATTTTATTTAGAAATTTAATTACAAAAGTTCAAAATTTAATATGAAGACCATTGTAAAGAATGAGGAGCATCTTATAACGTAAGCAAGTTTCCCTAATTTTTTTATATTCTAACAAATTACCGGTGGTTTAGAACAAAAATTTAATTTTGAGTTAAAATCTTTGAATATTTTATTAAATTACTCCTGGTGTCACTACTAACACTTGTGTCGCAAGACAAAATAAGAAAATAAATTACTTGGTGGTAATTTCTGAGCAGTAATAATCATCTCGTTTATGAAAGCAGTAAATATTTAACTTAAAAAAGAAAAATTTCATTATGATATTACGATAGATGCCTTTGCAGTAGGAAATTTATCACCGTACCCTAAACACTGTCTTATATTGTCAAGCGGCACTGCGACTGACCTTTTTTACGCTTAGCCACAACCGACTTGGGTTCATAAATATAGCATTAGTGTTATTTTGGCTTTAAGTCCACAGTATGCGATGTATCACTAAACATTGTTACTACTTTAGTAATCCAAATTAAAAATATCTTTCTACGTTTTTTAAACGAATTTGGCTCACGAAAATATTGACTTCTTTAGCTAAGTGAAAATAATTTTCCTCAAATCCTGATTAAAACAAATTAAGATTATGTTCACGTACTTTCCAATATGTGCATTTAGAAAAATATGTATGCAATGAATTTCTATAAACTAAATACTAAAAAAAAAAATACACGTATCCGTTTGGCTTAGAAAAATATGCAAAATAGAGCTTTCCTTCAATATTATTACCATATTCAAAACTTTGAGGAAGTAACATATTTGTAAAAAGAATTTGGTAAATGAACGTCAGGAATATGGTATACAATATTACAATTCATGGCTGAATACAAAAAATATGTTTTAGTAACTAAGCTAATTGCTGTGACGATAAGAAATATTGCTTAAAAGCTTAAAAAAAGTTACTTCATCATTTTATGGTATTTCCACCCAGTCCTACCAAAACAATATGATTTGTTTCCTTTTAATGTGGTAAATTTGTATAAGGACTTTTTATGCAAAAGCTATCCCTGGTATTAACTGTTAACAATAAGCCGACTTGAATTATTTAATATACCTTATTTTCAGTATTATTTATTTCAGGCCTTCTAGAAGGCCTCTTACACCCTCTTTAGTAGGCACAAGGACACCGAGTGGCATTGCAAATCATATATTTTTTACACTAGTTGTCATTGCGGAGCAGGCCCCCACTCTCGCTTCTGCTAGCACGCGTTCTAGAAGGTCTTCCGAAAATTGTCTGCTAAAAGGACTTTAAGTAAACGGTTTTCATATTGCTTTGCAAAATTTAAAAACATCGAAGCCGCAATCGCCAGACAGATAGACTTCTGTAATATCAGTAAACCTATCAGTAAATCGCAACAGGTATTCAATTAAATAAAGGGAAGGCACACAAAATCAAAAATATAAAATAAAAAAAAATGTTTTGCCGTACAAAATGAGAGACAGTAGGATCGTGTGGTAGATCGTTTGGAAGGGAGAGACAAGGATTTTCTTTTGAAGGAATGGAAAAATAAGGATCGTAGTAAGACATGCCTTATAGAAGGTCTAAAATGAAAAGGTCATCTTAGTTTTACCGCTAAGAATTTATGCACATATACATATATAATTACTAACAGCGCATGATATTAATATTTTTAATTTTTAACTAAGTTTATCAAACTGAGCACAGTAGGGCAGAAATAGCTCTGTCATTTGTAAAGGGCTTGGCCGAATGATTCAAAATTTTGCAAAAGCATAGCAGAGGAACATATCAGCTTAAGTTTTGACAGTGTGTACCATACACTTGCCAGAGGTGGCGCTACGTGGTCTCAAAGTTGGGTACCTCGCCCCTGCAAATTCTTTTAGAGTTTGGCATTTCTTAAATTTTTGTTTGATTTTAATAATATTTTACGCAAGTCATTTGGTTTGTTGGGACATACTTAAAAAAATGCTATAATTATATTTAAATTCTAAAATTTTATAAATAAATTTCTTTTGGCTTGAATTGAACTATATGAAAGTAGATAGGATAGTTTGAGACTTTCTTTATGATCCTTTGCTAATTCCAGATGACTGGAATTATTCTCAGGTTTGTACTGTCGTTTATTTTCTCTAACCACTATAATCAATAGTGTTTAGGATATTTATTCTAACGAACTTAAACCTTTCTTAACAATATATTTATTATTAATATTACATACAATGAAATTTTATAATCAAGCTTAAGTTCGTTTTTATCTGAAAGAAAGAATTAATTAAATTACTTCGTTCTCACCAACTGACGATTGATAATTGAATACAAGTTTTCTCGTATTCCTTTATCTGGGTTTGGTTGGTTAAATAGATGATGCTTACAACTAAAACACTACCCTAAGTAGATTAGATACAAGAGTGCTGATGACGGACGTGGCTGTCTAGAAAATGTGCATTCCGCTCGTGCTGGTGTCTAAAAATTAAGTTTTCCCAATTTTTCTTTAATATTATAACCTAATTTGTAATTTAATTAGTTCTTTCTTTGAGAGAACAAAAACGAACTTAAGCTTGATTATAAAATTTCATTGTATGTAAAATATAAACAGTTCGACTAAATAATAATTAAATTTTCAAAACTATTATTAATATATTTTGTACGACTAAGAAACAAAAGTTTTGTGATATTATTTTATTCCTTTCTGTTGATTTCTTTATTTGGTTTTATTTATTTCCGTTGCGTTTAAATTTATTTTTTATTTGTTTCTTAAAATACCACACATGCATACTTTTACTTACTCCTATATATTTTTAAGTGTGTGGGCGCATCCAATTTCTTTTGGGCCAGTGTATAACAACTAACAAAACTTTTCGCAAACGTTTCATGCAAACAAACAAACTTTTCTATTATTAATTTTTTTTGTTTGTTAATCGTTTTGTATACGATCAAAACCAAAATGAATGACAAAGATGGCAAAAAACACAATTGACTTTTCATATATGAGAAATTTAAATTTTTATATTATATTTCAGAGGAGATAGAGCTTTATGAAATTGTTTTTATACTCCTAAACACTATTTCTTTATATTATACTAAGATCAAAGCAGAATGAAAGCTAACGTCTCGTTTTGTTTATTTTCGTACTTGCTGCCTACTTACTATTTGTTCAGTGTCATTTCCACATCTATTTATCATTAAATGCAATAGCAAGAGATTTGTGTCCTGTCCTGTTTTATTTATTTCTTTTATTATCAAATGCCTTCGCCTGTATGATGTTTAAACTGTTAACAGGGATATTAATGTGTGTTCTCAAGACATAATAGGAAAGAGCCATATAAAAACAATGGCATTTATAAGGTGATAAAATACGAAAACAATAAATTTTATGAATATCCCTCTTCTAATTAAATAGAAGTAACTCCTAATACGGCAGAAGTATATATTAGCATACAAGATAATTTTAGGATTGCATATTTTAGTTATTATAATTATTAAATTAAGCTTAAAAGCATTTTATATTAAGAGTACTTTGTACTATGATGATAATTTTTTAAATAAGTTTTGATAAAAAAAGAGAAATGGCAGCTTAATATTTGGTCTGATATTAAATTATTTATTCACTTTCATTTAACGTTAGAATAAAATTACAAATTATATTAAATTTCCGAGTATAGTAACAAAGACCGTAACTCGTTGTAGTGAAACACACAGAGTCTTTGTTGGAATCGTACCGACTACCCCCATACTGATAGACTGGGACACTACCTACTTGTATACCAGGGCACACATATTAAATTAATTTCAACTAAAATAAATAAAATAATATTGGGACAAAAAAGTTGATTTCATTGATAACCACACAAAAAGAAAAAACATGGTTAAGTTATGGTCACAGGAACAACATTATGTTCTCTTTAACAATGTATGGTTACGATGAACAAATTATAGTTGTTTCTAACATTTCTTGGGTCACGATGAACAAGTTTTAGTTAAGATTTCATAATTGAATGCTTACTTCATTCACAAAAGCAATATGGTTGGTTTGAACTATACAATTTTTAAGCCACCACCAAAGTTTTAAGAATATTCAAAAATAATTTATTATTTTTAACCATAATATATTAATAATAAAAAAATATGTTAATTTTAATCATATTTAAACAAATAATGTTTGTTTTTAATCATTGGGTTTGACAAATTTGGTTAGCAAAAATGTCTTCGCACTACTGGAAGGATCTGACTGACAAAGACTACAAAAAGGCTCATTTGGGTGTAAGATGGAAGGCCAATCCGTTTGGTTGTGCTTCCCATGCCAAGAGAATTGTACTTAAAAAAGTTAGTGTTGAAGCCAAACAACCTAATTTTGCTATCCGTAAGTGCGTGAGAGTGCAATTGTTTAAAAATGGCAAAAATATCACGAATTTTGTACCTTGTGACGATAAAGTGTTAGTTACTGGTTTCAGTCTTATAGGTCATGCTGTCGATATATGTAAGTGTTATGGTTGTTCAGATTCCATATTCTGTAATTCTCGTAGCTAAATCTATCGCTAAAATTCTAAAAATGCACAAACAAACTATGAGTAATATGTTAATATGGTAATATGTTGGTGCATTTTTAAAATTTTAGCGATAGATTTAGCTACGAGAATTACAGAATATGGCACCAAGTCGCAAACTTTTTATTGTTGGCCTTGTATAAGGTAAAAGGAACATTCAAGATCTTAAAATAAAATAAAAAATGTTGCCATTTTATAGTTTTTAACTATACTATATTTGTTTAATACAACCATAATATTAGAATATTTAATAATAATATGGTTTGGCTACAACCATATAATTTAACAATAATATGTTTAACATATTTTTTATTTTCCTGTTTTTCTTTGGCTGGACCAACAACAAATGTAAGGTGTTAAATATTAAAGAAAAACGCAAGACAAATAGGAAAGCTACATGTAGACTTTATTCTAATTAAGTGACGATAGATAATTGGAATACAATAACATCGAATAGATTAAATTTAGGGTTAAAAGACAGAAAGAGTAATTGTGATATAATGAAATTAAGAGGCACTTTAAAATGTACATAATTAATGAAACTCTATGGATTCGAAAAGTGCAAAATGGAAAAATGCTAAATCATCAATTATTCTCTATAAAGTTTTCCAAATCCAAAAATCTTAAAGAGATTTTTTTAACTTTTTATAATTTATGCATTTTTCTTGTTTTACCCTCAAAAACAAATTGCTTTTGCATATAAACGTATTAGCCACAAACGATAATAAGTTTTTAGTTGGCCGGTCAGTGGTGTATGCTTTTTTATGAAGGTGAAAAAATATAAAATACGAATTTTTAAAAGAAGTAGAAAAAGCAAAAACGACCAAAAGTATAATAAATGGAGTCGAGTTAGTTTCCGTTTTCATAGTTTTATTTATTGTTCTGCTATTTCTTGGCTGAGTAAACAGCTCTATAAAACGCAGTTCAGTTAAATAACACTAAAATACATTCAATGAGGCAAATACAGACAAATACTCCATCAGAATGTAGATGTACAATTATGGATATGAAGAAATTCTGATGTGTTAAAAAAAGGAAATAAAATAAAATTGCTCACGAACTGAACTAGAACTTAACTGATCTGGAATTTAACTAAAATGGAACCAGAAAATAGCACCCGACAAAAAGGTATAAATTACACATTTCGCTGTCTAATATTGCAGTTTATTATACTCTAAACTAATTTTAAGTTTCCTTAATACTAAGCACAATAATTTTTATATAAATATGTAAATGCTTCGTAAGTACGTGTTAGTAGTTTTATGGTTTTTCTGTTTCCTCCTCAAGCAGTATTTCCTGCTCGAGCACTATTTTCATAAATTATTCAAATGTAAATATCAACAACTGTGGCTTCCGGTTATTTGTATTTTTAAAGTCAAGTGAGTCTGCATACAAAACAGTATAAAATTTATCATTCATACACAATATACTTTTAGATTATACTGTACATTCACATATTAATAGATGTCCATAAAAAGAGTTCTTCGAAAGAATACATGAACGAAACACAAGATCTGCGAAAGACATTGTTGGTGTGTATGAAATTGTGAAAAAATGCTGATGATTGATATGAATAAAATGTGTAGCTGATGCTGCAATAGATATTCTTAAAAAATATTCACTCCTATGGAAAAATCTTTTGCCTTCTTTACACCCTTCACACACGCGTTTAAAAATTAATTTTATTTTAAAATTGTATATATACATAATAATAGGAAAGAAACACTAACAAGTAAATCGTTAGTTGTAGTACTAACCAGGCAACTACCCAGAATATTCACATATATATTTTATACTCCTTTGGTCCTTGTCGTCAACATCATTACTATTTTTAGCCTAGCAAACTTTTATATAAAACAAAAAAAAAAGGAACTAAAAAGCAACTAAAAACATAACCAACACTATAAGTTTTTCTTGGGAATAATAAGTGACCGGTATTACCTTATTTTTCTTTTCATATCGGCTACATTATTAACAGCAATATGCAAAGGAATGAAAAAAGTTCTTTTATATGATAGTTTTTTTTTTAATTTTTTATTAGTTATTAAAGTCTATAACAAAGTTTGATACATGAATTAATTATTCTATTTGTAGAATTCAGTTCGTTACGTTTAGTGATTTGTATTTACACCAAGAACCCCCACGCAAACCCCCAAGCGTCTGTGAGCACATACAAATGTAAAAATGTAAAAATTTTAAATCAGTAGCATAGCTGCTTTCAACAAGGTAGGTTTGTGTCACTTTGCTAAATATTTAGCAAACCAATGCATTTTCATTTTAACCACTTTTTTTGGTTGACGGCCTTTGATTTACAGCAAGGAAAATTATAAAAAAATCATATCTGACGTTGGTGGATTAGGGTAGTAGTTTTAAATTGTAATTTAATTTGATATTTTTATTAAAAATATATAATTTCTCTGTTATAACACCCATCTTAGGTAAAGTAAAGCAAACTGCTGCTTAGTCGTAATGTTACACAGTACTTGTGCCACAAAAACAAAATTTTTCCAAAATAGCAACATTTTCACGACGATTTTTAGTTTAGATGTATTCAAAGATTAGTTGTAATAATAGTATTTATAGCAGTATTTTGTGATACTTTTTATTTTTGTATGTATATTAGATTAGTTTTTCACCTTTTCATGATTTATATGTACATACATCTATACATATCTATACATATAATAAAACTGTAACTTTCTGTCTGTGTGCGCATCAAGTAGGAACTACTGGATTAATTTTAATAAAATTTTATGGAAAAGTATCTTAGTGTCTCTGTCCAAATATAGAATGCCTTTTTCCCGTAAAATTATCTCATTTCCAAGAGAAAATACAGAAAAATAGTAAAAGCACGCAATTTTACCGATTCAATGGTAAACTTGGTAGTAACTTTTATTTTTTTATATATAAAGACTATATGTTTCTAAGGAATTAGCCAGGGATGGGTAAGCAACGTACTGGATTAATCATACCTAAGAATTCCTGCTACACATATTTTGCGAATAAATGCTACGGCTATAGTAACAATGAGGATTCGGTTAAATAAAAGAATCGCCTCTCACTGGCTTCATACTAGTAGGAAGTATTGAAAAAATTCTACCTACACAAATTTAGTCGGCTAACTACGATGTGTCGTGAGTAAAAGTTCGTCTCTCGTAGGACAGCGTAATATAAAGGGAATTCTGTCGACATAAATGATTCCGATCTCGGTAGACGAACTACGGTCATGCAGTCGGGGTAATGCTTTGGCTTTTATCGGCTATCTGTAGTAATCTAGCGAGATAATTTCTCCGGTTTTTGTCGGCTAACAACAGGAATTCGGCGGACAAGAAATATTTATGATACTCTACCGAGATAACTGCTAGAGTTAATAATGGTAACCGTTCACTGAAGTCAGAATAAAATAGTTTAGATAATTACCGTAAAATATCTTTGAATGAGAATTGTAAGAAAAATTTTGTAATTTGTAAAATCATTTTAGAACTTTAGCCTGACACTGACGCGATCCTTCACATCCAAAAATTGCCTAGTTTGCCCTTAAGAAATTCAAATGAATTATTTTTAGATTCCAGTTATACTGAGGGGATAATAACGTTGCAAAATCAAATTTTCAACGAACGTGCTCAAATTAAAAACGCAATGTTGTGTGTTTTACTAAATATTTTTCATTGTCAAAACTTAAATTAATTTATGCAAACGAATTTCTAAACAACAATATGGATGGAGTAATCTGCTATTGGAGATTGACCCCAAACGACTAGAGACGTTTTGATGGCGAAAGAGTCAATCGTCCATCGATGACAGTGACGATAAAAAATTAAAAAAAAATCTTAGAAACCATCAATTTGGAATCAATTAAAATCAATTTCGATCAATTAAAATATACGTAAACCAAAGTCAGGAAGAACAACGTAATACGTATTTTTTAATTAGTCAGCGAATTTTAATAACAAGAGAAAGAAAGGAAGCACTGCCACCATAGGACTGCGAGTGGAGTTTCGAGAGTAGGTCTTTGCCTGGAAAAAAGCATAGGTAATATAATGATTTAATTGTTATAAGCACAGTAAACTATTTATTATTTTTATTTTAATATAAAATTACAGTTCGGAATTGATGATGACACAAACTCTGTGCAATCTAAATTGGACCAATGGTGGAAACATGATGAAACCAACAACAATACACCTACGCAAATTGACCCAAGGTAAGAACAATTCCAATAGGTTTCATATAGAACAACTTAAAATATATTTTTGGTATAATTTAGGATTCGAAGACACTGTTAAATTAAACATTAAACGAAAGTAGAGTCGAAATATTCTGATGAAAATAGTTTGTGTTACTATTTCGGACGTTCTAAGAAAAGTTTACCAATTCTAGATTTTATAACTTCACTATTTTATGTGTATCCTATTTATAAAATTATATTTATTTTATATATTGTACGAGTAATTAAAAACACATTTTGGGAATAAAATAATTTTATAAAAATTTATAATCTACTAGAATTTGTTTTATTATTATGGTAAATTTGGAAAAAATTAGCATTTAAAAATCGAAAACGATGCGGTGTCAACTATACAATGGAGTGGTGTCAAATCGACAACAATATGGTGTCTAAGTATACACATTCGTTGTTATTTCAACAACCCTTCGTTGTCAATATTTCGTTGTTGAATTGACACCGTACGGTTACAGTTTGAGCACAAACTTGGTTGTTGCACTTTCCGTATGTGGTCATTCTGTACATTAGGAAAACATTCGTCCGTCTGTTACAGAATTCTCTTTTCCCTTCAACAATAATTACACGATTGAAGTTTGTACAGAAGGTGTACAGTTTGGCCGCTGCACAGTGGTTCAGAAACGTTTTTCATTGGCCAAAACTCTGTAACTTTTTAACTAATAAAGA
>CATIVE010000004.1:0-142865 GCA_949628195.1 Phasia obesa
TCATATATTTGGTATATATATATACATACATATATATATATATATATAGATACATATATAAAGCTATTCAAGAAGCTTATAACGAAAAGCCATTTCAATTGGAAAATGCCGACTATGAGCAATTATAACCAAAATTCAACAGTTTCGTAAAACCAAAGTTGTGAAAGTAGCAGCTACCAAATATCTCAAGTACAAAATTAAAAAAGGACTTGATTATGTAAGGAATTTTAAATTAATATGTTAAATAATATTTTAAAATAAATGTACCTTTCATTATAGTTCTTTTCTAAAAATTATGCGGAAGGAAATGAAAAATTCGTATCTATAGGTTACTTAAAATTAAACAAATTTTGTTAGCGCCACGGTAATATATAATATAATTTTAACGTTTTTGGCTCGTCTAAACGCAACCACTCATATCGTAACGTTGCTCATTTAGTGTGGTGAGTTTGCGTTTTCAAGGGCAAATGTAATTGTTTTTGTTCTTACAATGTTTTAAGTTTTGTATATATGTATATATCTACATACTTTGAATTGAGCAACGGCAGAAGCATAAAGAAGTATAATTGAACTACAGAGAGCAACGTCTAATAAGTGAAAGAATAATTTAAGTAAAAAAGTAGTAAGAGCCAACATATGTACATTCATAAGAGCCAATAAATTAAAATATTAAAATTGTTAAACTAAAAAACTTAAATATAATAAATGAAAGAACTTTGTAAATAAAAATAAATTAAATAAAACAATAAAAGGTTGTTTAATGAGCCAAAAAAGGAGTGTTTAAATGAGTGACACGACAAGATGCAAATTTGGAAGAAAACCTAAAGAAGCCATATCTTTGTGAGATAACGTAGAGACTTGCGCAACGTTATTGTCAACCAGCCCTTTTTGGAATACGTCCTTGCTGTCCAGGTAAACAAATTTTTTATTGAATACATTATTTTTAGATTTCTTTTGAACATTTTTCAGAATCCGTGTTAGAATACTTCGATCAGGTTTTAATACTTTTATTGGTACTAAACACCTTTAAAAATATTTTTTATTTTTAGCTAAATGATTGAGCAAAATGAAGTTGTGACCGAGGTAATAATAGTAATTCATTTTTTGAAAATAAACAATAAATCTAATTGTAGAAGGATGACAAACCTCAAATTAGGCCGCTAGTCGTTAACAATCAAGTTCTGACAAAGGAGGAAATTAACCCGCTGGCAGCAAATAATGGAAGCCCAGACCTGACAAGAAAGGAAGATAACTTGGAGGACCGGACAAGGAAGGAAGATAACTTGGAGTGTATAAAAAGTAAGAATAACCAAAATATATCTAAAAAAAATAATTCTAGTGAAAATATATCTATTTTAATATTTCTCAAAATGTAGAAGATTCTGAAATAAGTATCGAGCGCTGCATTAATGAGTCAATTATTAACGATGGAAATGGTTCTCTCGAAATAAGTTTTGCAGTATCTCTCTTAACAAATCCGTAAAAAGTACTTAACTCCAGAATTATGCACTCACTTAAATAGAGATGTTAGAATGGTTGAAGGAAATATTACGGATAGACGTTTTGTATATACAAAATGCACAGTTAGAGATACAGTACTGCATATTCCAGAAATCGAGGAGATCCTTAAGGGAAGTTTATTAAATTATTCCATCAAAAAACTGCTAGAAGATTTCAATAGAATAGTTTATTTAACTAAGAATAATGCTTTCGACATAAACTTTAAGCACACTAGAATTAATCAATATTCATTTGTTGCTTATGGATACTGTACAGATTCTAAATGTAATTTGTACATATTCAAAGGCAAAATGAATGGAAATATTAATGTTTTTAAATCACAAGAAGAAATTATACATACTAAAAATCTAAAGAAAACTTTTTAATGCCGTGGTGTTCAACGGTGACCAGTAAAATAAAAAAAAAATTTACAAATTTTCAAAAAAAAAAAAAAATTCAAAACAGATAATTTTTTAAAAATAAAAAAATTTCAATAAATTTTCCAAAAAAAAATTCTGAATAAAATTTTATAAAAAATTTTCAGAAAAATATTTTCGAAACATTTTTTAAAAAGCTTTTTACAAACGATTTTCGAAAAAAACGTAACATATGTATTTGTAATAATAAGAATATAGAATATATATAGTAACATGTTTTTTAATGCATTTGATTCATAAATAGATGAGAATTCTGTTTTAAAACCAATTCATTAAACATTAAACACACATACAACATCAGAATACCGACTACATGCTGACATGAAAGTGCGCTATCACTCCATTCACATATATACATATGTGCCTAAATTTTTATGCATAAATAAAATCACCGTGGTGAAAGGTATATAATATTCGGCACGGCCGAATATAGCACTCTAACTTGTTTCATTTATAAATTAAGAAATATGAAAAACAAAAATTGTCAAATATCATTTGTTTTATTTTCAATTTTGGCGAGCTTCTGCATTACATTGTAGTTAGCTTATAGTTAGCTCATAAAACTTAACTTAAAGTGTGTTATATTAGTAGTCGACTACCCTATTGCTTATATGGTATGTAGACTTGTATGTACATATGGATGCACGTATATCGTCATAGAAATTGCATAACGCCATATCTTCATAAGTGAGTAGTATTATATATGGCTTTTATCTATGATGATATACATATATATACTTTCTAAGGTTTGTTTCGGTTCAGTAAGTTTCCTCTCAACATTAACCACATTGCCAGTTATTCAAATGCGACGAGGAAGGCATAATGAAGATTTCTTTTTAAGTGATACAGTATATTGCATTTTAGGCTAACTACTCTGCAAGTAGAGGTATTTGATAGTAAGATTATTTTAATAGAGCAACTGACGTTTTTTAACATTGTGATATCCTAGGCAGAGCCAGTTGCTTGCTTGACTGAATACTTAATACTTAGTTTAAAGTTATTTATTTTGTGTAGTATAAACACATTTCAGTTAGCTATATTCTATATATCTGTATAATTTTTTTTTCTTTTAGGTGTTTTTTTTTTCAATAGAAAAAATAAAACTTAAAATGCATTTCTAAATTAAATAAATAGTAGCAAATTCTTTATTTATAACATTAAGATCGAATCACAATTTAAAAGCACAAAAGAATGGAAGATACATAATGCAAATTTTAACTTTTTTATTCGGAAAAAGGAAAAAAAAAAGAAATTGCTTGTAGGGTACTTTCTCCAAATAACATACCTATGTATGTATTTTTTTAACTTTTGAAAAGTATATTGTTTTTTTTAGCCAAGGCGGTGGTAGCTTAATATACTGAGAGCAAGTTTACCGGGTAGAAGAATAATTGAGCTAAAGCACGTGCATACATCTTTATACAAGTAACAATAAACAAAAATACAAAATCAATGAAAATTAACTATTTTATAGAGCTTTTTATTTGTTTAATTTTGTGTTCGATTTCTTTGAAAAATGTTTTAGAAAATTTTGTAGATGACGACAAAGAGGAAATCATTTTACATTTTTAAAAATACGATAATGGCAAGCGAAAATATAAATATTAGGAAGTATTTTTTGTATTTTATTGCTAATTAATTTCAAATTGTTACCGCTTAAGGCTGCACAGCTAGCCTAAATTTCAGAATTGAAATTAATGCATTTATTTCTACAAAAGTAAAGTTCATCATGTAGTCGATTGTAGAAATATAAAACATGTCGTATTTATAGATTTCCTTGTGTTTTTTAATATGGTATAAAGACAGAAATCAACAAAAAATATTTTAATAGTGACTTTATTATATGTTTGAAATATGTTTTTCAAATCTACTAATAATTTGATTTATAAGTTTTGGCAAATATTTTTACAAACAGTGGCTGACAGTTCATTTCAACCACCCACTTTTAAGAAAATAGAGCCAATATAATTTCAAAATGAAACTAGATATTGCCAAAAAAAAAAAAATATAGAATACTTTATAAATTTAATAAAAAAGTTTGGCTGAGTCTTAAATTTACATTTTTTAAAACTTTTAAAAATCAAAAACACAGGTAATTTAGTGGTCACAGATTATTTAAACCAACCACTTCAAATATATATGTAAATTTTCAGTTAGCTGTAAATTTCAAAGCTGTCTTTTTAGTAGTTATGTTTTCAATTATTTAAACAAGCTTTAATAGAAATTTCGGCAGTTAAGTGAATCACATGCGCATTTTTTTAACAATGGGACGACGCACTACCATAGAACAGAGGGAATCGGTTATTTTAAAAACGGTTGTCCCCGTAGAAAAATTAATGAAATAGTTTGACTTAGTAATACAATAGAGGAAATCATCATTTCCGGATTCGTTCGCTAGAATAGCATACATGAGCTCACGATTATATTTCTAATGAAACTGTTACAATGTCAGGAAAATAAGTTACAAATGAGCTTAGAAAATGTGAAAATGTTCGCTGTGTGTTTCGAAACCATAATTTCAAAGGTATATTAGCGTGGAAAAAAACTTTTATTTTTTAGAGAATCAAGAAACGCGCATTAAATTCGCTAAGAAACACATTTGAAAGACTTTTGCATGCTTTTGGGAGCATGTTATTTTTGCTGTTAAGCCTTAATTTAATATCTAGGCCTCGGAGGACCAAACCTAATAATGTCGTAAATCAATTACAGAGCTCCAAAGTAGTGGCAAAAACAACTCCTCAAATAACACGAAGTTATTGAAATCCATACACAGAACGCTTTAAACTGTAATAGACCAAAACAGAAAGCCATACTGACTTTTTAAATTAAAAAATAAAGTAATTTATCACCTATTAACTGGGTGAAATAAGCTGTGACTACTAATGTATCTGTATTTTTTATTTTTAGTTTGTATGTTTTTAAAATGTAATTTTAAGACTAAATAATTCTTTTTTTTAATTCGGAAAGTGTTATATAAATCCCATTTGATTTCGATTCTATGGGTTATGAATTTCGATTCTATGGGTTATGTTTTCCTAACGAGGCTGGTTTAAATAAGCTGTGAGCCATGTAGATAAATTTATTGACACAAGCTAGAATTGGTTGAATTGTGTCGTGCAATGACAGATGAGCTGACTAAAAATAAGTAAAACATATTTCTGTTTAATTAAGATATATCATAACTAACTATTACGTAAAAATCTACAGAAAATTGATTTTCACGTAAATAATGTCAAACTTTGACATTTTTAACGCGAAAAATAAGAAACAAAGTCATGCAATTATGTGAAAATTTAAAATATGATACGAAAACATTTTATGACGGATAACTTTTTTAATTAAAGAAAATTACATAATATTTAACAAACGTAACCAAAGATTATAAGTTTCCAGTTAAGATTCGTCTAACTTAGGCACAAAGTTGAGCGTATTAAACGGTAACACTGTACAAATCAACTAATTCTACCCTCAGGCCAGGATTTACTACCCTGCATAATCGTACGACTAAACAAAAAAACATTTACGGAATTCTGTCCTCTATAAATTTTTCATAACATCAATTCGTACAGACCTGCATAAAAGTCTGACACACACATACAGTTTTAAACCGTAATATTATATGTTTTGAGTACACGTGCCATTTTTTACCTTTCAAACGACTAAGTATGATTATGAAAAATGGTTTTGACGGTAACTGTTTGGTTTTTATTAAAATATTTATAAAATATATATGTACGTAGATTCAATGTTATATTATAGCTTATAAAAATAGCAACCTGTATTTTTCAATAACCCTCTCTCCATGTAACATCAGTAATCTTAATTGTTTGGACTCCAAAACTAAATCAAAGAGTCAGCGGTATTATATATACTCTTATATATATACTCTTTTTATTTTTTAGACGATAAAGATTATCTTCTTCGCAATCTAAAATCGCTTTCCGCCACAACACCTGATATGACTTTTGAAAAGCCTTTATCTCCGCTAAGTGACACAAAAGAAGTTCAAGCAACACAATTATTTCCTGCTCATGTTTCCTCTTCCAAAAATTCATTTTCGTCTCCAATAACAAAAAATTATGAAGCGACTGTTGCAAGGTTTTCGCAAAGAATTGCATCTTCCGTTAATAAAAAATCGAATTCCCCTTCCGTAAATGCAACACCTGATAAATCCTCATTAAATCCACCGTTAATTGCAACGAGCAAGCAGGATTTGAAAACAGATTTAAACCCGTCATTGCCCAAAACAGCATCGCCTTCTATTAGTTTAAAATCTCCGTCTTCCACGACAACAACTAACTTGCCTCCTGCCAAACAGCTATATCCTGCTAACGGCAAGCAAACAAATGTAGCACCATTAATATCAACACATATTTCTACTTCGTCTTTAAAAACAACAACTCCTGATCCTATTATCGTAAAAGTCGATTCAAATTCGTTGTTCCATAAAACACCACTTAACGTGTCTTCCCCAGTTGCAAAGACCAAGAAAATAATGGATGATGATTTTATATCTTCATTGCCTAAAACTGATTTTCCTTTATACAATTTAAAGTCTTCGGCTTCTTCGACAACGTCTAGCTCTCCTCCTGCCAAGCATCTATATACAGCAAACGTGCAGCAACCAAACAAAACGTCACTTCCTAAAACAGCATCGCCATCTAACAGTTTAAAGTCTCCGCATTCCAAGACAACAAGTAATTTGTCTCCTCCCAAACAGTCACATCCTACCAACAGCAAGCAAACAAATCTATCACCACTTATATCAGAAAATTTTTCTAATTCGTCCTTAAACACAACTCAGTTTGATATGTCTTTAACAAGGTTAGAATCTACTCCTGATCCTTTTACAACAAAAGCCAATTCAAATTCGTTCTTCGATGAAACACCAGCGAATGTTCAGCAACCTAGCAAGCCCAGTCCATTAGTGTCGGAAAATATTTTTTCCAAAAAAGTTACTTCGTCCCTAATAATAAATCAGTCTGATATGTCTACACCTATACCTGCTGAATCTGACATTAACACTGCGTTAAAACCTAACATATTACCAGCAAATCATCCAAATTCAACACCATTTTTATTTCCTGTGAAGATATCGCCAAAATCTATTTTTCCTACAATAATTTCCAGGCCCTCATCTGTAAAAATAACACCCTACATATCTGCTTTAAAGCAGAATCCAGCAACAATTAGCAACCAAGAATTCCAATTAAATTTCAATTTTCCAATGCATAAAACTAATTCTTACAATAAACAATTATCGCTGCCTGCCACTACAAGAAATAAAATATTTCCAGAAAACAGCAATCAGGAAATTTATTCAAATTTAACTCCATTGTTTTCTAAACTTACTTGTACAAGCACGTCTTTAACAATAAGTACATCCAAAGTGCTTTGTAGTAAATTATCGCTAGAATCTAGTTTTTCTGATGTAAATGTCAATTCGAACTCGTCCTCAGTGACAACAATACCTGCTATTTCTACTTTGAAGCAATCTTCATCAGAATTATTCAGTCAAGAATCAGAGTTACAAATAAAACACCAATTGTTTGAAACTACTCTTTCTAAAAACTCAATTGTGTCGCTTCCTACGACACTTAACGTAACTCCAATAAGCAGCAATCAATTAGATTTACCACTATTAATGTTAGATCATACTTATTACAAGAGTGCAAGTTCTCCATTAAGAAGTACATCTGCCATTTCTTCTACAAATTTATCACTAGAGGTATCTGTTTTGAAACCACCTCCAGCAACAATATGCAATCAAATACAACAATATAATCTAAAACCCTCGTTGTATGAAACCACTTCTTCTATCAATGTAAGGTATTCGCCTTCTACACAAAGCGACACTCAAAAACACTCAGAAACAACGCCTTTATTATCTGCTTTGAAACAGGCTTCAGCAGGAATTGCCAATCAAAATATAAAACACTCATTGAATATAACTTCCACTATCAGCAAACTAAGGCCGTCGCCTAGCACGACAACACTTAACGTGTCTCCAGAAAACAGAACTGAGGAAATTCAATCAAATGTAACACCTTTAATCTACCAACATATGTCTTTCAATAATTCAAGTTCGTCTTCAACATCTGAAGAGTCTTCTGCAAAATTGTCACTAGAAACAGTTTTACCTGATGTAAATTTCAATTCGTATTCGCCCTCGGCGGCAACAGCATCGGACATGTCTTCTTTAATACAGTCTTCAACAAAAAGCAATGATAAATGTATAACATCAATTTCTTCTGTAGAAAATTCAACCTCGATTTCAGAACAATGCTTATATTCAGTTAATGTTGAGAAAAATGGGATAACTGACACAGAGAAATCGTTGTCAAATACTATATCGTCATCGATAAACAATTTAAGTCAACAAGGTAGTTATAGCACTCTTAATTCATCTGTATGTTTGTCCAAAAATATTCTGAACAGTACTGAGAATACAATATTGTCTACATCCAACAACAATACACTTTCAGAATATTTTCCGAACTCAACAGACATAACAGCTGAAAATATGAATTCAAAAACAAATAGTACAATAGAAAACGAGACCACTATAGAGGAGATAAAAAATCCAGTTAAATTGTCCAGTGTGGAAGTGCCGCATAGAAGTCAACATTCAAAAAAACACTTTTGCATATTTTGCAAAACATTGCAGACGAAATTAGCTAGACATTTGTACTTAAAACACAGTTCGGAGAAAGAAGTTAAAGATGCATTAGGTTTTCCAGCGAAATCCAAAGAAAGATTTAAAATTATAGAAATGTTAAGAAAGCAAGGCGATTTTCTTCACAATACAAATGAGGAGCTTAATAGCGGCATTTTAATAGTAAGCAGACAACAGCAAGCAAACCGGAAAAACACAGCAGATGACTATGTTTGCTGCAGAAACTGCAAAGGATTTTTTGCAAAACATACATTACGCAATCATTTAAGCAGGTGTGGTAAAAAAAACAAGAACTCCAGAGATAATCTTATAACAAGCCGAAGAATAACTCAATATATTCACGAGGCAGCGAACGTTGTACTCAAGAAGTCAATTTTTCCAATTTTAAGAAATGATGAAGTTACTAAAATCATCCGATATGATCGTTTAATAATAGTATATGGAAATTTCCTAACAGTAAAATATACTTTGAACCACCAAGATGATTTAATAAGAGCAAACTTAAGACTTTTAGGTCGATTTCTTATTGAGATAAAGAAACTTGATAGTAGTATTAAAGATTTGGAAAATATTTTTAAACCTAGTTCGTTCGACATTTGTCTAGAAGCTTTAAGAAAAGTTGCTCATTGGGACGACACTTTAAGGTGGTTTAGTACTCCTGCTGTTGCCCAAAATTTATCATCTATAATAAAAAAATGCATTGATATACAAAGAAAAGAGTTAGTTAAAATCCCTCAGTCAGACCAAGCAATTAAAGATCTTGAAAACTTCAAAATTCTCTGGAAGGAAGATATTCCAATTTTAGTAAACAAAAAAGCTTTTGACGACCAGTGTAATCAAAAACGCGCTAAAAAAGTAATATTGCCATCGAAAACTGACATACAGAAATTGTATTTGTATTTACAAAAAAAAATTAGTAATGCAGTTGATTCTTTGGAAAAAGAATTTAATGTAAATTGCTGGAATGATTTGGTTCAATCTACGTTGATATTTATTCAGATATTTAATAGAAGGCGGGCGGGGGAAATCGAACGTTTGACGATTAATAGCTACGTAAATAAGGAGTCAATTACGGAAAATATAGAAAGTGAAATTCTTAAAACAATGTCTGAAGAATCGTTGGCTTTTGCTAGACAATTTGTACGGTTAACTTTACGTGGGAAACGTGGAAGGACTGTGAGCGTTCTTTTAAACCCATTGTGCACAAAAGCGATCGAATTAATTTTAAAGCACAGATCCAAAGCAGGAATAAAAAAAAGTAATGAATATATTTTTTCTAAGAAAGCGTCTCCGTTAGCCAAACAATATTATAGAGCTTGTCCTCTCCTTAAACAATTTTCCATGGAGTGTGGAGCTCAAGTCCCCGAAACTTTAAGAGGGACATCTCTAAGAAAGCAAATAGCAACGTATATGTCGCTACTAAACAAAGAGGACGCGGAAGTAGATACACTGGCGAATTTTATGGGGCATCACAAAGATATCCACAAGAATATTTACCGGGTTTCGGTTCCAGTCACGGAAATTACACGAGTTTCAAAAATTTTGATGGCAGCTATAGGCGACGAAGATGAAGAAGACGATCAGGGAGAAGACGATGAAGTAGGCGATGAGGAAGAAGAGCAAAATGTTGATCAGGATAACAGTAGATCATCTCGAAAGCATGACACAAGCTCATCCTCAAGCAGAAAAACAAGAAACAGTAAGTATTATTTTTAACTGCTCCTACAAAACATATATTAAAATTTTGTGTATATTCTTTGAAAAAGCTACTCCCTATGGTAAAACAAAAAGAACAAAATGGACTCAAGAAGAGAGGGACGCTATAGTCGACACTTTTGGTAATTTAAAGGAATTGGAAAAGCTGCCAAGCGGAAGACAATGCCTAGATGCAATTCGTAATAATATTGCTCTAAAAAATAGGAGTCCGATGCAAATTAAATCGTGGATTGATAACCATCGGCGATACCAATAGAAAGTAAGAACAATAGTGTTAGCTTCAGTTCGAATTTGTTTTAATTCTTATTTCAATTGTAAAACTATTAACATTTGTGTTTTTAGGAATTTATCCATGTTTTCTTCTTACTGCAATACCTTTTGTCTGATGCCGAGATGGATTACTACAACAGTCATATGTACATACTTATATCAAGATTTCTAAAGGTAAAACTATTAAAACAGCTGTTTATAAGTTTTTGCCTGAAAGTGTCAAAAGTTGTATTTTACTGTGTTCGTGTACATTAGTAATCAAAAATTTATAAAATTATATTATATTACAAGAAAAATAGTATTTTTTATAATACTGAAAATATCCGGTGTTAAAATCATTAGATTATCATAGTATACTCTGGTTGTCTTTATGCTATGACTTGTATAGGTGACGAATCAGAAGAACTTTGTAAAAGGTAATTTAAAATATAATTTCTAACTTGAAAAAATATATAGAGTATTGACATTATTAAGGACTTAAATATTAATACTTAAATTTGTTAAACTTGTAAATAACATAAAAAACTTGATTTGTATTAACTAATTATTTAATATTTCGTACATAGAATTTTAGTAACAAAAAGACTCTAAATATTAGGAATGATATTTTAAAATAACTTTTGAAAATTATAAAAGACCAATTTCCAGCAATTTACATTGTTAAAAATTAAAATTGCTGAAGTCAATTTTCAGAGTTATTCTGGTTGGGCACCTAGATACATAAGTCATACCCCAAAGACCACCAAAGCATGTTACCGTAACCAAAGGAACCTGACAACGGGGATTTCGTAAATAAGTGTTCAACTTCAGCAGTGTCTTCTTCAGCTCCATCATTAGTGTTACGAATAAATAGTAATTGTTATGAGCCTTAACAAGATATGGTTACTGTCAGAGTTAAGTGGACTCCAAATGGCACTGTCTGCAACATTAGCTATAGATGAACACAATATCCCATTGTCATCAGGTTTATGTATGAATATCTTATTTTAGTCTATTCGGGCTGGGAGAGTTACTTTCATTTAAACAAACGAACATACAAACAATGCAAAACAGGAATATTTATGTACATTTTTTTAAAAAAAGATTCTTTCAAAAAATTATATTAAATTTTAGATAATAGAATACACTAGCATAGCTAGACATTTTTGGCCAAAAACATATAGAGCTGTTCTAATACTTTTACCTGTATATAGTTTACCGTTTGTTTTGTTTACTTCTATATATGTACACACATTTGTATATTTGTGAATTTTTATATTTATATATGTATTTTTGAATTTATTTTGGAATTTTTTTACAAAATGTGCATTAACGCGTTGATTTTTTGCTTGATTTATTTTATGTCGTAATTAACAACTCATCACTAAAAACAAAATAAAAATTAAAAATAATACGACAACAACATAACACGAGAATAGAAAAATCATCGTGTGTATGCCTTCATACTTCAGAGATTTATTAACTTATGAACCTAGTGTTTATTTTATTTTATATGTATGTATGTATTTATGTTTTACCATATTTTCTTTTTTGTTTATAATACATATAAATGTATTAATTTTGAAATACCGTTTCTATGTGCTAGTTTTTAATGTCATTATTTAAATTTCAATAATATTTAGAACAGCAAATATTTGGTAAAAAACGTAACTATTATTATATGCAAATGATTATTAAATCTTTAAGGAAAAGATACATATGTTTCCTTTTATATCGGGTAGAAACATATGACTTAATGATTATTTGATAAAAACCAGAAATTATTTACATCATTTATGTGGTTACATCTATTTAGCCAATTATTTGTCTGGACTGAACAAAAGCTTTAGTATGCACAAATGAAAGATTTACATTGATGCCCATATTCATAAAAAATAAAGTTTACTTGAAGTACACTGCAACTGTCATAAAATAAACTTCAAGTTAACTTTATTTATTTTACGAATAAGAGCATAAATATTTTCTCTTTTTATGCTGTATTAACTTGCATATATGTACATATGTACATAGTATATTTGTATATGTACATACATATGTATGTATGTATTTTTTAAAATTTAAATTTATTTTTAAAGTTTTTTTAATAAAATCATGAGCATTTACGCGATGAATTTTTACTTGATTTATATTATAGATACTTACAATACAACTCGTCACTAAAAAAGAGAATTAAAATTTAGCAGAACATGAGACCAAAGGAGAATCGGAAAAATTAAAACGTTCATGCAAAACGAGTACACAAACAAGTATTTCAATCATGGAAAAAATCATCGTGTGGATGCCTTAATACTTTCAAAATTTTTTAATTCATGAATTCTATATCCCAGTGTTTAGAACATGGTTTTTTGAATTTAATTTTATATTTATGACTTACCATATTGTCTTTATTTTGTATACCATTACTTTAATGAAATGTGTAAAAAAATATTTTTCTTTTTACTTACATATATTGGGTAGGAAGTTATGACTTAATGATTTTTTGATAAGAACAAATAATTTTTCTATTTAGTCAATTACTTGCCTAGCTTTAACTCAGTTTTAAAATGTGTAAATGTATGTACATATGTTTGAATAAAAGGGAAAATTTATATGTACATTCAACAAAAAATATGTGTTTTCACATTCTCAGAGTGTGGATTAGTTCTTAAGAAAGACGAATAGAAAAACTTTATTTAAGCTTCAGACTGAGGAACATCGACTAAAAATAAAGATTGGACATGCATATCTGAAAGTACATCCTTTCAGATAAAAACATTGCTTTTATAAATGACAGATCTCTAAGGTACATATATTAAATTAATTTAAAAAAGTCTGTTTACATTAACCAAATTTTCTTTTAGCAAATGTTATGTTGTGGGCGAGAGAAACAGAAATAAAAATGTGTACTTAAATGTCAATGGAAATGTTTTTATCTATAGATTCTAAGCAAACTTAAAATTGCATATTTTAGACGCTAATCAATCAAAAAATTGTTAAAAAAATTAAATTAAAAATGCAATTTGTTATAGTTTACGACGAAAATCGTATACTTTAATGAGAATTAGTTTATTAAAAGCAAAAAAAAAAAAAAACGAAAAAATAAACTGTTTTATTATTTATTTAAATGACTTTGGTAGATAAATTCTGAAATTGTAATGCTATGCAGGTGAGTATGTATTACAAAGGAATGTATTCTAAAGGTATTAAAAATATTGTTTTAACTGCAGCTTACTAATATATATAAAAAATATAAAATCGTATAAAATCGTTTTAACCGCAGCTTATTATATATAAACATCGAAGTACTTTGTAATTAATCGGTTTTACTAACGTAAAAAAACACCACACGTTGAAGAATTTTCATCTTTCATAATCTATTCCCTACAAATTTTTAGAAAGAAGGTAATTTTTGATAATCTTAATTGTCTTAGCTCAAAATTTATTAAAAAAAAATGACAAAAATTGTGGCTGATGATATTTTGTATCTACAAGCGTCTTTCTATTTCGGTCCAAAACATAAATGTACAAAAATGCGTATTTTTTGGGATAGCCTTTAACTTTAATAAGTTCTGTTATAGCGTAAATAGCAATATGCATGCTACAAGTGCCTATGTACATATGGTATATTGGTTCAATAGATAGGGCCGTATAGCCAAATTGGGAACAAATATGAGCACTCTTTAACAAAATTTTTTATTATTAATTTACGTAGTAAATTTCAAGTATCTGTCTATAACGGTTCAAAAGGAAAGCCTTTTACATTAAATTCCATCACCTATGGGCACAGCTTTTAATTTCTATTTTTAAACATTAATACTTGTGTATAATGGATCAAGATAAAGTCATATATGTCAAATTAAGTCACCTATGGGAACATCCTTTAACTTTTGTTGTTATCTTTTACAATCTGTAATTTTCAAGTGTGCATATACTTATGTATAACGTTTCGTAGTAAAACTATTTATGAGTAACTTTAAATGTTTGTATTTAACGGTTCAAAAGATAACGCGACATACATATGTATGTGGACACCATTTAAATCAAAATTTTATAATTGTAATACACGTTCTGTGAAAATTTGAAGAGTCTCTCTATACCAAAAAGGCCACAGACGCCACTTTACATCAGCTATGAAGGTGGCCTTTAACTATTTATAATTGTTATTCTGGACGGATTAATGTACGCTTTGTTTAAATTTCAAGAGTCTGTGTATAGCGGCTCATAAAATAATGTCATATACAGCAAACAAAATCACACATGGAGCACCCTTTAATTTTAAACCTTTTACTTATAGTGGACTTGGCAATACACTACCTGGGAAAATTTTACCTATCTAAAACGGTGCAAAAATAGGGCCATATACATAAAATTACATCACCTATGGGTACACCCATTAATTTTTGTTTGTGTTTTTATTCTTGTTATTGGTAGCAATAGTGATAGGCAATACGTAAAAATTTTTGGAGTGCCTCGATAGTCTATCAGTCTAGGGGTTGGGGGTTCGATTCCCGCCGAAGACTCTGGGTGTTTTCTGCAGACAAGCAAAAAGCTTGGCAGTTAGTGTTGTTCTTTTATAAAAATCTGGAGTGGCCTATACTCAACTTTACTATACCCAATAGAAGCAGATTTTTTTTATATATACTACTAAAGAATATACATAAGTTCAAAGTATAATCGAATTGAAAAATTAATTATTTTCAGTTTGGGGTGTTAAGTAAACTATCCCTTGCCCCTTCCTGATTATGACCAAAATTTATACAGCTCTTCACCTTTATAAACCAAAGGTATATACAGAATTTCGTTTTGAAACATCATAGGGTATGACCTGTAGAGCCTTTATAAGATTATGCCCAAAAATGCCCCTTCCTGATTATGCCCAAAATTTATACAGCTCTTTATTTTATACCAAAGGCACATATTGAATTTCATTTTAATATGTGTTACGATATGACCTGTAGAGCCTTTACAAAATTTGGGAGTAAGTAAAATGCCCTTGCCCTTCCCGATTATGTCCAAAATTTACACAACTATGCACCTTCATATATTTGGTATATATATATACATACATATATATATATATATAGATACATATATAAAGCTATTCAAGAAGCTTATAACGAAAAGCCATTTCAATTGGAAAATGCCGACTATGAGCAATTATAACCAAAATTCAACAGTTTCGTAAAACCAAAGTTGTGAAAGTAGCAGCTACCAAATATCTCAAGTACAAAATTAAAAAAGGACTTGATTATGTAAGGAATTTTAAATTAATATGTTAAATAATATTTTAAAATAAATGTACCTTTCATTATAGTTCTTTTCTAAAAATTATGCGGAAGGAAATGAAAAATTCGTATCTATAGGTTACTTAAAATTAAACAAATTTTGTTAGCGCCACGGTAATATATAATATAATTTTAACGTTTTTGGCTCGTCTAAACGCAACCACTCATATCGTAACGTTGCTCATTTAGTGTGGTGAGTTTGCGTTTTCAAGGGCAAATGTAATTGTTTTTGTTCTTACAATGTTTTAAGTTTTGTATATATGTATATATCTACATACTTTGAATTGAGCAACGGCAGAAGCATAAAGAAGTATAATTGAACTACAGAGAGCAACGTCTAATAAGTGAAAGAATAATTTAAGTAAAAAAGTAGTAAGAGCCAACATATGTATGTACATTCATAAGAGCCAATAAATTAAAATATTAAAATTGTTAAACTAAAAAACTTAAATATAATAAATGAAAGAACTTTGTAAATAAAAATAAATTAAATAAAACAATAAAAGGTTGTTTAATGAGCCAAAAAAGGAGTGTTTAAATGAGTGACACGACAAGATGCAAATTTGGAAGAAAACCTAAAGAAGCCATATCTTTGTGAGATAACGTAGAGACTTGCGCAACGTTATTGTCAACCAGCCCTTTTTGGAATACGTCCTTGCTGTCCAGGTAAACAAATTTTTTATTGAATACATTATTTTTAGATTTCTTTTGAACATTTTTCAGAATCCGTGTTAGAATACTTCGATCAGGTTTTAATACTTTTATTGGTACTAAACACCTTTAAAAATATTTTTTATTTTTAGCTAAATGATTGAGCAAAATGAAGTTGTGACCGAGGTAATAATAGTAATTCATTTTTTGAAAATAAACAATAAATCTAATTGTAGAAGGATGACAAACCTCAAATTAGGCCGCTAGTCGTTAACAATCAAGTTCTGACAAAGGAGGAAATTAACCCGCTGGCAGCAAATAATGGAAGCCCAGACCTGACAAGAAAGGAAGATAACTTGGAGGACCGGACAAGGAAGGAAGATAACTTGGAGTGTATAAAAAGTAAGAATAACCAAAATATATCTAAAAAAAATAATTCTAGTGAAAATATATCTATTTTAATATTTCTCAAAATGTAGAAGATTCTGAAATAAGTATCGAGCGCTGCATTAATGAGTCAATTATTAACGATGGAAATGGTTCTCTCGAAATAAGTTTTGCAGTATCTCTCTTAACAAATCCGTAAAAAGTACTTAACTCCAGAATTATGCACTCACTTAAATAGAGATGTTAGAATGGTTGAAGGAAATATTACGGATAGACGTTTTGTATATACAAAATGCACAGTTAGAGATACAGTACTGCATATTCCAGAAATCGAGGAGATCCTTAAGGGAAGTTTATTAAATTATTCCATCAAAAAACTGCTAGAAGATTTCAATAGAATAGTTTATTTAACTAAAAATAATGCTTGCGACATAAACTTTAAGCACACTAGAATTAATCAATATTCATTTGTTGCTTATGGATACTGTACAGATTCTAAATGTAATTTGTACATATTCAAAGGCAAAATGAATGGAAATATTAATGTTTTTAAATCACAAGAAGAAATTATACATACTAAAAATCTAAAGAAAACTTTTTAATGCCGTGGTGTTCAACGGTATATGGAGAAGGTAGTACTTTCTAAGGAAACTGCTTTAAATTATCAAAAAAAAGAAAGTTATAAAACAATCTGATGAGCTTCGTCTTGTTGGAAGAAATCAAATGGTCAAATCATTGTCGTATATTAGAAATATCAAAGCAGAATCAGCTGCAGAAAATGACAACGATTCTGATCCATTTACTGACAGTTATATTATGTTCAAGACAAATTATAATCATTATATTCAATATCTTTCAACTTAAATTGAGGTGTTTATGTGGTCAAAAAAGCAAATAGAACTTTTAAGACAAAACAACAATTTTGTTTAAAAAAAATTAACTATACGCTTCATGTGGATGCCACAGGACACGTTGTAGAAGATATACCTTTTCCAACAAAAAGAATATTTTTATATTCTTTAGTTGGGCACATAAAAGAGACTAAAAAAGTATTTTCAGTGGCTGATGCAGTATTGTCAAATCATACAAGTTATGATATTGGCAAATTGGCATTTTTCAAGTCCATTCATTCTTTTTGTTTGACGAATAAAATTAAACTACCACTATGCAAAAGAATTGTAACGGATGTTAGCTTTGCTATCATTGGTGCAATAGTTAGGGAATTTAATGGCATGAATAGTATATTAGATTATTTAAATGCGTGCTACGAAGTTACAAGTAAGCAAAAACGCATTTTATCATTTGTCTGTATACAGTTCTGCGTTAGCCATTACTCAAAAATTATGTGTAAGGACATTGACAACGTGGTTCCAATAAGAAATGTTACACTTAGAAAATTTTTGGGAGAAGTATTCAATTGAATCATCTTTCAGAATGCTTAAAGTGGTTTGAGCATATATGCGTTGTATTGTGTACAAAGAAATATGTACAGAAAGTACATAATGCATTAATATATTTCAAAAGGCTAATTTTTTATTAGATAAATATATACCCTTTCTTCCAATGTGGTCCAATATAATTGGAGGACTTATTGACAACTCTTCAAATTGTGATCACAATCAACGAATTAGCAATCGTCCAATCGAAACATACTTCAAGGACATTAAGCAAAATGACTTGAAAGGAAGAAAGCATAGGCTAGGTCGATTTATTCGCATTATGGAGGAATCGACAAAATATAAAACAAAAAATGTCAAGATAGCTTACAGAAATGTTTTTCTGCAACCAGTTCCTTCCGGGACTGAGGTTAAGCGTTGCAAACGTAAGCACATTTTTAACAAGACAACCAATTCTAAGAGAAAACTGGCAAAAATAACGGAATATTGGAATAGAAAATTAAAAAGACTTCCACACGGAATATTTAAAAATAATTTTAAAATGGTAAATAACTCAATGGATGAGTTTAATACCAAAAAAACTGATAAATTAGATATAACTGATATTCAATTGAATTCTGAAATGCCAAATAATGAGTTTAATGCTAAAAAAAACTGATAGCTCAGATGGCGCCATAAATAATGAGATAAGTCTCGAACCAATCGCTACAATGGCAAATAATTCAATAGATGAGTTAAATGCCAAACAAAATGAAAGTTTAGATTTCGGCATATATGATCAGATCAGTGTCCAACCAATCTCTAAAACTAAAATGGCTCATAATCCAATGGATGAGTTAAATGCCAAACAAAGTTTAGATTGTGGCATATATGATCAGATAAGTGTCCAATCAATCTCTGCAACTGAGAATCAAATTAATTCTGAAGTGGTAAATAATTCAATTAATGATAGCTTAGATGGCCCCATAAATAACGAGATAAGTCTCGAACCAATCTCTACAACTGAGATTCAATTTAATTCGGAAATGGCAAATAATTCAATAGATGAGTTAAATGCCAAACAAAATAAAAGTTTAGATTGCGGCACATAATAACTAAAAAATAATATTATAAAAGAAAAAACTATATTAATTAAAAGGTAATAAAGACATAATAAAGAACACTAACCAAAAGAATTTTTAACAACAAATGAAACAGAATTAAATAAAGGTAATAAAGACTTTAGAAAAGACCCAAAAAAAAACATAATATTCAACAACAGCTTTGTCCTTGCCATTGAAAGCTGCACTGTAGAAGACGACCATTCGAATATCTGGCCGATATCGATAGCTGCAACAAGATCAACAAAATAACATCAGTCACTCAACACAATGTGTCCAATTCAAATATTTTATTTACTGTGAATATCAAAAGTACCAATTTTTACAAATCATAAAATAGAATTTTTTTATATCACAAAAATTGTTCCCAAAATTTGCGAAAAATCATGTCTAACCCCAATAACCTAGTAAGACCTCCCGTTCTTAACGCTCCAAATCCTATACCAAATCCAGCAGCGCAACTCAACGAAGAAGTAGAAAACAGAATAGCCGCTATTTGCGCGCAACAATGCAGAAATATAGTTCAATCTCTGATGAACCCAAATAATGACCTTAACCACGGGATAGACCAAAACATTGAAGACAGATATAGAAATGACTTGAGTGAATTAGATAAAATACCCGATATAGTAAGAAGTCTTAGAGATTTCTCGGGTAACCCCATGGAATTTAACTCATGGAAAAAAAGCGTGGATAGAGTGTTGCAAATTCAAGCAGAGGCACACCTAAATACTATGGTATTTTAAGTGTCATCCGAAACAAAATAACAGGCAACGCTGATATTGCCTTAGAATCTTACAATACTCCATTAAATTGGAGTTGCATTGTAAAATGCCTATCTATGCATTACGCAGACAAACGAGATTTAGGGACGCTTGAATATCAGATGACTTCTTTAATTCAAGGAAGAAATACCACCCAAACATTTTATCAAGAAGTTTACACACATTTGTCCCTTCTACTAAATAAAATTAGTTGCATGGAAATGAGCCAAGAGTCCTTGCGACTTTTAACGCAAACCTATAGGGACAAAGCCCTAGATACTTTTATTAGAGGCCTAAATGGAGATCTACCAAGACTCCTTGGCATCCGTGAACCTGCGGATCTCCCGCAAGCGTTACATCTTTGCTTAAAGCTAGAAAATCAAAACTACAGAACAGAATACGCAAATAAACATCAAAACCATAGACAACGTCAACCACCACCCCTTCCAATACGCAATGCAAATACAATTCATAGACAACCCTTTTATCCAGAATTGACATTTCAAAATTTTAACCAATACAATAGACCAATGAATAATATGCAACAAAACGCATCCCAAAATCGTCAAACCATCCCCAACATTAACTTTCGACAAAATCCCCAACCGCGTTTTCAATCGCACCAACCTTTTCAACAAAATTTTCAACCACAAGGACCAGTTGCACCGAAACCTCAAAGGCCTCAACCTATGGAAGTTGACGAATCAATTCAAACAAGAAACGTAAATTATCAAAACAGACCACGTCCTTTTAATCAACCCCAATTTAATAACAAAAGACCTCCATCCCTAAGCTACGTTCCACCACCACATAAACAACAACGAAATTTTCATATAGAAAGTAGACAAGACCTTTCCACCAGGACGAACAAGCTGGAAATTATAATGAAACTGAATACGAGCAATTAATCCAAAACCAAGGAATTGACGAGTACGCCGAATCCTATGATCAAGATCAACAAGATGAAATACACACTCAAAATTTCACAGATATCCATTTTTTAGGTTAACAAACTCTTCGCTCCCGTATTTTGAGTGCAAAGCGAAGAATGGTAAAATTCTAAAAATTCTTATAGACACTGGATCTAACAAAAACTACATTCAACCATGCCTCGTTAGCAATCCTATCAAAAACGAAAACACCTTTTTTGCAAATTCAGAATCTGGAGACATTAAAATTACGCACCACACATTCGCAACTTTATTCAATTTACCCGACCACCATACAAAATTCTTCATCCTACCTTCTTTGAAATCGTTTCATGGCATCCTTGGTCATGATAGTTTAAAAGAACTAAATGCAACTATCCATATTAAAAAAGAATATTTGTTAATAAACAATACAACCAGAATAAAAATTCATCAACACACTTCCCAAACAGTTAATAAAATGGAATTCAGAACAAATCATATGAACGAAACTCAAAAATTTCAGTTAGATCAAACTATAAACGAGCATCCCAACCTATTCACGGATCCCAACAAGAAACTTACGTTCACTTCTCGAGTCCAAGGAGAAATCCGAACACATTCAGATTCACCAATTTATTCTAAATCGTACCCCTATCCCATGGCATTGAAAAGTGAGGTAGAAAAAGAGATTAATGAACTCTTAAATGACGGAATTATCAGACCCTCCAGATCTCCGTATAATGCACCCGTTTGGATCGTTCCAAAAAAAAATAGATGCATCCGGAGAAAAAAAATATAGAATGGTCATCGATTACAGGAAACTGAATGCAGTAACTGTGGCCGATAGGTATCCCATTCCAGAAATTAACGAAGTTCTAGCAAATCTAGGTAAAAACAAGTACTTTACGGTTATTGACTTAAAGAGTGGTTTCCACCAGATTCCTTTAAAGGAATGTGACGTAGAGAAAACCGCCTTTTCAGTTAATAACGGGAAATTTGAGTTCGTACGACTCCCATTCGGACTAAAAAATGCTCCCTCAATATTCCAACGTACTCTGGACGATGTCTTGAGAGACCACATAGGGAAAATCTGCTACGTCTACATAGACGATATTATCATCTTTTCAAAAACTGAGAAAGAACACTTCGAAAACCTCAGAAAAATATTCAAAACACTAGAATCGGCAAATTTCAAAATTCAACTAGACAAGTGTGAATTTCTCAAAACAGAAGTTGAATTTCTGGGATTTATCGTAGGAGCCGCAGGAATTAAAGCCAACCAAAATAAAATAGAAGCAATAGCCAAAATACCACCACCGAAAACCCTAAAAGACCTGAGAAGTTTTCAAGGCATGTCAGGTTATTACCGTCGCTTCATCAAGGATTATGCGAAGCTTGCCAAGCCCCTGACATCCCTTTTAAGAGGGGAGGAAGGACGCATTTCGAAAAACGCGTCCAAAAATTTAAAAATTACTTTAGATCAAAATGCTTTGCATTCCAGAAATTAAAAAATTCACTCATCTCCGGCGATGTCATGTTATCTCACCCTGATTTTGAAAAAGGCTTCGATCTGACAACAGATGCCTCTGATTACGCAATAGGCGCAGTACTTTCGCAAAACAGAAAGCCCATTACATTTCTTTCAAGAACGCTCAGCAAAACCGAAGAAAATTACGCTACCAACGAAAAAGAAATGCTAGCGATAATATGGGCCCTTAATTCGTTGAGAAATTACCTGTACGGTTCTGGGAAAGTAAACATTTATACGGACCACCAACCTTTGACGTATGTCCTCAGTAGCAAGAACACAAACAGCAAGATGAAAAGATGGAAGTCCATCTTAGA
Source organism: Phasia obesa (assembly GCA_949628195.1). Lineage (NCBI taxonomy): Eukaryota > Metazoa > Arthropoda > Insecta > Diptera > Tachinidae > Phasia > Phasia obesa. The sequence continues at coordinate 22,916 of CATIVE010000004.1, forward strand.
AGAATATAACTACGAACTCAAATATCAGCCAGGCAGAACAAACGTAGTTGCAGATTCACTATCTAGACCACCACAGATAAATTCGATGACAGCGACACAACATAGCGATGAAAGTTCCTCAGATAATATGATCCCCGCAATAGAATGTCCAATTAACGTCTTTAAGAACCAACTCCACATCTTAGTTAGTAACGAAGACAACTACAAATTCGAAATTCCATTCCCAACTTACCATAGGCACATTATCAAAAAAACTTTTTACACTAAAGACACCTTAATATCAATTTTTAAAAAATATCTTAACCCCAGCGTAATCAACGGTTTATTTACCACCGAAGCAATTATGGGGGTAATTCAAGAATTCTATCCCGAACACTTTAAAAACTTCAAAGTAAGATTCACTCAGTCACAAGTAAAAGATATTGCAAGTGAAACAGAGCAAGAAGAAATATTGATTAATGAACACCGAAGAGCTCATAGAAATGCCAACGAAAACAAAAATCAGGTAATACAAAAGTACTACTTCCCCAAAATGATGGAAAAATCCAAAAGGATAGCAAAAAATTGTCAAACCTGTAAAGAACAAAAATATGATCGTCGACCCAACAAACCGCAATTTCAGCTTACACCAATTCCAAAAAATCCTGGAGAGATTATTCACATTGACATCTATTCAAATGAAGGAAACCTAGTACTCACAGCAATAGATAAATTTTCCAAATACGCCTTAGGAAAAATTCTGAAATCAAAGGCAGTTGAAGACATTAAAGAACCATTGAAAGAAATAATTTTAGCATTTGGCATCGCCAAGTTTATAGTCTTAGATAATGAAAAATCACTAAATTCCGTAACGATAAACTTCCTTCTTAAAGACCAATTCGGCATACAAACCTACACTACAACCCCTTACGCTAGTACCGTCAACGGCCAAGTAGAGAGACTTCACTCTACTCTTTCCGAGATGATGAGATGTCTTAAGTCAGACAAACTTCACAATTCATTCCATGACTTACTCACCAAAACATTATACGAATACAATAAATCAATCCATTCTACCACTGGTAAAAGACCGATTGACATATTTTTTAATAAAAACTTTAATAGTGACCCAGGAAAAACAATTTTGGAAAAACAAGAAATAATAAATCGCTTGACTGAAAAACAAAAACAAGACCTGGACTACCATAACAAAAATAGACAAGCACCCAAAACTTATTTACCAGGAGAGAACATTTTCGTTAGGATCAACAAAAGACTGGGTTCAAAATTAACCCCAAAATATAAAAAAGAAATAGTCAAAGAAGACCGAAATACAACTGTATTAACAATGTCAGGCAGAATTGTTTATAAAAGTAGCATTAAAAGATAATAACCTATTTTTTCCAGATTATTCTTATCCTACACAGTCACGGAGATCCAAATCATGGATTACACGTCCTCCTACGTTGTCACCATAAATAAAGGTACAGCAAAAATTCAACAGGGAACCTTTACTATTATTCATCCAATAGATCTGGAACAATACGCAACATCTATAACCAACACCCACACCTTTATCCAACAACACATCCCAAATAACCATAACCTATACCCTATCCTCAATCATGAACTCACCCAAACTAACATCCTAGAAAATCTAACACCCCTAACAAGAAATAAAAGAGCCATAAACGCTTTGGGAACAATTTGGAAATACGTCGCAGGGTCTCCGGATCATGACGACTTTGAAATATTAACTAATAACGTTTACGAATTAAATAAAAATAACAATAAACAATTTTATGTAAATGAAGCTTTCAATAAAAGAATAAACAACTTAACCGAAATTATTAATAGAATGTCAAATTTTGTAAGAAAGAATGTTTACTTAGAAAATGAAATAGTTATTAATTTACAAAATAGAATAAGATTAGTCAAGGAAGAATTAATAAATATTGAAAATGGAATAAAATGGGCAAAAATTGGAATTGTAAACCCATTAATACTAAATAAAAAAGAAATCGAAGTAGAACACATTCCTTTTGTAAACCCAGAAGAGGCACTTCAATTTGCCAAAGTGTCAGTTTTGTATAACAAAAATAATTATAATAAAATATTTTACATGGTTAAAGTAACATTGACAAAAAGGGAAATGTATGAAAATGTAATTTTAAGACCAGTAAAAAAGAAAACGTATGTAATCAAACTTGAATTCCTAGAAATTTTAAAAAATGAAAAAACAATTTATGCTATTAAAGAAAAATGTGAAGAATATAACGATATTATGATTTGTAAAGAAAATCAAATAATTGACATAACAAATAATACCTGTATCCCTAATATTATTAATAATAGAAACTCTTCATGTGTAATGAGCAATAATCATCACATTTCACCAATTGAAGAAATTGAGTCTGGCGTGATCTTACTAAATGGTTACAACGGATCCATTTACATAGATGAAACACATCGACCCTTATCTGGAACCTTTCTCATTAAATTTCACAACAGTACCATAAAAGCTAACAATAGAACTTTCAGTAATATAGAGGCTTCTCCTTTAGAAATGATACCCGCATTACTACAGCCAACTCCTTTCGAAATTGACCATATCAATCTCTTATCGCTCGAAGCTCTAAACGAAGTTCAAATCAACAACACTGAGACAATCTCAACTATCCAAAGAGACCTAGAAATCGGAGGTTGGTCAATATCCACGATACTTTGCTTAATAATCATATTAATTGCGTGTCTGAGTTTCTTCTTTAAACGTACCGGAAAGGTAGTAATTTGGGAACCCCAAACCCCGATCACTAGTAGCAAGTTAACCCCGAGTGTACTCGGTTTACAAGCTATTTGCGACCCTCAAAACCCAATAGAGCTTAAAGATCCAGTCAAACCTCCTAGATTGAACAATATCCCATTTTTCTGAATGATTGGGGACAATCAAATTAAGAAGGGAGGAGTTAATAATTAACATATTTATTTTTAATAAAAGTTCATTTGCTGACACATTTCCGCTAGTTGCAATTAATAATTATTTTACTTACTTTAATAAAGTTCAATCTCCTCTGTCGCAATCCATTTGCTGACACATTTCCATTTAAATTTTAATTCACGAATTTTTTTGTTACAACATTTATTTAAAAGTGCTGACGACCTACCTGCACTGAATGCAATTGGAACAGCTCACGTTGGATTCCAGGTGATGATTGTTGTTCGACAATTCTTAAGTTTATAAAGTTTAATATTAAGTTTGAATAAGAGAGAATAGTTGTAGTCTAGAATAAGAAGTCCGAATAAGAAGACATAGTCTTCCGGCAAATTAAATAATTAAAAATACTAAAAGGATAAATAAGACATAGTCTTCTCCTCTAAAATAAATAAATAAATATAAATTTTCTTTTAAAAATAAAATAATATAGTATTTTATTTACTTATACACTGAAAAAAATAGCAATAACAAAACTTGGAAGCAAGAAAATACTACTGCTAACATTTATCGCGGCACAAATTGGGCTAAATATTATGTCTTGCCATTCAACACAGTTGTTAATGATTTCAAGTTCTAAAATTCTGCGGTGCTACGTGACGATCGCATTTTTCGTTTTCAAGAAAATTTGGAAAATGTTAAAAAAAAGCGAAAAAATTGAAAAAAAAAACAATTTTTTTCACCTTTATTCACATATAACTTTTGAAGTAGGAATGTAATCTTCAAGCATCACCGCAGAATTTTAGATATTACAGTTATCAACAACTATGTTGAATTTCAAGGCATAATATTCAGCCCAATTTGTGTCGTACAAAAAACATGAATATTTTCGGCAAATTTTATTCATTCATTCATAGTCCGCTATAAGTTTTTACATTTGTAATGTGTTTGTTTTTCTTTGTATTAATGTTTTTGTTTAGAACATTTATTTACTGATTTACTGTTATTGACTCTCTTAGTATACACGAATAATTGATAAGAGCATCTCTATTAGTGTTATCACCAGCGTTGCCGTTTTGGTCCAATTGCACCAAATTTAGTCCGAAAAATTATGAAATTTTTAAATTGGTCGGATCAATTTCAATTAAATTGGTCGGACCAATTTCATTTTGGTCCGTTTTGTCGTTTATTATTTTTCATTTTATTTTTAACGTACGGCACCGATATACGTTCACAAATTAATTATTAACGACGTTTTAATAGTTTCCTAAACTAATTGAATGCGATCCTGATTTAAAAATTTCCGCAAGAAATAGCAACAATAAAAAACGGTTTAAACGAAAAATGTTTTGAAAATATTTCTAATTTTATATTTAATTTGTTATCTCTGCCACATAGAGATTGTGATCGAGAATTCCCGTCTCGAGAAATCTCGAGACTTTCACACATTTTAATGTCTCGTGTCTCGAGAAATTTAAATACGTAATGTTAATGAAAAAAATTTTATAAATATATTTAAAAGTAGTCTTTATTTATTGAATATATGTTAAAAGACTTTTTTATACATTTGATTAATGGTGTGAATTCAAGTTTGCTGGTTGGAATTTAATCTACGTATAATTATAAAATATACTTTTGCTGTGCGTTGGTTTTAATTATCAACAAAAGAATACAGCGAATCAGACAGTTAATTATTAGCTAGGATAAATTAACTATCCTAATTGGTGTAACATTTGTGTCTGCGGCAGGTAATTTTACTGGAATTTTATTAACTATAAATAAGATGTGCGAGTGCTGAAATCTGTAAATGTCCCAAATGTAGTAAAAATGTTACTAAAACTCAAAAAAGTATTGGGTGTGCTTACTGTAATAGTTATTTTCATTTAACTTGTGCCAAGTTATCTGCTGAGCTTTATAACATCTGCCTAAATAACAAAGTTTTAAAATACATATGTGATGCCTGTGCGCGTATGCCAAAATATTGTAATGTTCAGGAGGAATTAAGGAATGGGTTTGCGGCTTTAATAACTTCATTGGAAAAAGATTTCGAACGTAAATATCTTGAAAGCAAACGCTTACTTGAAGAGCAATTAGATGCCGACTTAAAAGCTATTGAAGATAAGTTTCAAGAGTTTGCTAATAAGTACTCTAGTGCTGAAGTTCATGGTGTTGAAAATGCTCAAAGTGATATTAAGAATTGTTACAATATGATAAAGATTGTTGATGACTTAGCTACCCAAAAATTAAGTAGATTGTCAATGCAAAATGATATTTTCCAAAGACGATTAAATAGATCTGACATCGTCATAAAAGGTTTGCCACGAAAACTTAAAAATTTACGTAAGCCAGTAATTAGAATTGCATCACTTTGTAATGTCCGCATATATAGTTCAGACATTCAACATTGCACATACTTTGAAGGAGGTAAATCTGTGCTTGTCAAATTTAATTCAGTACAAATTCGAGATACTGTAATGATTAACTTTCGAAGACATAAGGATAAAATTTTATTAAAAGATGTAGTTTGTGGAAATTTAACTAATAATATTTTTCTAAATGATCACCTAACGCCGGCTGCAAAAGAATTAATTGCCATTTGTAAAAAGTTAAAGGAGAATGGAAAAATTAAAAAATACACTTACAAGAATTTTGATGTTCCCAAAGCAGAGTCAGTATTAATAGATGGAACAATGAAGCTTCTGAGTTTTGAAGAATGCGTTGCTATGATGGAGGAAGACTGCAGTCATTCATCAGTGGTTCTTGATTCTAGTGGTAGCTGGGTATAAACTATAGTTTTCATAAATCAGTTAATTTATTTCTTTACTATATTGCTTTATATATAGTCGGTTAAGTTTGCTGATGTTCATTTCTGAGTTTCTACTACAAATTGTAATTATATTTTTATGATTTTTGATTTATTTGCTATTGTTATAAATTTTTTGCATTGTGGTTATATATTGTTGCCTTATTAACTACTTATTAACTAATTATTAATTAATTTATTCTATTTTAGATTCTTCTTTTGTCTTTAACCTTAAATGAATAGTAATTTAGGACCCGTTGTCAGTGACAACTTCTTTCTAAAGTCTCAATTGCGTAATTGTGGTAATAAGCTGAATATTGGACATATTAATCTTCAAAGTTTTGCTTTAGGTAGTACAACGAATAAGCTTGATGAATTAATAAATGTTCTTGGTAATAATTTGTTTGATGTTGTTGGAATAACTGAAACTTGGCTGTCGAATGACATATCTTCGAATTCTGTTTGTCTTCCAGGTTATGTTATTTGTAGAAATGACCGTAAGGGGATAGTTGGAGGTGGTGTTGCTTTGTATGTTTCTAGAAATATCAAATTTAAAATCATCTTAAGAGATGTAAAATATCGGCATAACAGTAGAAATAATAGATCTTGTGTATCTGCTGAATTACTTTTTATTGAGATAACGCTTTTAGATTGTAAGATTCTTGTTGGTGTAGTTTATTTGCCTCATGGACATTTAGAAAATTTTGAAAGCAGTGTTGCTGATCTTATGACTAGGTACTCTAACATAATTATTTGTGGTGATTTTAATAACAATATGTTCAACATAAACAAATCTGTTTCTGTTAGAGAAATGTGTTGCAGATTAAATTTATTGTGTCATCATAATTCCTTACCTACTCATTTGTGCGTTAGAAACGGTTCTACATCATTAATTGATTACTTCTTTTTATCTCCGTCAATGAAAGTTTTTCAATCTGGGCAAGTTCAAATTCCGGGAACCTCTCGTCATTCATTCATATACGCATTGTTTGATATTAATGTGCCATTAGTTGATGAATTTTTTGAATATTATGATTACAATGATGTTGATTTTTCGCTCTTAATGCATATTATGGATTTTTGTGATTTTAACAGTATTTATTGCACTGCTGATGTAAATAAGCAAGCAAATTTGATATTTTCTCACTTATGTGCCATGCATCAAGCTGTGTCATTTAAACGCCGTAAAGTTTCTAAATTTTTTGATAACTCTTGGTTTAATACTCCAGAGATCACTAATAGTTTATCGATAAGAAATGCTTCATATCGTTCATATTTACGTAATAGAACTGACCAGAACTGGAAAATCTTTTGCAGATATCGAAATAGTACTAAAACTCTTATACGTAATGCTAAGCGAAAGGTGCATGCAAAATTATTTTTCAACAGTAACTCCAGACAAATCTGGAATAAGCTACGTGCGAATGGATTGGATAGCACTGTTTCAGACATTGAAAATGTTGATGTAAATAAGTTAAATTATTATTTCTCTTCAAATCAAGGTAATAATTTACTCAAGTTTAATTTATCTGATTATTCTAGTGATGGTTTTTCATTTCGTTGTGTGAATCTTGAGGAGTTAGATCTTGTCTTACAATCAATTAAGTCCAATGCTATTGGATGTGATGGTTTTTCTGTTTTATTTTTGAAATTAGTTTTTCCCTATGTTGGTGGTTATATTTTGCACCTTATCAATAGCATTATTACTACATCTACATTTCCTATAGGTTGGAAAGTTGGTAAATTATTTCCTATAAAGAAAGTTGGCGAATCTAATGAGTTTGAGAACTTACGTCCTATTTCTATTCTCCCAGTTATTTTAAAAATTGTGGAAGTTTTGCTGAAAAACCAGCTCTTGGATCATATTGATGATATCTCATTTTTTAATGATGCACAATACGGCTTTAGATATGGTAGAAATACAACTTCTCTTCTACTTGGGTTAACTGATACTATAAGGAAATCTTTAAATGAAGGTAAATTTAATATACTTTTATCTTTAGATCTTACTAAGGCTTTTGATAAAATTGATTACGGCATTTTAATTTCAAAACTAAGTCGTAACCTACAGCTATCGTTATCATCTTGTAGTCTTTTATATTCATATTTGAATAATCGTTATCAATATGTTTCAATTGGTAATAAGGTATCAAGTGTCCTACCAGTTGGTAGTGGTATTCCTCAGGGTTCGGTTCTTGGACCAATATTATTTAATATTTACATTAACGACTTGTTTTCAAAGTTCGACTGTATATCGGCTTGCATCCCCTTCGCTTTTGCGGATGATTTATTTTTTCTTTTTTGTGGTGAGCGTCAGTTTGTTGATGTCATGCAAAGTGTCATTCAATACAGCATTGCGATTATTACCACATGGATGAAAGAGAACAAGTTGTTTGTAAATGCTGCTAAGACTAAAGCAATGTTTTTTGGGTCACCCATAGCAAAGTTGGTCTTAAATATTGATGGTAATGATATTCAATTTGTTTGCTATATCAAATGTCTGAGAATTTGGTTGGATAACAAGCTTAATTTTGAGAAGCATATTAATTCTGTTATATCTAGGGTAAATTTTGCCCTACGTAAAATTAACAGTATTAATCTGATATTGCCTATTAATGTGAAAACAATGCTTGTTCATTCTTTAATTATGCCTATCTTTTTGTATGGCATTGAAATATATAGTGGTACTTTAGGATATAACTTTAATAAACTCCTTAAGTTGTTTAATAGAGTTATTCGCTACCTTTTCTGTTTAAGAAGACGAAATCATGTGTCGGGCTATGTTTGTCGATTTTTAGGGTGTTCTTTTTTGAATTATGTAAACTTTAGGCTTTTGATCTGTTACTATAAAATTTCTAAAGCAGGAAATATATTGCATATGAATTCATTTTTTTCTTTTAGTCGGTCAAGCCGTAATCGTCAGATTCTAATTCCAAGACTGACTTCAATTTTGGAACGATCATTTCATGTACGAGTAGCTAGAATATTTAACCATCTGCCAAATTGTCTTAGAACATTTGTACTTTCACCTCAAGCATATAAAAGCAAAATTTTATTGTACCTTCAACAAAATAATATATAGACTAACTTAGCCAAAATTAACTCAATTTGCAATTGATATATTTTTTTTTTTTTTTTCTTTATTTATCTCATTTCTCACACCACTTAGATGGTTTTTTTTCTATTAGTTTATAAGATCTTATACTTACATCCATAGATAGTTAAGTTTACTATAATTTTTATATTGTTTTTATTATTCACTTTTGTTACGGTGTTGATTGTTACGTTAAGTAGTCAATTTATTAACTATATATGGCCCATAGGGCTCAGTTACTTTGAAAGAATAATAAATAAATAAAAAAATAAAATAAAAATACCAAAAGAAATACCAAAAAGCAAAAATTGTACGAAATTAAAAAATATTATATAGATATATGAAAAGGAAAAAAAATAAAACAAAAAACCTGTTTTTTAGCCTATAATAAAGTGACCCCAGTGCAACGAACAAGGATCAACTAAATAAAAAAATCCAGAATAAATATTTCAGAAATTCCAACCATGGTTTTTGGACTCATTGGTCTTATTGCTTTTAATCTGCTTGCGTATACGAAGAGTGTACAAATCTATCAATATAAGACACCCCTGGTATCATTAAAAGTAGGAAATGGGTGGCTAATCGACGGAAGCTTCAAATTAATACACGTCATCGACTTGAGCAGATACACCGACGCCATGGCTGACATTTCATCCCTTATCGAGCAACATATTCCACCAAGCAAAAATAGAGAGTTTATCTTGCACCACACAGCGCAAATGCAACAACGTATCGAGGAGCTGACATACAAAAACAAGAGAGCACCTCGATCAATCGATTGGATTGGGTCTGCATGGAAATGGATAGCTGGGAATCCAGATGCCGTGGATTGGAATGCAATTCTCAAAAGTCAGGACGATATCGTCAGAAACAACAATGAACAATATAAAATAAATGAAAGGGTTCAGCACTCAACTAATCAATCCGTGCAGAAAATTAATGAGCTAATTACCAGATTGAACAACCTAACAAGCGGTAGGGACTATAATTTTATTGAACAAACTACTATCAACGAAATAATAATTTTGAAGGATGAGATCAATGAAATTGTACGAGCTTGCCAATTGGCCAAGAGTGGAATCGTCAATACAAACTTGCTTGACCAATCCGAAATGAACAGGATTGTAGATGAAATAGAAACACTACCCTACAATAATGCAATAGAAGCCGTGGAGTACGGAAAGCCGTCAGTTTACACAAATGGCACATTCCTCTTGTACATTCTTTCAATGCCAAAACTTGGCAGGAGCGTTTACAACACCCTCTTAACTAGGGCTACTATCAGAGAAGGCAAACAAGTGGATTTGCCGTACAGAATGATGCTTGTTAACGAAGCTGAAACTTATGGCATCAAAGGCGACTGTTTTTCAATGAAGAATTCTACGATCTGTGAGGGATCAGCTGTGGACAAGTTACAACAGGAGGATTGTCTTAACCGAATTTTAAAGGGCGGAACCGCTAAGTGTAAATATAGACACACTCAGGCAGAAATTATTGAATTATTACACGATGACGTAGTCTACGTTTCTAACTTCGACGGTGTATTTGAATGGAATGGAAGAACAGAATACCTAAATGGTACTTACCTGTTACAGTTGGCAAACGAGTCCATAATAATTAAAAACCGCACATATTCGAGCAGCTCTCTTATAAAAACGCAAGCCCTACCTCCTGTACTTGCTAATATAACACATGATGACCTGCTATTAGACATCAAATATGTTCATGAAGTAAGCCTGAGAAACATTAATCGGTTAGACCAACTAGATGTGAAACTAATTGGTTCTATGGGAATAAACGTGGGCATCATTGGCGCTCTGATAGCTTGCCTTGGATGGATTTGGTATCAGCAAACGAAAAAACTGAATCTTCCAAAAGTTCTAGAAGTGCCCGACAGCGTAAAGCACAAGGATCTGCGGGACGCAGATATTTAAGGAGGGAGGAGTTATAGACATTGGCGACGACTCTATCCAACCAAAAAATGCTTGATCAGCAATGTGTTAATGCACGCGCAGTCGAATGCATAACACACAGGTTCAATGGTTTGATACGGCAAAATTGCATATCAGCATAAAAAGCATGGGAAAGTTAAATTGCTGGATCAGCGTCTGTTAGCTCGCGCGTGTTGGTGCAACGATAGGTATGATGGGAGAAGTTGGCAATGAAAAAAGGCAGTCTTGGCTACGTGTTCGTGAAAACCGGTTATGCAAATTAATCTTTCTGAATTATTGTTTTTAAATTAAATTAGTGTTAAATAAATTTGTATTTTAAAATTTAAAATTGTGTAAAAATTATTTCACGGCGCGGTTGAGCGCCTTAACAAATTTTTTTAGGATACTTTAACAGAAATCCCTTAACTTCTATTTTATTAAATAAAAGTGTTTCTTGTTGTTAACTATTTTTGTTTAAATTAAATTAAGTTAAATTCGGCCGTTTTGGACACCTGCAAATAAAGTGGAACAAGTGGCAAGTATTGCAACGGAAAATTAATTTTCTTGGTTACGTTATTGCAGGCAGTTCGATAAAACCGTCTGAAGAAATGATAAAAGCAGTTAAAAGTTATCCTGTGCCCACTGATCGAAGAGCCATCTAGAGATTTTTAGGGTTGACTTCCTACTTTAGAAGATTTATCGAAGACTACGCCATTAAAGCTAAACCATTAACTGACCTACTTAGGAAGAATACACCTTTCAAATTGACGGATGAAGTATTGATTGCTTGTCAGCAATTATAGGAGTAACTAATACGCGCTCCAGTCTTAAGATTGTACGATCCTGACGCGGTGACGGAAGTGCATGTGGATGCCAGTAAATATGGTTACGGTGCCGTATTATTACAAAAATGCTTAGACGATCAGCAGCTCCATCCAGTCCAGTTTATGAATCGTAGGACTAAACCATACGAAAAAGGCGTACAACCATATTCTAGTAGTTGTTGATGCTTTTAGTAAGTTTGTTTGGCTTCATCCAACAAAATCTACCGATTCTAAAGCGATTATTGAGAGTTTAGAAAAGCAGTCGTCCGTTTTCGGTAGTCCTGAGAGAATTATAAGCGATAGGGGTACGGCGTTTATCTCTCAAGCATTTACTGATTATTGTAAAAAGGAGAATATTCAGCATTTGGTTATTGCAACTGGCGCACCCCGTGGCAACGGCCAAGAGGAACGGATGCACAAAATAATTGTGGCCATGCTAACGAAACTGTGTAACGAACACCCTGGAAATGGGAATAAACATGTTCGACGTGTTCAGATGATGATAAATTCGACGACCCCTAGAAGCACCAGATTCTCACCATTCAAGCTTTTGACTGTGGTGGAAATGCGTTTACCTGACTACCCATATCTTCGAGAGATGCTGAAGGAAGAAACGATAAATAATACTGAAGGTATCGGAAACGAAATCCGAGCGGAGAGCAAAGAGAACATAGCGTATATACAAAGGGAAAACTGTAAATGGTTCAACAGTAAGCGAAAGTCTGCGGAAACTTATGAGTTGCAAGAGTTAGTTGCCATTAATCGAACTCAGTTTGGAACCGGCCTCAAGTTAAAGGGTAAGTTTTTAGGCCCATATAAAGTAGTTGGCAAACTTCCTCATGGAAGGTACGAAGTAGAGAAAGTCAGTGATCACGAAGGCCCGAATAGAACGAAGACAGTGGCGGAGTATATGAAAAGGTGGCAATCCGAGCCGTATTGCCGTCAGGAGGGCCGACTGTAGGGTTAGGGTTAAGGTTTTTCATCTGACAACGCTGTAATGATTGGTTGAATAAATTGCGCATGGCTTAAGTGAATCACACATTTATGTGCAATATACAGGGTGGGCCAAAAGAAACCAAGGGGTGTAAAAGTTTAATAACTTTTTTGTTTATTAACTTTTTTTTATTTTTTCTTTCAGATTATATAGACAACACTTGGAATTGTATTATTTAAACCAGAGATCAATTATTTTAACACAAAGAGCATATCGCCGACATTATTGAAAATTTGATTATGAGTGATGAAGCTCATTTTCATTTGAATGGCTTTGTTAATAAGCAGAACTGTAGGTTCTGGGGTTCTGAAAATCCAAGAGCCATTCATCAACGCCAATTGCACCCCATCAGGTGTACAGTATGGTGTGGGATCACATCTGAAAATGTCATTGGGCCCTACTTCTTCGAGAATGAAGATGGAAGTGCTGTAACTGTAAATGGAGAGCGGTATCGGTTTATGATAGAAAATTTTTTACGTCCTGCTCTTGAAAACAGACCTGGTATGTGGTTTCAGCAGGACGGAGCCACTGCCCATACTGCCCGAGACACAATGGCACTTTTAAGACAAATTTTTGGAGAGCCCTTGGTTTCTTTTGGCCCACCCTGTACAAGTTTTTTTTATCAATAAATTGTGAAATTATAAAAAGAACAAACTATAATAACTTTGTGGTAATCAAATCTATCGAGGTTTGGTGAAAATTTAGTGAAGAAAAAAAAGTCAGCATTTACAAAAGTTTCGGCTATAACCTCAATTTACAACTTGTGGATTCGTTGCATGACAAATACTGTTTGCAGCAGTTTCTTTTTTGCCAAATTATTTTACCATCCTGCCTGTTATCCAAATTAAATTTGATACTATTTTGGCTGAAGTTAGGAATGAATTGGGAAGTAAGTTTAAGGAACTCAAGAGTGATGTGGAGAACTGCAACAAAATGATCAAATATGTTGATATCTCAAACTCTAAGAAAATACAATATTTAGAGGATCAAAATGAAGCATTACACAGGCGATTAAACAGAACAGATATTATTGTGAATAGATTCCAACAAAATCAAGAAAATATCAATGAAATTATATTGAAAATTTTTAAAACGTTAAATGTAGATGTTTGTGAATTGGACATCAGTCTATGCTGTTTTATCAACAAAGGAATGAACAATTATTTTAAAAACAGAGCGCTGGAGTTATACAGCCAACTACCAACTACGTGTTGGAACTGAGATAGAAAAATGTTTTTATAAATACAAATTTTTTTTCTCCTTGTTTAGTTCAGGTATTTTTTTTTTTTTTTTTGTTATATTGTGTATAAAATACTTAGTCATGCTAATACATAATACATTTATTTGTGCCATTGAATTTAATAAAACCTAATAAAATACTTTTATGAATAATTATCATCCTCTATTGGAAAACTTAGGTCCTGTTGTTGATAGTAATGATTTATTTAAGAAAACCTTTAAAACCATAATGATTGCATGAAAATTGGACATGTTAACATTACAAGTATTAAACCATCTCTAAGAACTTCTAAACTTGATGAGTTTAAACATATAATAGATGGATCTTTATTTGATGTTTTCGCTGTTTCAGAGACCTGGTTAAAGAGTAAAATATCTGACAGCTCCATATCTATACCTTCTTATTACATTATTGGAAAAGATCGCGAAGATAATATGAGAGGTGGTGGTGTTGCGTTTTACATTCGTGATAATATTTCTGCAAAAGTAGTAAAGCAAACATGTGATCCTGAATCGATTGAATGTTTGTTTATTGAGGTTAATGCTAGAAAAAAAAACTTTAGTGGGTGTTGTTTATTCTCCTCACGGGAATAGATGTGGTATTTTGGGGTCTTATCATGTTGCTATGAAAACATAAGTAGTTATTTTAGGAGATTTTACAATCTTTTTACTTCTCGAGGGGCAAACAATATCAGGAATTTATGTCAGTGCACAAATCTGTTTTATTTACACAATTCAATGCCCACTTACTTCGATACACAGTTTTCTTCAACATCATTATTAGACTACTCTCTTCTAAATGATTTAAATTCAGTCCGTGAAATTTATAACAGCGGAAATGGACAAGCCTTTTTTTCTCACGACACCACAGCATCCTCTTAATTTTCTCAATATAAAGATATATACAAAATTTTGGCAACAAAAAAATCAACTTTGATTTGTATTGAAAAATAAAAGCAGTTTGCTAACAAAGAATGTTCTATTTCCTTTTATTTATTTAAAATTATAACATATGCACTTTGTACAAGGCATTGCATGTTTCTGGGATAATTTATCCAAGCGCTTGTAGAAAGTTTTAGGCACTCATAGGACCGCCCTGTTGCTAGAAATCTCGTGGGGAGAAATTGCTATTCTCATGACTGTATCTTCCTTCATAATCAAAGGGGAAACCAACGAAAGCAATTTTTGGTACAGTGATTGAGTCATACGCAAATAATTTAGGAAATCTAATGGTTCTTCACTTAATTCTTTTAATAAACTAATGTGGGAAGATAAATTACGTTGTAATAACCACTTCTTGCACCACTGTTAACGCTGTTCTTTTTTTTTGTAAAATTACAAAAAGTACACCGGGAGCGGCCAAACCGTCCTGCTCGTTCGAATCCATGTTAAAAACTGAAGTATTGAAGTGCACGTGTGTGTACATCTCAGCTCACAGTTAAAACTGTACGTGATTGGCCGGCTTAGGTGCA
This sequence comes from Phasia obesa, assembly GCA_949628195.1. Taxonomy (NCBI): domain Eukaryota; kingdom Metazoa; phylum Arthropoda; class Insecta; order Diptera; family Tachinidae; genus Phasia; species Phasia obesa. The sequence continues at coordinate 38,184 of CATIVE010000004.1, forward strand.
CGTTTAAATTGGGATTTGGAAGGTTTTAGTAGTGATGATGAGTGTGTGAATGCAACTTGGGAACTACCCGTTACAGCAAATGATTCAAGTGACCAGGAAAGCGACAATGAAGGAGAGTTAAATGCTTTATTAGAAACTCCACCAGATAAAAATCAAACTGCGAATTGAGGTGATATTTGGAAAAAAAGACCGTTTGAGATTCAGTTGGAAAGCAAATCTAGTGCAAGTGCGGACACAAACACACCTATAGAAACCCCTTGTCATTATTTTTCCATATATTTCAATGATGAGTTTTTAGAAAAAAAAAAATACGGAGTACACAAACAGGTACCATGTTGCCGAGAAGGGCAAAGCACTGGGAGCTTCAGTAGCTGAAATGAAAATTTAGACAACAATGAAGTAGCAGAAGCAGAGAAGAAATCAAACGTCTTTTGGAAAATAAATCCGTTACTTAAACGTGTTAGACCTGCTTGTAGAAATATTCCAAAAAAAAAACAACGGTAATTACTCAAAAGATGAGCAAATTATACCATTTACTGGTCAGTACCCTGTTAGGTAAGCCTCCCAAATAAACCTAGAGGAGTTGGATTGAAAAACGAAGTTTTAACAACCTCTGAGGGGCTGGTACTTGATTTTTAGATTTACCATAGTAAGACTACACCACTACCTTGCTCAAATTAAGGCTTAGGACCAGGGTTTGTTTTACGTTTGTCTGAAACCCTACCTGAAGGCTCAAAATTATTTTTCGACCATTATTTTACAACAGTACCACTCTTACAAGCTCTGCTAAAAAATAAAATATATGCAACTGGAACAATAATGAAAACCAGAATAAGAAACAAATAAGAATACGAATGAAAAGCACATAAAAAGGGGTGACATGGAGGAGTTCTGTCACAGTTAAGATAATATTGTCGCGGTGCAATGGAAGGATTCGAAATCTGTCATTCTTACATCTTCAGCTTACGGATCTGGCACAATTGAAAACGTGAAACGCTGGGATAAAAAACAGAAAATGTATGTGGAAGTTCCAGCTCCTAAAGTAGTCAGAGAGTACAATAAGTGTATGGGCGGCGTTGATATCTGTGATCAATAAATGGAATCATACCGGTCATTTTTTAAAACCAGAAAATGGACTTTAAAAGTGTTTATACATTTCATTGATCTTGTGTGCTGCAACGACTGGATGCAATACAGAGATCATTGCAAAACGAATTCCCAACTTCGTAAAGATACTCATGACTTGTTGAGTTGTTAAATGGCATTACCTTAACAGCTAGTAGCTATAGAGTAAAAGCAAAATATTGAGTATGAATCTGAAGACGAACATGAAGAACCTGCCAAGACAAACGACTTGATGGATACAAACATTGGCCTCTTGAGCATGATTTGTCATCAGCTAGATGCTGCCGACTTGTTGGATGTAAATCAAGAACGCGTACATTTTATTAAAAATGTAAAGTATATTTATGTCTAAGTAAAAAACAAAATTGTTTCGTAAAATACCACACGGAAAAATAAAAATAAATAACATTTTCTCAAAGAGATAGATTTTTTTATTTGGAAAGTAAACTGCAACAATTCTGCGTATTCTGTGTAAATAAAGAAACAGTTTATTGTAACCAATTTGGTTACATCTATAAATTTGATCCTTCCACCTGCATAGCAAGTGTTGTTTTTATAATAGTTAATCAAATATTTAGATTTGGATTTGGTTTCTTTTTTATAATATTTAATTTCTTTTACTAATTTAAGAAATGAGTATTCGTATACTCTACTTCGCTCTAATGAGCACAGCGATATCTGAGGAGTCCTTTAGACCTCTGTATGGCTATGGCACAAACTTGATAGAAGTAAATGACCCGGCTGAAAAGGGTTGACGACATATATCCTGGAAAGTGTGACTGTTAAGGAACTATGGTAGATAATCTTATGACAAATGCTTGACGGACACTCCAAACAATGATATGGTATGCTACTGAGAAGTACAAAAAACATTACCACCGTACTCCGCAGATTCTGCCAAATGCAACCACTATTGGCTGACAACTCTGGATATTTGTTTAAGGAAAAGTATGTTGTGTAAAGACAATTCAAGAATACTTGTCTTCAAGCTCTCATCAGATGCATCCTATGATATGAGCATTGTCAGTCATAGAGATCGAAAAACCAGATTTTACTGTCCCACGTACAATTGAGGTTAATGAAAATATAGAAGTGCAGCCTTCTTCTACAATAATCAAACTGTTGAATGGTTTCTTAACTTAACTATGAACAAAACATTGATGAATTGTGATGGTGGTTGGTATTATGCCGATACGGTTCCTTCTAAAGTTGTTATCCTTGCAGAAGATCTTGGTAAATACCAAGTTGTTTCAATGGATGGCTTGAAAGACTTATTGTTTGCAAATCTGTATTGAAATGGGATGGTGCACTCTTACAATGCGGGACCGATAGTCTCAAAATTAAAAATACTTAGGAAAAGAAACCAATGAAGCACATCATAAAAAGGCACTTTATCACATATCTTGCAATCCGATTAAACACTTGACATTAAAACACCTACTAACGCCTCACATAACACGGTAGGACTCAACAGAAATGATGTAATGATAAGCTCATCTGAAAATTTCTTGATCAATGTGATGTCAAATTACGTACAACATGAGAATAAAGCACATTTGATGTATCCTATCGTACCATTCATTCATTCAGTCTGGATCCCAAAGGATACCCAGAAATGCCAAATATAAAATTTAAGAAATTGTTGAGACAGGACTTCAAAATCATTCTTCACAATAAAGATATGTTTCTAGCTTACAATAAGGAATCAGGAATTATGAGCGATGTGTCCATACCTAAGCTTGAATATTATACAGCTGGTGCTGGATCATACTTCAACTATGAGTTTAAATACAAATCTTTGCAAGATATTGTCTATACACCTAAAGTATGCTTTGAAACGCTGTGAAACACAGGAAAATATTCTTCAAGAATAAAAACTACAAAACAGTGTCAACAACAATAACATAGAAAATTAACATGGCAGATAAAGAGAACCACTTTAAAATACGATTTTACAGAAAAGAAAACCGTAAGTGGCAGAATTGTTTATTAAAACATTTTAATTATTATACACAATTTATTTTTAAATAATAAAGTGGTCTAAAATAAAAGCAACTTGTTCAAACCTTCGCATTAAATTTCTGTCACATGTATGTCTGTACATTTATATACATCGATATACATACATATGACTGCGCGAAATTAGTGCAACAACCTTAAATTGCTAGTTTCAGCTATTTGTTATTTTTAATTAAAAAACCTTCAACTTTTACTCAAATTACAATTTTTGTCATTACACTTTAAATTTTGATGAATTTGTATTTATGCTGTCTGTTAATATTTTTATTAGTCATCAATAAAATAGTATTTAAGAATTAATTTATATTAATAAAAAAAAGAATTAATAAAATAATCAAACAAGGTGGTTGTTTGTAATTTGTTCTCGATTCAAACATATAACCAAGTTACAAGTGCTTGTGTTATTAGCTACCAACCAGGTTTAAGTGCTTGTGTTGGATAATTCACTCTTCTTGGAGCATCTCCTTGAAGAAAACAAACAAATTAAACATCGCCTTCTTGGTGCATTACCTAGAAGCGACCAACGGAGGTTAAGCAAACTAGGCTTAACCTAATTCAGCATTCAACTGAATTAAACATTTGGTGACCCCGACGTGATTTCGACACGCAACCTTCTGATCCTTGCAAATTTATCAAGGACATTACAATGGCTACCGGAAATACCAACTCGATGGATCTGCTAGTAACTTCTCAACGAACTACAGGACAGCTGATCGAATCCATCATTCGGAATTTCAAAAAGGATTCCGCATCCAGAAAAACCGTCTCTTATTACGAAGAGCGAATCAGAAGACTAGACGATGCTTGGAACGAATTCGAGCTCACGGACAACAAAATCCGATGTCTAGATAAACCCCCGTTAGAACACAATTATTTCACCGAAGGCTACTATCAACAAATTGAGGACCTCGTCACTAAATACAAAACAATATTTGAATCAGGCAAGATTGAGGCATCAAAAACGTTTACATCGGGTGACTCTCAAGGTACTAAGGACGATCATGCAGCTCGAAAAGGGAGCGCCTTTCTGTCCACCCCAACAAATGCCGCAATAAGAAGACAAAAGGCCATGATTTCTTCACTGAGACGATTATTAGCTATGGACCCTACAGGAACCAATATGAAACTAAAAGAAAAACTGTGGGGCGAAATCCAAGAGCTACACTTCAAAATATGGGAATCCAATGACGATCCACTAAAGGAAGGCTACGATATGGACTCCTATGAAAATCTGGAGAAGCTGGTCATAGAAAACTTCCAGATATCTTCACCCACTCCAAATCAAGTTCCCGAACCTAATCAAAGTACTGTGCTACCGCTTCCAAAAGTAATAATTCCAAAATTCAATGGAGATTATCTAAAATGGAGCGCGTTTCACGATTTGTTCACGCAATTAGTGAACAATCAACCAATTCCTGCGGTACAAAAAATGTGGTACCTTAAGTCGAACTTGGGAGGCGAAGCTGAAAGACTAATCAGTCATCTTTCAGCGACAGCCGAAAACTACGCAACAGCGTGGAACCTACTGAAAGAACGGTACAATAATCAACGCGTTCTGGTATCCACAACAATACAACAGCTTTTGGATCAACCCAGTGCTGGATCATCGGCTGCTGCCATCAAACAACTGCATGACACAACTCAGGAATGTCTGCATGCACTTAATAATATGAGGATCGATACGACCTCATGGGACCCCATGCTACTTCATATACTGGTAAAAAAATTGGATCGAGGCACTCTCACTCTGTATGAGAGGACTATAAGTAATCCAAAGGAACTTCAAAGCCTCAAAGATTTCTTAACATTTCTCGAGAATCGCTTCCAATCCTTGGAAGCTACAAATCAAAAAGAGAAATCTACAAAGGCATACGTTTCCGCCACCTCAGCCAAACAGACACAAATCACATGCCCTTTTTGCAAAAATGGCGATCATCAGCTGCATCAGTGTCAAAACTTTCTAAAACTCTCACCAGCAAATCGACTGAATTTCGCTCAAAGAGAAAAACTGTGCGTAAACTGCTTAAGGTCAGGACATGCTGCAAGCACTTGCAAGTCAGGAGTGTGCAGGACATGCAAGCAAAAACACAACTCGCTGCTTCACCTAAAAATCAACCCTCAGCAACCAAAACAAGGATCATCAAGTGAAAGAAAATCTCAGACAAAATCAACATCTGCAATCACTTCACCTGAAAGAAATGATCACAATATCAATGAAGCAACAACAAGCTCTCCAGAAGCATCGTCAGTAGCAGCAGCAAGTGGTCAAATGTCCAATTCATACGTTCTTCTCAGTACAGCTTTAGTCAAACTCAAAACTGATGCAATTGAAATTGAATGTCGCGCCTTGCTTGATTCTGGATCACAAGTCAACTTGATCACCGAGCGGTTGGCAAATCGACTTAACATTGCTAAACAGGTGTCATCAGTTCATATCAATGGAATCGGCAATTCAAACACCAAAACGCAACATCGTGTCAATGTGGCACTGCATTCCCGAGTCAACAAGTTTTCAACTCGTCTGGAAGCACTTGTCCTTCCTCGAATCATAGCACCACAACCGTCACAATTCATAAACATTGACGAGTGGCCACTACCGAAAAATCTTGTTTTAGCTGACCCATCGTTTAATCAATCAAATAAAATTGATATACTTTTGGGTGCTGAACACTATCACCAATTACTCTCAATAGGACAAATAAAATTGTCTCCACAACTTCCTATCCTACAAAACACAGTTCTGGGCTGGGTTGTAGCAGGAAAAATAACAAAAGAACCCCTAGCAGACGCATATTGTGGCATATGTACTGAAGACGAAAGACTTGAAGCTTCCATCGCACGGCTTTGGGAGTTAGAGGAAGTTAAAACAACTAAAACCCTACTGTCAATAGCGGAGAGGCAATGTGAAGAGCACTTTGCACAAAATACAAGTAGAAACCATCAAGATCGTTTCATAGTAAGAATACCATTTCAACAAAACCCCGATACTTTAGGTGACTCACATGCCATTGCTCTTAATCGATTTCTCGCTCTCGAACGTCGGCTACAAAAGAATCCAGAATTAAAGAAAAGGTACACTGAATTCATGGATGAGTATGAATCAATGGGACATATGAAAAGGTTGGGAACAGAATCCATAAATTCCCCAAACTACTACATTCCACATCATTGCGTATTAAGGCCCGAAAGTTCAACCACTAAGCTCAGAGTAGTATTTGATGCATCGGCCAAAACCACATCAGGATATTCGCTAAATGATTTGATGTTCACGGGACCAACTGTGCAAGGAGAACTATTCTCCATACTCCTAAGGTTTCGAATGCCAAGATTTGTGTTCACTACTGACGTTGAAAAAATGTATAGACAGGTATTGATTGCCCCAGAGGATCGTAAATTTCAGCTAATAATTTGGAGAAAGGATACCACAAGGCCCATTGCATACTATCAACTCAATACAGTTACGTATGGCACAAGAGCAGCTCCATACTTAGCAACGAAATGTCTGGAGCAATTGGCTAAAGAAAATGAGATACATTATCCCCTTGCTTCTCAATTTCTCAAGGAAAATTTCTACGTAGATGATGGCTTGGGCGGCTCAAACAGCTTAGTAACCGCAATACATTTACAAAAACAACTCATGGAGATGATGAAGAAAGGTGGTTTTACTTTACGCAAATGGTGCGCAAATCATCCACAATTACTCTACAATATTCCACAAAGTGATTTGGAGGTGAACTTAGATTTTGAAAGCGTGGAAACTGATACCATCAAGACGCTAGGACTTGTTTGGCTGCCGAAGTCCGACAAACTGGGCATTAAAGTCAATCCTAGAGACATCAAGCGGATAACTAAACGAACCGTAACCTCAGACCTTGCAAGAATATTCGACCCATTGGGAATTCTTTCTCCCATTATAGTAACGGCAAAAATGTTTATTCAGGAACTGTGGGAGCTAAAATTAGACTGGGATCAATCCTTGCCGGAATCACTGCACACTAAATGGCTCACATTTCGCACAGACTTGAATGTATTGAAAACGCTTCAAATACCCAGACACATTTTCAAAGGAGGAGTTCCAGAATCCCAACAAGTACACATCTTCACTGACGCATCCGAGAAGGCTTATGGAGCTGCAGCTTATATCCGATCAGTGTTTAAAGATGGCACCATTATGGTACATTTACTTTGTGCCAAATCTCGCATAGCTCCACTCAAACGACAAACAATACCACGACTGGAACTATGCGCAGCTACACTTGGAGCCCAACTAGCCACCAGAATCAGATCTGATCTTAAATTTACCAGTCCAGTATGGTTTTGGACTGATTCGGAAATTGTACTCTCATGGATAAACTCATCATCAGCATCATTTAACACATTTGTAGCAAATCGAATTTCCGCAATCCAAGAAGAAACCCAGGCAGAACAGTGGCGTCACGTAAGCTCTAAATGCAATCCTGCAGATATATTATCTCGTGGAATGTCTTCAACGGCCCTTAAAGAATGTACTCTTTGGTTCTGTGGTCCAATGTTTCTTCATGGCGTGGAAAATGTTTGGCCACCCAAGTTCAATATAAGCTCCAAAATTTCAACAAACCTAGAAAGAAAGACAAGGTCAATCGAATCACGAGCAATGACAACAAACGAACCTGATTTTGTTTACAAAATTAACCACAAAAATTCATTCCATCGTCTGCAGCGGATTATTGGATATGTTCTGCGCTTCATTACCCACACAAGAAGCCAAAAACAGATGCGGCAACCATCAAAATTATTAACTACAACGGAACTCAGCCAAGCACTGGTTCCTATTATTTCACAAATGCAACTTTCCGAATTCAAGGAAGAAATGAAGCAACTGAAGGAACACAAACCGTTACTTGGAACGAGCACCATCAAGAATTTAGCACCCTTTTTGGATGAAAGCGGACTAATTAGGGTTGGCGGCCGGCTCGATGCCTCCTCATTAGCATATGACTCAAAACATCAACTTCTCATTCCGTACAATGATTCCATTTCCAAACTGATATTCCAAATGATTCATGAAGACCACAAACATTGTGGGGCGCTCACGTTGTTAGGAATTGTTCGACAGCGCTTCTGGCCAATAAAAGGAAAAATTATGGCAAGAGCCACAGTCCATCACTGCACTACATGCAGCAGAGCCAAGCCAGAGCTATTTCACCAAATAATGGGAAACCTACCATCAACACGTGTAACACCAGCCCGAGCATTTATTAATGCTGGAGTCGATTACTGCGGGCCAATTACTGTACATTACAAACTCAGGGGAAAACGACCGCACAAGGCCTACATTGCCGTATTTTGCTGCTTTGCCACAAAGGCAGTGCACTTGGAGCTGGTGAGCGATCTCACAACTGATGCATTTATAGGTGCACTCAAACGTTTCGTTTCCCGGCGGGGACATTGCCAAAATTTATATTGCGACAACGCTACAAATTTCGTCGGAGCGAAAAATAAATTGCCCGAACTTTCCACAATAATACATTCACCAGATGCTCAAGAAGCTATTACAAATGCCTGCAACAAAAAGGGTATTCAATTTAACTTCATTCCGCCAAGAGCTCCTCATTTTGGTGGCCTCTGGGAGGCAGCTGTTAAATCAGCAAAATACTACTTGGTAAGGACGATGGGGAACGCATCTTTAACTTATGAAGAACTCGAAACCATAGTTGTGGAAATTGAAGCAATATTGAATTCCAGACCCATTTCACCTATGTCGAATGACTCGAACGACATAGGCGCACTGACTCCTGGACATTTTCTAATTGGCGAACCCCTAATAGCTCAAATTGACGCCCAAGCGAAGCCCGCAAACCTTAAATTGGAAACGCGTTGGAAATTAGTTTCCCGTCTTAAGCATGAATTTTGGAAGAGATGGTCTCGAGATTATTTAAATGAACTTCAATGCCGTAACAAATGGCGAGAACAATCTAAAAATCTCAAACCAGGTACAATCGTCACTTTAAAAGAAGACAACGTTCCAGTCATGAAATGGCCATTGGGGCGCGTAATAAAAACGTATAAGGGACCCGACGATGTTGTACGAGTTGCAGACGTACAGACATCATCAGGCATTTTCAAACGGGCAAAGAGTCAAACGTGGCGCAATTAATGTTGTTGGTAATGTCGCTAATTCACTGTTCGGCATTCTAGACTCGGATTACGCCGAACAAATGACAATTACTATCAACACAGTCAACGAAAATGAAAACCATCTGAAGCAACTCCTAATGAATCAGACATCAATTGTTGATGCAACTTTAAATGTACTAAAACAAAATGAGGAGAATGTAAAACAAAAGTTCAGGAACGTAGACGACCAATTAACTAAAATCACATCCAGATTACACGAAACTGAAAACGAACAGTATCAAGCAAAGCTGTTTCGAATGTTTATGTTACGATCTGTTCAACTTTCCGTAACCTCATCAAGGTTACATAGGATTCAATCCGAAATTATAGCAGCATTAACGGATTCACACCATGGAAAAATAAGTCCAATGCTGTTGTCACCATCTCAACTTCAATCTGAGATAGTGCAAATAAGAAATCACCTTCCAACATCCCTAGAATTACCAGTAAGTAACGACAACATGTTGCAGCTGTACAAACTCATGAACGTAAAGGGAGGCGTGACCAAAGACCACGTCATTTTTCACATATCTATTCCGTTATGTGATCCAGAAACATTCGAACTTCTTAAACCACACCAAATTCCGGTTCTAACAAATGGCACAATGCTTGCCATAATGCCATGCGGTGACCTTCTCGCCGTAAATGCTCACAGAGATCAATATTTCATCTTGACAGAAAGGCAGTGGACCACATGTGCAACCATTAAAGAGAACGAATTCCTATGCCAACATATGCAATCAAAATACAAGGCAAACGCGAACAAATGCTTATGTGAACTTTCGCTTCTTAACCATAACATTCAAAAGGGATGTGACATTGGTCCTATTGCTGGCAGCACATTGCTAACACAATTGGAGTACAGCAATCAATGGCTATATACAATGCAGCAGCCTTCGCAAATAAGTTCAGTATGCGGACAAGAAAAATCTCAGCTAACCTTAAAAGGATCCGGTCTCCTAAAATTAGCATCAGATTGCACACTCAAATTTAACTCTATCATCATCAAGGGTCATCAAATCGTCTCAACATCTCTTCAAGCATCCTACATAAGAATGAGCAATTTCAGTGACATTATTTATCCTGTTGAAGTCCAGTTTGAGAAAGTCCAAAATAAAGTGTATGCTGATCAAATCAAAAACATCTCCGAGATACAGAGCACACTACATCAAAAGGTATCTGATGAACTACCATCACAAATCAAACACATACAATATCACCACGGAACCGTTGCTTATATCGCTCTCACTCTCGCAATCATAATCATCATGGCAGTTGCTTGGAAAAAGACACGCTGTAAATCGTTTAATTCAAATCAACAAACTCCACAGCCTGCGGCACGTCAACATATTCCAGCCCAAGAATTTGCGGTAACAGTCACATAATTTCAACATAAATATAGTACTGATAACACACACAAAGAAAGGTAATTTAAGGTTGTTCTGATTTGTAGTCTGTTGAGCATGGCTCAACGGCGGGGTGTATGTTCAAACCTTCGCATTAAATTTCTGTCACATGTATGTCTGTACATTTATATACATCGATATACATACATATGACTGCGCGAAATTAGTGCAACAACCTTAAATTGCTAGTTTCAGCTATTTGTTATTTTTAATTAAAAAACCTTCAACTTTTACTCAAATTACAATTTTTGTCATTACACTTTAAATTTTGATGAATTTGTATTTATGCTGTCTGTTAATATTTTTATTAGTCATCAATAAAATAGTATTTAAGAATTAATTTATATTAATAAAAAAAAAGAATTAATAAAATAATCAAACAAGGTGGTTGTTTGTAATTTGTTCTCGATTCAAACATATAACCAAGTTACAAGTGCTTGTGTTATTAGCTACCAACCAGGTTTAAGTGCTTGTGTTGGATAATTCGCTCTTCTTGGAGCATCTCCTTGAAGAAAACAAACAAATTAAACATCGCCTTCTTGGTGCATTACCTAGAAGCGACCAACGGAGGTTAAGCAAACTAGGCTTAACCTAATTCAGCATTCAACTGAATTAAACACAACTCGTTTAAGTGGAAGTACGTACATACATACATTCATATACGTACACTCATATGTATGGCTGAGAAATACATGTTTAAACAGTTGACAAATAAAAAAGATTAGGGTCGCTCCAATACATCAAAAGTAGAAAACGGTTTGTAAAAAACTCATTTAATACAAAAAAACAAACAAAATTAAACAAAAATTGATAAATTGAATATTATAACGTTAAAAAGATTAATAAAACAAATTAATAAAATTATTGGAGTAAAGCAATAACGTATAAATTATTTCTTAAAGATTACAGGAGTAAAATTATCCTCGAACACCAAATTTTTGTGTTCTGGGGGGTTACTGTGTATTTCGATTCGAAAGAAAAATTGTTCGAAACACAATGTAAAAGACATACAAATTCGAACGATTTTTCTTTCGAATCGAAATACGCAGTAACCCCCCTGGTAGCAAAAAAGGGGAAAAGTTTCTACAAGAATATTTAAAAAAGAAAATTTCATGTCATTTGGTACTGTTTTTTCTCTGTTCTTTCAAAATGAGTTCTAAAAGAAAGTGTAAATACGATATTCAGCAACTAGTGACATTCTGCAAGAATTTAGAAAAATAACTCCAATAGAATCATTTACACTATCATTGTTGGAAGACAACAATTTGTAGGAAGTTACGAAAAATGGCCACAGAATGGTAGAGAATGTTTTAAAGGGTTTTGATTTGCGATACGATACAAAAGAAGCTCTTAAATTGAATGTGGTTAATGTTCGTCGTGCAGTTGTATTGTGCCAAAAGAAGAACAAAAAAAATTGATTGCCAAAATGTAAGTGTAATTTGTAAATACATACATAAGTGAAATATGTGAAATGTGTAAACTGGAAAATGGAAAATTTAACCATTTATCACAAAGTTGGTCTCTATCTAAATCCTCCTGCTAAAAAACTTATATTCTTTAACGAGAACGAAAAAGTAGAAGTAATAGATGAATGCAAGCGCCAAATGATGACATATGATGACGATTTATGTGGTCAAGGCATCCAAAGTCCACCACATATTGTAAAACCCTCCGTAAATTTGGAAACTCTGGACGATAAAGTACTTTAAATGTTGTGTTAAATGACAACTTTAATGTACTACAATGGTGGGTCTTTCACAAAAATGAGTTCCCTTTGCTGTATAAGGTAAGTTGCAAAATATTTGCAACACCGGCTAGCAGCGCTTCTTCCGAAAGAGTTTTTTCTACAGCTAGGAACTTGATTTCCGAAAGGAGTACCCGTATTGTTTCTAATGACTTTATTGGTAAATTAATGTTTTTGCACTCTAACATGGCGAAAAATAGTAAAGCGCAGTAACAATGTGTCAGGTTTTCTTTTTAATTTATTTTTTTTTAAGTTAAATTTTTTTAATGTTATTAATGGATTAATATTTTAATTTAATGCTTTTAACTCATGCAAATGTTTCCTGTGTTTCGCTTTTTGAAAGGAATCAATAATATATTCTCTAACAACAACAAATATATATATATATATATATATATATATATATATATATATATATATATATATATATTTTTTTTTTTTGGAGGTTGATTGCTCGTTTCGCTTTTATAAATGCGAGAAGGAAGACTGGTTGAAAATGTGAGAATGTGTTGAACAGCGTTTTAAGCATACTCGTGCAGATGTCTATTGTTAGCAGCCACCAGGAACGATGATTTGTCTCCTACATTAGCACAGTAAGATCATTGATAACTGGCAACTGCAATTATGTCTGTATTAGTTCACACACAGCAAAAGTGTACTTTGATAATAGCTGGGAAAAGGTATTACATAGATGGTGGAACCAAAAAAAAAAAAATGATGGATTGTATCCAAACCAATTGCTGTGAGGAATATTAACTGTATTTGCCACTGACAAAATGATAGAGGGCTCAAACAGAAAGGAAGTATTTTCAAGATCAAGGATTAGCTGTTTTGGAGGAGAGTATAATAAAGAATTGAAGTCGGTAGGGAAGAAAGTGAGGCCACTTTTCCTAAATGTTAAGTATATTGGATTGATTCATAAAGGTGTTTCAGCATAAGTAGATATTGGAGGCCCAATAGTATTGATATGCACATTTTTGTTGGATATAGACAGATGTGTATCTGAAGAAGAAGACAAATATATAGTTTATTTGAAAACAAGGCTCAACTCCACATCTGCTGTGTCCGATTACAAAAGACCTGTATTGTACAAAGGAAAATAAGTGAGTTACGAGGTGAAACAATACAAAATCGAAATATACTCATGCAGCAAAAGGTGTAAATGACATATGGCTAAAGACAAAAGCAATCATATAATATGCGTAACTAGGCACTTGGTTAGATTTCAATATAATCAAAGAAGATATAATTATGCTCACTAGAGGCACTTTAAAAATAAAACATTATGTATCAGGTAAAACATCTGAATACCCAATGCAGGAGTCAAACTACTGCTTAATATATAATAATGTTGGCTGTTCTTATTGGTTTCATGCTATTGATAAATACGATTTATCTATCTTGAGGATTCCACGATCATGTTTTGTCTTTTAATTTTTAATACATTCACACTTTTTTACCAGTGCACTCATACTTTTGAAAATTTAAACAAACATGCTTTCAATTTTTCTTTCGAGTGGAGTGTTTCTTTTGAACTATTTTTCGTTTTTACTTCTACAAATATTTTGCCGTCGTTTTTGTTTGGTCTTTTTAAAAATATAAATATGCTTGCCGATAAAACAAGTAAATATAAAGATGTTTTGCGGTTCACAGAGCTATACAGAAGCCACTGTGGAATATCAGTCTTTCATCATATAGGCGCAACTCAATAATTCTATAATTCTATTGATGCTGAAACAAAAATGCCTGTGGAAGATGTAAAGAAAAAAATAAAGTCCCTTCGAACAGCCTACAGTGCAGAAAAATATAGAGTTGAACGTAGCAAAAAATCTGTATGCGACACAGACTCCATATACATATATATAAGTGGGAGAGTGAGAATTTGTAAACTAACTACACATCATGCACGATCAACAAGAAGTTAGTTGTAGACAGCGTTGCCGTTTTGTTTACTTTTAACTAAAATTGCTTATTTTTTTTCCTATGCTTACATGTTGACTTTTTTTCATTTTTGGTTACTTTTTGGAGAAATTATTTATGTAGCATATTTTTGTTAACAAATATGGCAAACTTAACTATATTCGCGTTTTTTACTATAGTTATACAACACTGTTACCATTTTGTAATGTTTTTAATGCCCTTTTTTCAACTCTGATGTGCTAAAAAATACAAATCATATAAGAAAGCGTCTGATTGATCTGAATTAAACTTAATGCAAATTGTGGTTTATGGTGGTTTAATAATAAAAATATATTTGCCGAAAAAAAAATCTTGAACTATATTATTTTATGTATTGGAAAAATGGATAGGTCAGTATTACATTTATGATTTAAAAAACATTTAATAAAACATAAAATTTTCCTTTTAAAATAGATTTGTAACAAAACGCCAAATAAAAGAACAGCAACAGAACAGTGCAGTGGATGATAGTGGGGATGAAATGTAGGTAAATTAAAAAAGTTTTATTATTTTATTTTTATTAATTACTTATTAAAAATGTAATATACAGTGATATCAACAATAGTCCAAAAAAAAGATTCCATTCAATTTGGCTTGAACAATTCACCTGGTTGAGGAACAAAGATGGCTGCAGTTATTGTGCTGCTTGCGAAAAAAAAAGCTTGCAAATAACGTAAGTTATTTAAAAAAACACGATTGTTTAAAAGCTCATGTTCTCAACGTAAATATGAAGCAAAATCAAGTCAAAATAGATTCTTTTGCGAAATCTGAAAACAACAAATTATCAAAACAAATATATCATGGTGAATGCACTTTAACCATGTTTTTAGTCAAGCATAATTTGCCATTTACACTGATGGATTATTTACCTGCATTGCTAGCGGAATGCTGTCCAGATTCAGCAATCGCAAAAAATATCAAATGCGGCAGAACTAAAGCTACACAACTTGTTGAAACTTTAGGAAACAAAGCTAAGTCTAACATAATGTCTATGTTAAAAACAACAAATTTTTCGTTAATTATAGATGAAACAACAGATATATCAACAAAGAAATGTGTGGTTCTAGTAGCACGCTATATGGACAGATTTTCACGAAAAGTAAACGACAGGTTTTTAAGTTTAATTGAGGTTGAAAATTCAGATGCTTCGTCTTTATACTCGGCAACAAAAGGTTTTTTTCAAAACCACAACATCCCTCTTCAAAATATAATAGGTCTAGCTACAGATGGCGCCAATTTAATGTCTGGGGAAGCTAATGGCCTACAAGCTAAATTTAAAGATGATAACGATATTTTTTACATAAAATGTACTTGTCATTCTTTGCATTTATGCTCTTCGTACGCCTGCAAAAAACTTCCAGTTTAAATTGAAACCCTTTGTCGAAATATATATATATTTTTTCGCCCATAGTCCAAAACGCATTTCTGAATTTAAGGAGTTTCAAGAATATTGTAATTTGGAACCGCATAAAATATTAGGAATTTCAATGACTAGATAGCTTGCGCTTGAAAATGTTATAAACAGAATTATTGAACAATGGTCTGCATTGCAGTTATATTTTATATCGGTATTTTATGAGGTAAATGGTGTAAAAGGTCGTGAATTAGGAGAACTAATGAGCGATGCTAGTTTGAAAACATATTTTCTTTTTTTATCTTATGTTTTAAAAATTATAAATAATTTAAATAAAGAATTTCAATCCGAGAATGTGCGCCTTCCATACCTTTACAACCAGTTTGAAAGTAATTTTAAATTACTTTTGAGCAATTTTACAAAGAGTAGTTACGTAAAAAGTTTAATTTCATTAGAAAATGTTAATTTGAACGATGAAAGCAATCATTTAAATATTGAAACCATTTTTATTGGCCGCAAGGCTGAATTATATTTACAAGAAAGTAATTTAACACATTTAAAAAAATATGAAATTAAAAAAAATATAAAATCATTTTACAGTGAGCTCTTAAAAGAAATTTTAAAACGGTTTAATTTTGGAAGAAAAGAACTGAAATATCTAGAAATAATTACACCGAGTAAGGTTTTAAGCAGTTTAGAAATTAGTTTAGAACCCTTGTTATCCTCTTTTCCAAATATGGCAAAAGGAAAAGAAGAACAAATTTTATCGCAATGGAAGTTGCTCAGATTTTCAAACTTAGAATTAGATATTAGCATGGACATTGTTGATTTTTGGTACAAAGTGTCTAAACACACAAATGGTTTCAACGAAAAGTGCTTTAAAGACCTAGTTGATTTCGTTCACAATTGTTTATCTTTGCCCCATAGTTCTGCTGCGGCTGAAAGAATATTTTCGCAGCTTGGACTAATAAAAACCAAGTACAGAAATAAGCTAGATTTTAAAACTATAAATAATATAATGCTGTCAAAAGAATTGTAAAAAATGATACCAATAGCATAAATGTTATAAAAAGTGTATGGTTTCTACGATAAAATACAGTTTTTGCTTTATTTACTTGGATTTACACCTGTTAAAGTGTTCCTATTATTTTTTGTAACAAAGTACAAATTTTGTTTTAAATTAGAATATTTCAATTGTATCTGTATTGTATGTAAATATTTTATATATTCTCATATTTTGTGATTATTTTATAAAATGAATTTTGTAACTCTTTTTTTGTTTTGAATAGTTGAAAAAAGATGTTTTGTTACTTTGATGTATAATACCAAATAAAAAATACCATTTATATTAAAAATTATTTTTTGCTTACTTTTTTCTCTTTTGTTTACTTTTAAAAAAAAATTTGCTTAAAAAATTTTTTTTCCGTGGCAACACTGGTTGTAGACGAGACGGCAAACGAAGTGCATCAGAAGACGGAAAGCAGCGTATTATTCTTATTCTTTTTTTATTATATTCATATTTACGCTTTAATTACTTTTCATATTTTGTTCTTTAAATAAATACATACTATTTATAAACATTAAATAATTACTCTACATACCAGTGCACTCGCAGTAACGTGAACACCGCGTTATATGAACACCGCTTAATGTGAACACTTTGTACCGTGTTGGTAACACTGTGACAAGCAGAGCAATCGGTGTAAACAGGGGACAAATAAATACAACTCTAAAACATTAAAAAGGCAGAATGATGCCACATCTACAGAATTGTCAAATAATATGAGGTATTAGTATGTGACCATACGTTTTGTTTCAACCGCGGAGAGTTAAGTTAGGCGAGTGGCGCAGGCGTAGAGCAAAATGGCTCACTTCCGGCTTTCACGTTTGGGATTTCAAGAGATGCGGTTGAGGCCAATAAAAGAATCGGAAGAAATCAGGTAAAACATCAAGTTGTAAGAGCCAGAAAACTAGAAGAAGAGTGAAAAAAAAAGGCTAAGCGTGTTCGAGATAGGATTTTCTTTTAGTTTCGGTACGTAGGGAGTGATAAAAGAGGAACGCGTCCAGTTGGTACACGAGTCGAAGACGCTCTGTTCCTAAGAAGGAAAAGTAGTGTTATCAGTGACAAAGTACACGCTCCGACCAATCACCGGAGTGCAAAAAGAAACAAGCCAACTGATGTCACGCGCAGTTTAGACCGGTGGTCGGCGGGAGTTTAGAGAACGCTAAACGCCTTAAATTAACATAGGAACACCATACCATCCCTCGCCTACCATTTAATTATCCCCGTACCCAGGAAAAAGCCTACAACCGCACCAGCAGAAAATCTAATTCCTTCCCCAAAAATCACTACAACAACAAAAGTGACGTGAAAAGAACTGGACTGAAGAAGAAACCATAACAGCAAAGTCTAAAAGCTGCAGCAAGACCGATGGCATCCATATCCAAGACAATCTCGCCAGCAACAGCCAGTCAGCTAATCTAGCAACGACTATAATAATATCTACAACGAAGCCTTCAGTCATAACAACAACAATAAAATCCTCAACAACAACAATCTACAACAACAATAAAAACTACAACAACTATAAAATCTACAACAACAACAAGCTACAATAACAACTAGCTACAATAACCACAACAATAAATGCTATAACAACAACAGTAAGAGTAAAAACAACAATAGAAACGACAACAAGAAAGCATACAACAACAATATACAAGAACAACAACTACGAGCTACAACAACAATAAAAATCTACAACAATAATAAAATCCTCAACAACAACAATCTACAACAACAATAAAAACTACAACAACAACAAGCATACAACAACAATATACAAGAACAACAACTACGAGCTACAAAAACAACAACTAAAAGCTACAAAAACAAGTACAATGGTCGGTAAGCTTAAAACAATTTAGAAGTGTAGAACAATGAGATAAATGTAGAACATTAGGTATAATCCTGAGGGTAGTGAAGGTAGTAAATACCCGATAAGTGTAGTTTCGAGCAAGATTTGAAAACTCGGTTTAGAATCACGTAGCAATTTTTCTAAATTTTCTTTTTGAGATAGTGGATCGGGTACATATAAGCTTTCGGTTGTAAGAAGAATTGTACGAAACTTGTAATATGTAAATATTTGCCTATACGTACGCTTTTAGGCTTAAGAAAATTTTTCAAAATTGCTAAAACGTTAATCAATCGACTTTCTTTTCTTGGTTTCCGTAAAGAAAAAAAATGTGAAATATAAAAATAAATAAAAAAAAAAAAAAAAACACAAAACAAAAAGTAAATTAATTGGCTTGTACATACAATAGATTTATATATATGATATTTAGCTTGTACCATAAAGCATATATAAGCGGTTCGAACCTAGAAATAAGTTTATAATAAAACCAAATACAATAGAAAAACTAAGACTTATAGATTGAATATATTATAAATGAATATTAAAGATGAAGAGATGTTTATATTTTGTTAATATGTAAGGGCTAAGAAGGTAGGTATCGACTGCAGATATCAGTAAAGGAGCAGTATAAAAAAAACTATACTATGCTGCCATGGTCAGGGGTGGGAAAAGAGCTCAACATCTATGTTCACTGAGAGAAATCGTGTTTGTATTTTTTGTCGCTGGCACAACAAACTAATAGCTGTCAAACAGTTAACCCTATTGTCACTGCAACGTACCACCGCCCAAGCCCGACGAGCCATAGCCGTGCACAAGCTACAAGTTGTCAGCGATGCCGTGATAAAAGGGGAAAATAAATGTTTTTGAAGTCGGTTGGCCGATTTGAAACGTGACAGTTTATATTAATAGTTAGATAAATAATGGCGCCCAACGTGGGGCACGGCCTTGATTCGCCACGAGCTAGTCAAGATTATCCACATTATGGTGCATACTGAAGGTTAAATAAATTTTTTTGTGCAACGGTAATCTATTTTAGTGAGTCCCATTTGTTATCGGAAATAACAATGTGTTTGCCACTTAGATAGTCGTAGTCGAAAACTAGTTCAGGTTTCGTAAGTCTTATTGATCCACATTAAGGATATTCTAATCGCGACGAACGCCTTAACTTAGTTCGGGAGTCAAGTATGGTAAGTCCAAACTTATGGTACGATAATAAATAAGTTTGCTTGCAACCTATTTGACGACAACGGAGTATACAAGAAAATAATACGCAACCTTTAGTTTGAACCATAGCTCGTTTAACGATTTTTCCCAGATTTTTTTTTTTTTTGATTCACTCACTCGATACCTGCAATGCCAAATATTTAAGTTTGATTTATAAATATTTTTATTTTTATTGAAATTTTATATTATATAACCATATAATTTGATTCGATTTAATTGGTCAGTACATATCTATTAATCGGTTTACAATTCAAGTTTAAAATAAAGAAAAAAAAAATTTAATTATATATCTGTGAATATATATGTATATATAGAGGTATACATATGTCTGGATATTTATATTTTTGAAACCATTTCACATTTTTTTGAATATCGTATCGTATCGTCCAGTTTTACAATTTTTATCAACCATATTGGTTTGGTAAGAATTTTAATTTATTAATAATACATTTAAAACGAAACATTTGATTTGCAGTAGTGTTTAAACAAAAGAAAACTTTAAGGTTTTTCTTCATTTTATTTACACTTACATTTCATTAGACAATTACTTTTAGCCAAATTTTTCCGATTTTTTTTAACAGAAACATTTACATTTTTATAATATTTTGTTCTACGAGGTTCGCCTGAGAATCTAGTAGTTGCTCGCGACAAAATCAAACCTTTTGAAAACACAAGTTATTTTATTCCAACGTCGCTACTAGTGCAAGTTTTTTTCAACGCCGAGTTTTGGAGAGGTAATTTTTTTTACAACTTAGGTAGCAATGGTAGGTACAAGATCCGCTAGTAGGAACGATGTTCCTGTAGTCACAACGGCTTCTAATGCAGACGGGACAACCACTACACTTTCAGCAGCGATGACGGGAGCAATTCCAAAAGTACCAGATCCTAATGCAACGATTATAGAAGTACCTCGACAGGAAGATCTAGACGCAAGTGGAGAAAGTTTTTCAGCTAACAGTTCAATAGTTACACCACCATATAGCAGTATAAGTGCACGTGGAGTGGTAGAGGCATTTGGGCAACACAACGTACCATTAAGGCCACCGAGGCCGCCTAGACCAAATCAGTCTCAAGCAAGAAATTCCGATTATTTACCTGATTTTAGTCAACCCCCTCCGTCGATATCACACCCTTCACAAAGACATCTACAAATTCATCAATGGCCCAATACAGCTTTTAATACAGCAAACAATTTTCAAAATGATTTTATAAATCCACCAGAAGGACAGATACCTCCTTTTCAACCCAACAATAGGCATCAAATGGGAAATAGTTCAAACCTACGTATAGATAAATGGGGCATAGTCTTCGATGGAACAACGCACACAACAAGCATAGAAGATTTTGTATTCCGTGTGGAAACCCTTCAAGCTGATCACGGATGTGAATGGAGAGATATTTTGAGAGCATTCCATCATTTGTTAAGAGGACCAGCGCTAGATTGGTTTTGGGACCACAGGAGGTTCAATAATATAACACGTTGGAGCGATTTTAAGTCGGCCCTAGTGACACAATTTCATCGTTATGACAGCGACTTTGATATTCAACGGAAGATTCTTGATAGGAGACAGCAAAGCCAGGAAACATTCGACGATTTTTATAACTCGGTGATACGATTACGTAAACAGCTTCATAGCCCTTTAAACGAAAGAGACCTAGTTAATATCATGAAGGGAAACCTTAAGCCCAGTATGGCACAGTTGTTATTTTCAGTGCAGGTTAACGGTTTGGCGCAATTTGCCAAGGAATGTCGCCGCGCGGAAAATCTTTTAAATAATCATCGTAGTTTCAATAACCGGTTCAATACAAGGACAGTAAATGAAATAGAATGTGAAATAGTGCCACCTGAAGAGACACCAGAAATTGATGCGTTAGTTAAAGTTCCAAGAAAGTTAATATGTTGGAATTGTAAAGTAGAAGGACACACATTTATGGATTGCGTAGAAGAAAAAAGAAACTTGTTTTGTTACAAGTGTGGACTTGAGAACACGGTAACTCCAAGATGCCCGGTGTGCCAGGGAAACCTAAAGACGAACTTGTCTCGTGTTGGGATGGAGACACGTTCCAAGATAGCATATCCCAAGCAACAATAGAGAGTAAAGGAATAGAGGTAGAACAGCCCAAACCCCCGCTCAAGATACTACAAAGACTGCAGGATAGCGACGAAACGGATGCATTTCGTATCCGAAAACCATTACACGTCAGAATTAAGGAATACAACGAGGCAAAAGAGAGAATTTTTGGACCATCAGAGAAGATTTTAAAAACTCGAAACAGGTATAAAATGCGAAAGGGAGTACGATTAGAAATTTCAGCCGCAAGGATTTACGAGAAACCTGATACAAGGATCTACACATCGATTAAAATTAAAGATCATCTAATCGAAGGATTGTTGGACAGCGGGGCCTCTGTCACCGTATTGGGAAAGGATTGTATAGATTTTATTGAAAAGGCCAGACTTCCTATTTATCCATTCAAATCAGAAATCAAAACAGCTGATGGACGATTGAACCCCATTATAGGTCGCGTGAGGACGGATATATCGTACAAGAACCAATCTAGGACGGTAGATTTCTTTTTAGTCCCAACCCTAAAATTACCCTTGTATTTAGGCCTCGACTTTATAAGAGCTTTTGATTTGATTAAGTTTGAGCTGGAAAGCATGGAAATAGTTACAAGTGAGAACGAAGAAGACTTGTACCCGAGAATGCACGTTTTGCAACCAAGTCAACAAAGAACATTGCAAACGGTGATTGATTTATTCCCTTGTTTTACACAGAAAGGATTAGGTAAAACCTCGATGGAAGTACATGTGATCGAAACAGGTGACGCTGTACCAGTCAAGGAAAAACATTATCCGGTATCCCCAGCAGTTCAAACGTTGATGTACGGAGAATTAGATCGCATGCTATCTTTAGGCGTTATAGAAACCAGCGAAAGCCCGTGGAACAATCGAGTAACCTTTGTCCAAAAAGGAGACAAGGTTAAAATTTGTCTGGATGCCAGAAGACTCAATAGCGTGACAGTTAAGGATGCATATCCGCTACCTCATATCGAGGGTCTACTCAGCCGCCTCGGTGACACCCATTTTATCTCGAGCATTGATCTGAAGGATGCATTTTGGCAGATACCCCTGGCAGATCAGAGCCGAGAGAAAACAGCTTTTACGGTACCTGGAAGACCTTTGTACCATTTCACAGTAATGCCTTTTGGGCTGTGTAATGCTGCCCAAAGGTTGTGCCGTTTAATGGACAAGGTCATTCCAGCGCGACTTAGAGAGAAAGTGTTTGTCTATTTGGACGATTTGCTGGTGGTATCTCCAAATTTTGAGGATCATGTTCAACTACTAGCTGAAGTAGCCAATTGTTTAGAGAAGGCCTGCTTAACCATAAATGTAAGTAAGTCGAAGTTCTGTTGCCGTGACTTAAAATATCTAGGATACATCGACGGTGAAGGAGTGCTGAAACCTGATCCAGATAAGATAAAAGCAATTGTTAACCTACAATATCCCAAGACAGCCAAACAAGTTCGTAGTTTCTTAGGTACTACTGGCTGGTATCGCAGATTTATTTCTGATTACGCTACTATTACATCACCGATCAGCGACACTTTGAAAAAGGGTAAGAAATTCGTATTTCCCAAAGAAGCACAGGAAGCTTTCGATAAATTAAAGGAGTGTTTAACCGCAAGTCCCGTCCTGACTCATCCAGACTTCAGCAAGCCCTTTTACATTCAATGCGATGCATCAGATGTGGGCATGGGAGCGGTGTTATTTCAAGAAGATTCCGATAGCGGAGAACATCCAATCGCATTTTTTTCAAAAAAACTCACACCCGCACAGAAAAAGTATTCAGTAACAGAAAGAGAATGTCTCGCGGTAGTAGCTGCAATCAAAAAATTCCGCCCATACGTCGAATTGATGAACTTTATAGTCATCACAGATCACTCAGTGGCTGATGTCACAGAGAGACTTGAATGGACGTCTTGCTAGATGGAGCCTTCAGCTACAAACTTTTTCGTTTGAGATACGACACCGTAAAGGATCTCAAAACATTGTACCCGACACACTATCAAGATACGTAAATGATGAAATCCAACTCAATGATAATATCGTATTAGACCTAGCGTCACCAGAGTTTAGTAGTGCTTATTATAAAGAACTTATAGATACCGTAAAAGAACAGCAAAAGAGCCTTCCCGATATAAAAGTTATCGACAATTTTGTGTATAAGCGAACCGTGCCGTATGATGGAAGTTTGGATAAGGAAGACCATGCGTGGAAGTTATGGATACCAGCCGGACTTACCGAAAAAATAATTGCACAGGCACATGAACCCCCAAGCGTAGCACATGGCGGTATCGGAAAAACGATACACCGAATAAGGGAGCACTTTTACTGGCCACATTTAAATGTTCAAGTACGAGAGTTCATCAACAAGTGCAGTATTTGCAAGGAGTGCAAACCAGCCAATTACGTTTTGAAGCCACCCATGGGACGAGAACCAACGCATATATGTTGACTTCTTAGGACCCTATGTACGTTCGAAGAGAGGCAATTGTTTCATATTTATCGTTTTAGATTATTTTTCAAAATACGTTCTGCTGAAAGCAATGTCAAAGGCAAGCTCAAAGAATGACAACCAAGGTTGTCTGAAACATGGTGATTTTGAAAAAAGTTTTCTGCAAACGCATTAGCTTTATCGGAATCAGTATTTAACAGTGTGAATTCCGAAATAACACGGATGGGTTTTAATCCTTTATAAGTGGCAGAATCAGGAGTACAGCTCTCCTTACCAAGGAACCAGTAACCCAGCTTTCCTCAACAAGAAATCAACAATGCAGCTTATCTTACCAAAAGAACCAACAACCCACCTAACCTCACGGAAGCCAAGAAACTACAGGAAAATGACGCATATTTTTATAATCCTAATGTTAATGTAGGTTTGTCTAATATTTTTATGTAAGCGCCTATAAAAAATGAAGCAATAGATATTTAAAAATATTCATTGTAGCTCCAAATGTTACTAAAGTATATAACGAATGAAATATATAAGTTATAAAGGCATTTATAACTCCTCTAACAATAAAATTAATGAATGATGAAAATTCCAAACAATTTCAACAAATAAATAGAGAATTAAATGGGGCATATGTTGGCTATAACTCCTCTAACAAAGAATTAATTGATAAATAAATAAAATATATTTATGTACATTGAAGATTCGAAGCAATTAAAACAAATAATATAATCTAATAAGTTATTTTCATCAGGGTATTGTTGAATAACAAAATAAATCATAAATAAAAAATATATGTATACCTATACATACATATTTTAAGAAAAATAATTTCGAGATATTAAGAATAAAATTAATGATAAAAAAAATATAACTAAATAAGTTATTTTAGCCAGGACATATGTGTAACTATACCTGCGAAGCTTCTTTGATTATATCTAGAAAACACCCAGAGTCTTTGGCTGGAAACGAACCCACAACTCTCAGACACTCATGTAACAATTTCAGTCAAAGCATAACGTGATTGTAAAGAAGAATTTAGAATAAAAGAAGATAATAAAAAAAATATATATCATAAATCTTTAGATCTAACCAGAACATATACAGTGTAGTGATCTTGTAATATGGTAATTACTAAGACTGTTACCATTAATATGGTAACTGTAGGGATCTCACTTTTGACAGCTGGAATACAGCTCTACCCTTTTTTGCATTTCCGTTTTGAGATATAAGAAAATTGTATTTGATATAGCAAACACGTTTCCCAAGCATTTTAAAAATAAAAATAAATATAACCTTTTATAACAGAAAAAATATAAAAACAAGTTTCTATACGAATTTATTAATAATGTAGAGGAAATCTTGGTCTACATTAAGAGTGCAGACAGTACCTCATATCGGAAAATTCGTTTGAGGGCAACTACAAAGTAGACAGAGGCAAAAGAAATTCTTAATATGTATGGCACTTAAAAATAACTTAATCCTTCATTATTCTCATAAAAAATCCGAAACTTACGTTATAAAAAACTTACATAACGTAAGACAAGCTTACAAAACAATATAGGAATTTTATGGAGAAATAATAGAAATATAATCAGCGTTGTGCAATAACATTATAATTCATGAAAATGGCAAGAATGTTATTTCATCAAAAAATTAAATTTTCGCTCATATGTGCCTTAACACATTCTTCTCGGGACTAAAAGAACCACTTGAATCGTCCATTCGAGCAATGTAACCAAAATCTCTCTATAAATCACCATAAAAAAACAATTTTAAGTTATCTAAAAAAAGGAAAAGTTGACGAATATTTAACACATGCAAAACCATATTAATGAATGATCAAATACTACAATACCCTAATTTTTCGAAACCCTTTATACCAACTACCGATGCCAGCATTAAACAAAAAACTCAAAACACCATGCAACCAGAGATTAGATTGAGACCACTCACGTTTGCTTAACACTCATGCATTCGTTGCTTTTGTCATGTGTTTCATAGACAAGAACTGCTAATGATGTTGCTATGTATACAATCATTGTTTGTATAGAAAAAACAATAATACCACTAATTCAGTAATCGTTGCTAATTTGTTTGCATAAGTTGTATATTTATATTTCGTATTTAAAAACTTAAAAAAAATACAGTGCGCAGATATTATAGAAAAAATAAATACCGGTGTTTTCCGTACAATTAAAAAAACACAAAAAGTAGAATATGGACAATTTTTTCCCTAATAAAAAATGAAAATAATGAAATCATTGATGAATTTGTATATTGTGAAAAGTGTAATCGCCTCTTCAAATATAATGGAAAACAAACCTTAAATTTAATTCGCCATAAATGCTACATAAACCAGAATATCGATGTTGAATTAAAAAAAGTCTGTAGTTTTTACAAGGAAACTTTTATTGATGTAAGCGCTCAATGGGTTGTAGAAGATTGCCGCCCATTTTCCGCCGTTGGTGGCAAATGATTCAAGAAATTAGCTCAGGTGCTAATAAACATTGGGGCGAAATATGGCAGTAATTTGAATATATCGTATCTAATACCGGATCCGACAACGATATCGAAACGCATACAAGGCGGAGGAAAAAAGAAATAGTATTAAAGATGAAATTAAAGAAGCAGTATCCAATGGGATGGCATCAATAACAACGGACTGTGTTTCACAGATTTTAAGTGATCAAGACCATTTAACTTCTTCATCCAGTGAAACACATTGTCAAACTTCAGATGATAACTCAACTCGCGGTGATTTTGAACTATTCTTTTCCAATTTTATTAGTCACTTAAGCAATAATGCGGATTAAATCATTAACGATGAAATTAATCGGTATTCTTTATACCATGTTAACGTTAATATAAACATTAACGTTTTGCAATGGTGGGATCAGCACGTTACCGAGTACCCAAGGTTGTCTAAACTTGCGAAAAGAATTTTGACTATCCATGCCAGTAGTGCTGCTTCAGAGCGTGCTTTTTCCGCGGCAGGCAATATAATTTCCGAAAAACGAAACCGATTCGGTCAGTAAATAATATGATGTTTCTAAATTAATTCTATAAATATGAACAAACTTAATTTTTATTTTTAGTAGAATAAGGGGATATTATTTATATGTGTAATATATTGAATTTATATTTGTTTTTTTTTATAAAAATATGTACTTTTTAAATATAAAATCTTCTAAAGCTTTAGAAAATTCAATTTAAATTAATTCGTTAACCCTTTGAGGACAATAGTTGCTTATAAGCAACTTCTGACTTTATGACCATATTGTTCCCGTTTTGTATACACTGTATCATAACGGTAAATAGCAAGCAACAGAATGATGCTCTGTGTGCAATAAAAGAGAAAAACAAATGCAAAAATATGTTTACGTTTTTTGCTTTAAACAGTTATTCAGTGTGATTTCATGTGAGCCATCAGTACACGATAAATTAGCTAATAAATAAAAAATATTTTTAAATATTTGTGGATAGCTGGAAAAATTAAAGTGAACAAAATGTTGAAGTACAAGGGTAAGTAAATTTATTTATGTTTTTAGATAGAAAAAAAATTAAATATTTAGAGAGATAGAATTTTTTTAAACCTGAAGTTGCTTATAAGCAACTTTGGTCCATAGTGGATATAGAAAAAGTATAAATTAATTATGTTTGCAGAAAGGCTTACACAGAGCAAAGGCCTGTCTGATGCTGAAATTGAAGCTCTTGAAAACTTTGATTGGAGCATGTCAGATGATGAAGATGAAGCTGCTGAGGATAAAGGTGATCCTGACTTTGTGGACGAGGCAATTGAGGCAATTTTAGTAAGGGGCGAGGAGGTGGAAGCAGAAATCGTTGACAACTTGCTGAAGGATGATGAGAATATAAACTGGTGTGATGATGAAAAAGTAAGGGTGTGAAGATAAATTCGTCAGTTAAATACGTCCCACACCGCTGTTAACTGCGTTCCACAAACTGTAACAAAATTTTTTTACAAATTGAAGCGTAAAACTAGTAGATTCCAGTAGTATAATTTCTGCGCCCAGATTGTGCCCAGTATCGGAGATATATATTTTAAAATTTTGATTTTTCGAAAAAAATATGAAAAAATATGAAATTTTTAAGTGGATCCAATGGGTATTTAGAGAAGACATGAATCGGTTTACCGGAAAATTGAAATTAGCCTAAGACTAGTAGATTTCAGCAGTATAATTTCTACGTCCAGATTGTGGCCAGTATCGGAGATATATATATTTTAAAATTTTGATTTTTCGAAAAAAAATCTGAAAAAATATGAAATTTTTAAGTGGATCCAATGGGTATTTAGACAAGACATGAATCGGGTTACCGGAAAATTGAAATTAACCTAAGACTAGTAGATTTCAGCAGTATAATTTCTACGTCCAGATTGTGGCCAGTATCGGAGATATATATATTTTAAAATTTTGATTTTTCGAAAAAAAAATCTGAAAAAATATAAAATTTTTAAGTGGATCCAATGGGTATTTAGAGAAGACATGAATCGGGTCACCGGAAAATTGAAATTAGCCTAAGACTAGTAGATTCCAGCAGTATAATTTCTACGTCCAGATTGTGGCCAGTATCGGAGATATATATATTTTAAAATTTTGATTTTTCGAAAAAAAAATCTGAAAAAATATAAAATTTTTAAGTGGATCCAATGGGTATTTAGAGAAGACATGAATCGGGTCACCGGAAAATTGAAATTAGCCTAAGACTAGTAGATTCCAGCAGTATAATTTATTTAAAAGTAATTTTCTTAAAACGCTTCGATGAACTAAAACATTTCGCCACAATTATATGTATCCTTTTGAATGGAAAATGGCTGATCAATTCTTTTGTTGAGAAAGGGAGTTTTTATCACTTTATAAAATTTTCCAATGATGTTTTCTTTGAAAAAAATCATCATTGCAACTTATACTTTAAACAATTTTTATGAACTTAGAAAACAAAGATACTTGTAATGTAGATTTGCATGTCTACAGGTAGATATCTTCAATATACAACCTAAAAAAAAAAATACTTGTAATGCAGACATGCAAATTGTTAGGTAGATACCTTCGTTATGCAACCTTTTTTATTCATATAATAGTCTGATCATTCATTGTTGAACACTTGGTTTTTAAATTTTTATGAGTTACAAGTAGAAAATATATACACATTTTCATTAAATTCTAAATTTTTTATTACATCCTTCTTTATTACTTAAGAGGTAAATGCCTTTTTTCAATGACCTGATTTTTAGCAACATAACAAAATTAGCGAGAATTTCATGACTTATTTCGAACTTTAAAAAATTTACATCTAAATCTGAAAAAGTATTGTAATAACTCTAAAAGCAAATTTTTGTGAACGCAGTGGCAAGTATTACATTTTTTTAGTTTTGCAATGTTAGTTGAAAAACAAACTTAACAAAGCAAAGATCATTTAATAAAAGAAAAAAAAAATAAAAAATGTCTAAGATAGTATTTATTTTTTTGGTGAAAATATTTTATTTACATAAAAAGATTAAAAGCTGTGTTAACGAAAATGTATTTAAAATTTTAAACCAAAAAAGTGGATTTTTTGAACAGTTTTTTATTTTTGTCGATGAAGTAAAAAAAAACAAAATGTTTAAATGAAGTAAAAAAAAAATAGCAGCAATAACAAAAACAAAAAACGGATATGTCAAATAATTAAAACGGCTGTAAGTAACATTTTTTATTCTAAACAATATAAAAAACAAGGTCAATTAAAAATTATAAATACATTTTTTTACATTTTTATTAAATTGTGCATGGATAAAAGAAGTAGATGTGTAACAAACCAAGCTAAACTATTATACACATATGTATACAAAACGAAAATTATTTTAAATGAAAATTCATTAGCGTTGCACAGTGGTCAAAAAAGTAAATAAAGATGTAGTTTTTAAACTATTAGCTTAGTTGAACTTTAAGTAAAGTTGAGGTTAAGCTATGAATTTGAAGCTACTAAATACCTTGAGCAAATACATCTAGGGAACACCCTTTTGTTTTTATTTTTTATTTTTGCAGTAGATATTGTAGAATATAATTTGCGTAAATGTTAGGTCTTAGCCTATTACTGTTTAAATATGAGGTCATAAATGCAAAATCGTGTCATTATCAAAACATTTTTTTGCATTAAAATTTAATTATTAATTAAAAAAAGGAAATTGCAATAAATTGCAATTTTTTTTTTCTTCACCAATTTGAGTCACTAAATTTTAAGCATAATTTTTAAAAGCAAGTGATAAATTTGTGCACTAAATCTGCGTTTAGTGTCAGTGCAAATACTATCAGCAAATCACTACCACTAAATTATATTGAGTCTTAGTGAAGGTCTGCAAAAAAAAATAGTGCAATAATTTTTTTTGCAATATTATTTAATGTCAATTGAAAACATTTTCGTGCTGATTTCAATCAAAATTTAGTGCACTACCCCCTTCGATGAAGTTTTTATATGTGTAAATATAAAGGTTTAAAATATAAGGCAACTAGCTGTCCCAGGGCGTTTCGCTACACACATCCACAATAGATAAAAGATAAATACTTTGTATGGGTTTACCCAGCCCTAACGTCCTAATCACCAGCTTTAACTCGAAAACTCACGTTATTCTCACAGTAAAAAATGTAAATACTCTAATTTACAAACAAAGTTTCAAGGCTATTGCAGTTTTCTAGGTACACAATAATAATTTCTCATTATGTATAGGATGTACCATGCCCTCCATTCAAATTCAGTCTGTGTTTCTCTAAACAATGTATCGTAATATGGGGGTTACAAAATTCCAAGACGCTACCCATTGCAGTTTTCTAGATACGGGATAATAATTTTTCACTTTGTATGGGAGGTACCACGCCCAATGTAACAATTCATTCTGTATTTTGGTAGATTATACGCACTTACTCATGCAAAGTTTCACGGTCCTATCTATTGTAGTTCCAATTCCAATCCAATTCAGTCTGTATTTCTATCTTTCTCTAAACTATACAGAATTAATTGGGACAGCCAATTAATTCTGTATTGGGACAGCCAATTAATTTTGTATTTTGGTAGACTATGCGCATTAGCATAGGGAATACTCGTGCAAACCTTCAAGGCTCTATCTATTGTGGTTATTTGCAAATAGTTTCGTTAAACAGGAATTGCTTTCGTGAGTTAGCTATTTGCAAATAATAAATTACTTCACTGTTTATACAGGAAATTTTTAAATTTGCAAGATTGCAAGTCTCCACCTCTGCAGTTAAACAGTAATATTATAAACTTAAATGATATTGAAAAATTTATATTTCAGGATAACAACATTCTTTCTAAAGAATCTAACCAAAGTTTCATTCTTGATATAGATTCTGCAGGAAACATTATCACTAAAAAACTTAAAGAGCCTTCTCCAGAAACAAATAATGTTTTAAATTCTCAAATAGGCAAAAATATTGAAATTTCTGAAAAACAACAAAGTTCTAATTCAAATTTACCTCAGTTAAGTTTAGGCAGCAGTTTTAGCTTAGGAGAATTATCAAACCTGTTATTCGACACCGACAATGACAACAATTTTAACTTTCACTCAGATATTGAAGATACGGAAGATAGTAATAAAATAGATGAATATGGTATTATTAGAAAAAAAATTACGCTTCCAAAAGAACCAACAAATAACGTTATTTTGATAAATGAGAAAAAAACAAATTGTAACTTTCAAAAAGTCTAAGAAATTTAACTTTTACACCTACAGTGCTGGCGTTTTCCAGCTGAAAATTCAAGAAAAAATGTTTTTGGACGAGTATTTCTCAAATCTGAATGATTTAGGAATAAAAAAAGAATTTACAAAATTTATAGAAGACATGGTGAGGGAAAATTATAAAAAAATTAACAATGTGTGTCCCATAAATTTCACAAGTCACGGCTTTACAAAAAATGGATCAACTCTTCGCCTTTATGGAAAATGCATGCATGCCGATAAGTTATGTAGGAAATACAAATTTCTTGTTCAACTTAAGGATTCTCCTATAACCGTTGCAGTTTTTTCAAACAAAGAAATAGTTAAACATCCGAAGCATAACAAAAAAATCCAACAAGTCCGTGCCGTTCGACGACAGATAGCAAAAAAGGAAATGAAAAATGAATTCGCTTCGAATTTTCGGAACAAAAAACTGATTAAAATGTCAAAATCTTTGCAAAAGGTGGGAAATATGGGTGATGTGATAACACAGAAAAAATTATTGTCCACTTTTTTTCAATTAAACCCTTTAATTAAAAAAAATCAAAGTTTCAATTAATATTTTAATGTAATTAGTTAACTTTTTAATTATTTATAGAATTTCCCTGCAAAAAAATGGTGCCAATAAGCATAAAAGTGAACAAAAAGACATATTTTAAAGTAAAATACACAAACTTGTGATTTTATTTTACATAAACGCTTGTTTCAAGTTTGTTTAATATAAGCACACAACACTGTTTTAAAATGATTATACCAGTGATGGGACTTAAGTGATAATAGGTATTGTGTCGATTGACTTAGAAAGTTCCATTAATTATATAATTTTTTATATTTCAATTATCTGCTTATATATATAAAATTATTAGTAATTGTTTCAATTCATATTTTTAATTAACAGTTACCTATGTAATTTAGATTTTTATTAAATTTCTGCAATTACCTTTAATTAAGTATAGTACTACATAGTATGCAATATAGTACTACATATTATACAATATGTAGTATTATACTTTATTATACTTTCATTAAAATGATAAAATATAAAAAAAAAAATTATAATGTGAGCGTTAATTGTAAAACAATCAAAAACTGATCTCTATTAATTATACATGTAGATGTATATTTATTTAACAATATTTGTATTAAATTTTTAAATAAGGGTTTAACATCAAAAGTAAAAAAAAACTCAAATTGTACCACATCAAATTGTACACATCACTGATAAATCAGTAGCGGTACTCAAAAATGATTGCAAGTGGTATTGCAACATAGCAAGTGCAAAATGTCATTGCGTTTTTATTGCACACCAACAACAAAATACACAGTTTTGCACTTGCTACACCATTGCGATTTTGCTAGACTAAAAATGGTATAGCTTTTTTCGTATTTTGTGTTGCAATATTATAATTAGTGATGCCAATTTAAATTTACTTGTGTTTTAACTAATAAAATCGCCCTATTAAATTAAAAAAACAACAAGATTGGCACCACTAACATCCACAGCTGACAATATAAATAAACAAGGTGGAAAAAATTAATTTAAACATGAAAGAATTAAAAAAAGAAAAAACAAACAAGAAATGGACACCTGAAGAAATAAAGTCCATTCTAAATTATTTGGAAGATGTCGAAAACATAGAGGTACATATGTATATATGTGTAAAGAAAAAATTAATATAATATTTTTAAACTTTATGTATTTATGTAGGTACCAACTGCACAAATATTTTACAAAAAATTAATTGAAAAATGTAATATTGACGCCAGCTGGGACCTTATAAGATGGAAAGTAAGATACCTCAAAAGTACTTACAAAAAGGCTCAAGACTGGCGTAACTCAACTGGAGCAGGCTTACTAGAAGGCGACACAGGAATAGAAAGCGTAGAAGGTAATTTTAGTGTGTTTGTAAAATGTGACAAAATAATAAGTACATAATTTTTTATAACATTTTATTTCTTTTAGCAAAAGTTTTGAAAATGTGTCCGAACTACAACCAGTTGTGCAGAATTTTTGGGGAAAAGAAACAATCGCAGATGACATATGCAATTTTGGATACTGGAGAGCTCACACAAATGGAGTTAAACAGTACAGAGACGTCAGGTGTTTTAGGTGTGGAAGAAAATTTTTGTTGTCAGACTGAGATTGATTTTGAAAGTGCAATAGAAGATTCACCTGGAGGTAGTGCAAACACAACAAGTACAGATAAAGAAGTTTCAAAAAAAGCCAAAGAATTTTCAGAAAAAATTAAAAAATCAGTGCCAAAATCATCTTCAGCGTACCTAGCTACCTTTCAAATCGAAAGAACGGCTTTATTCAAAATGAAATTCGAATGGGAAAAAGAAAGACACGACGAAGAAGTTGCTATAAGTGGAAAAAGGTTGGCTTTAGAAGAAAAAAAAAACAAACGAGGAACTGGAAATCAGCAAAAAAAGGGTAGCATTAGAAGAAGTAAAAAGTAGTACAGAAATGGATCTCATGAAAAAAGAAATGGATCTAAAAATGAGAAAAATTGAAAGTGATGAAAGGCTAAGAATTTTGGAGATAGAAAAAGACGAAAGATTAAAGAGATTCGAAATTGAAATGAAGTATAAACAAACAAACAACTAACGCCACAAACTAAAAAATGTATTGTCTCTATTTACAGGAATGAATTATTTTTTGTTTTTATTGCTTTCATAAAGCTTTATAAAATTGTTATTACATGTTTTTTATGGATTTTATTAATTTTTATGTTTGAAAAAGTGAAGTGAATAAATTTTAATTTTTTATTAACGAGTAAATCGCTTGACGTTTAAGTTCTCCGTTAATATTTGTAACATTTTCTTCAGATTCAGGGATGAACTCTTCCATTTCTTCATTACTACATTCATGACCAATACTTTCACATTCAATATCAAGTTTTTTTGATAAAACCATATTGTGAAGAATACAGCATACTAAAAACCAATCACAAGCATGCTTTTCTTTCCTTGCTTTCCTTTCCTTGGTTCCAATGCGCATTCTCAGTTCTTTTAGGCTTCCAAATCGTTCTTTAAGCAATCCAAAGCAATGCTCAACCCGAACACGATATCGGCTGTGGCGTAAATTAAAGTCGATACGCTCATTTTTGGTTAATTGCCTAGCATTATTTCTATACGGAGTAATTAAAGTTGTGGATAGTGGATAAGCGGAGTCACCAGCAATCCATTGTTGGGGTGAAAAATAGGTAGCATTTTTTTTAAAAAGTGAACTATTTCGATATATCCTGGCATCGTGCCAACTTCCCGGGTGACCAACTACAACGTGGCGTATGCGTAATTTGTGGTCACACACAACTTGTGCTTTAAGTGCGTATATTCGGCTTCTTGAAAAATATTTTACATGGTCGTCAATAGGTGATTCAGCCAATTTTATTTCCGTGCCATCTATGTATCCAATACAAAATGGAAGCTCATTAACTGTTTCGGATACAATTTCTGAACGTTCTTTTCCATTTGGCCAATAAATATATTTTGATTGGAGTGATAATATCGCTTTAAAAACTCTGTACGTAAAGTTGCATATTGTGCCGCCATCTCCTATTCCAAAAATTGAACCTATCTTTTTGTATGCAGCACTTTCGCCAGAAGAACCGAGTCGAAAAAGAACAACAGCAAGTTGTAGTTCCACCGAATATTGTTTGCAACCACGTAAATTGTTAAATTCCTGGTCATTTTTTAACACATTCACCAGATTCGTATACATGTCCCTGTCAACTCTTAGCATATGCCTGAACCTTACGTCATCCATTGTTGGAAGAATGTTGTTCCGCCAGTCATCGGAAGTTATAACTGGATCAAAAATTCCGCGACGGCAAGACATTGCAATGGCAATATTTTCTTCAAGCTCATCCAACACTTCTTCCGCAGTATTGTCATTATCAAGCAGCTCTAAAAAATAAAGTAAAATGGGTACTGAACGTATATATCAACATACATACATATGATAAAGATACCTTCCATATAAATTGATTCTTGAACGGCATCTTCTATTATTGTTTCAACAATACTTTCTTTTAATGTCTTTCGCGGCATTTTGAATATAAAAAATATTTTTTTAAATAAATAATAACAATCAGCTGTTACTTAAAATGCAATAAATGTTGCAAAAAATTGTAAAAGGACGCTCACAAATGATGACAAAAACGTAGCAAAAGCAAACAGTTGCAATAAAAAATCGCACCCATTTTTGAGTACCGCTAGTATAATGTGTATACCATAAAAATGTAAAAAATAGAAAACGGTTCTTGGCAGAGTTTTCAATTTAAATTGTTTCTCCAAAATTAGGGATAAATCTAATTGTGAACTATTATGCTTGCTATCATAAATTTTAACAAACCAAGTGAAAAATTATTTCTGTACTATGCATGATAAGGCAACTTAATACAGGTAAGTGAATAGCAAAGTTTGAAGGTGAATGGAATTTCTTTATAGTTTTTCAAAAATAAAATATGTAAGTGTTGAGAAATTTAAAAAAATAAGTGGTGTTGTGATATATGAAACAGTAAATTATTTATTTAAAAAAATATAAATATTATTTTTGACATTGAATTTGGCGAAGTTGTTGGATAAAATATGACAACCCTATCATCAACGCATAAAAAGAAAATTTAGTATTATGAAAGAATTTATTATATAAAGTTGTCATAGATAACTTTTGCGCGTGCGTGTCTTTAAAAAAGTTTTTCTGGTCATATAAAAAATCTTTCAAAGTTAAGAAACGTTTGGTGTAAATGAGTTAATATTTAAAGTTATATTTACTTGGTTTTAAAAACGGTTCATAAAACATGACAAATTAAAGTTTTTTTAAACAAATTGTGCTCTTCAAGGCTTTTATTAAATCAAATTATTTTATTAAATATTCAAAGATGGAGGTAAAATGCTTTTTGTGCGAGAATTCATACGGTTCCTCCGATGAATATTTTGTACATTTAAAGGATCATGTCGTTCCTTCTAACCCCATATATGAGTGCACATTTATTGGATGTTTTCAAAAATTTCATAGAAATTTTTCATTCAAGAGACATATAGTGAACCATTTCAAATTAAATATTGTAGATAAATTTTCGTCTCCTTTAAATGAAACTGAAGACGATGCTGTTAATCACTGTTCTAGTGAATTAAGTTCCTTAAAGACTAAAAGCCAAGTCAATAATTCGAATACTGTTTTGAAAACATATAGCTATAAAGAAGGCCTCGAAAAAACATATGATTTCGCCTTTCAGTTCATTACAAAAATGCATACCTTTTGCAATTTTTCACGTTCTGATGTAAATAAAATAAAAGAATTTGTAGAAAAATTAATTTTATATCCTGTGCTTAATTTCCTTGAACAGTGCCACATTTCTAACAATTTCGCAGAAACTCCCCTGCCAAGTGTTTTAGGTGATTTAAAAAATTTATTCGAAAATGTAAAATCTGATTTCAAGTTTGAAAAAACTTTGAAAGAAAAAGGTCTTATAGGCAATGTTGATTGCTTTTTTATTCATAATTCTCAAAGTAATGGCATTTTAATGCCAATTGAATTTCAATTTAAAAGAATTTTCGAGAAAAACAATTACCTCGAAATCGTTTTGGAGCACATGAAAAATATGGAAAAAAGTAACACAGTTGTAAATTTCATACAGGGTAAGATATGGCAACAAAAAAAACTCTTATATCCAAATGAAGTTCTTATTCCATATTTTCTATACATGGACGACTTTGGCATAAACAATCCGCTTGGATCCAAATCCAATAACCACTCTATGTGCCATTTTTATTATAGTTTTCCAGCAACTCCAGAAAAATCTTCAAAATTAAACAAAGTCTATTTAGCATGTTCAATCAAAACATCAGATGTAAAAAAATATGGAAATAATTCTCTGGAGCATTTGGTGAATGTATTGAGAAAATTAGAAGTAATTGGTATTGATTTTCAAACCAAAAATGGTTGCAAAAATATAAAATTTGTCATGGGCCTTCTTCTTGGTGATAACCTAGGACTAAACCTTGCCCTTGGGTTCTCGAGATCATTTTCTGCACAATACTACTGCAGATTTTGTTTAACAAAAAACTCAGAGGCTCAAAAGGAATTTTCTGAAAATAAAAGTATTTTAAGAAACAGGATTAATTATGGAGAGTCTATCAATCGAGGTTTAATGTCTGAAACAGGAATTAGTAGTAGTTGCGCTTTTAACAAAATTCCTTCATTTCATTGTACCGAAAACTTTTCTGTTGATGTAATGCACGACTTATATGAAGGCGTTTGCCACTACATTTTGTCCGATTCCCTTCTATATTTCATAAAAACAATGAAGTTTTTATCTTCAGAAGTTCTAAATGAACGTCTTAAAACTTTTAAATATGATCATTGTGATAAGGGTAATGAGAAACTCTCAATTACCTTTAAAGAGCTGGAAAATCATAAATTAAAAATGTCCGCAAAACAAATGATGGCGTTTTGTCAGTATTTTACAATTTTAATTGGTGAACATATTCCATACGGTGACAGGGTTTGGTTATTTTTGTTGAAATTTTTTGAATTAATAGATGACATTTTGTGTTATCAAGTCACAGATGCCCTAGTAGAACAAATAAGGACAAAAATAGAGTATTTAAACAAAACATATCAAAATTTGTTTAAACGTCACTTGACACCGAAATTCCATATTCTTCTTCACTATGCAACTGTTCTAACACAATCTGGACCACTGAGAAATTACTGGTGTTTCAAATATGAAGGGAAACACAAAGAATTTAAAATTTATTCTCACGTAATTACATCTCGCAGGAATATTGCAAAAAGCTTTTCTTTTAAGCAGCAGATAGCGTTCGCCAATTTTTTGCTTGAAAAAGAAAATACGGAAGAGGCCACCTTTAAAACTTTATTTCTGGATTTAGATATAAAAACTAAAATAAGCAATCAGCTGAACATTCCCTTAGATAATTTTTCAATTTATTTAGAAGCCAATATATGGGGTTACAGTTACAATTCAAAAAAGATTATTGCAAAATTTACCACTGACTTTGAATTATTTAAAGTTAACTTAATAGTTTCAACCACATGCGGAAATATAATTTTTTGCTGCAATAAGATTTTGACTGAATTTAATAATCATTTCTCTGCTTTTGAATATAAAACTATTTCAAAACAATATAACTTTATAAACATAAATGATATCGTTGGACCACCTACAATTCAAAGCAAAACAACTCGTGGCAAAGAATTAATAAAGTTAAAAGAATTTTATCAAACAATTTATTAACACTAGCCCCAAAACATTTAAATACTTAAAAATGGACGATTCTTGCAACATGGAAATTGATACTTTATTGACTAGTTGGAACCGTCAACATTTATATGAAAAATTTAAAGGTAAATATAATTCATTACGAATTAAAAAACTTGTTAACTATTATATTTCTTATTATATTTCTTATTTATAGAAGAAAATATCACCGTCAACACTCTTAAGATTCTTGAGCAACACCATATAAAAAAACTGTTTTCTACTCTTAGAACTGGCGATCAAGCTATATTTGAATTTCAGTTAAAAAACTGGAAAAAATCATTGGGATTGTTTGAAACACAAAATAGCAAAATACAATTTAATGATGTTACAAACACTTTTAAAACAGCAATAAAGCGTCCGTTACTATCTGTTTCCGATATTCTATCCAGCACAAAGGTTGGTATAAATATTCTTAAATTTTACGAAAAAAACAAACACCTTCAGGAAGAGCACAGGACTTTATTAATCAGTACGATAACGAAGTACTTAGATCTAAATGGCTGCGACTGTTCGCTATCTGACTGTGCTGAGTTGGAAAAACAAATTTGCTCTTTATTTCCATCTGAAGAATTGGTAATTATTTGCCTCCAAATTATTTGTTATACAATAATAATCTATTTTTATTTTTTAGTCTTTTTATACTAACGGGAAAAGGGGAAAGATCTACAATAAGTTAGCAAATTTAAAACGAATGTCCAAAGAGGCTTTCAAGCAACAGGAATCTTCTGCAGAGGAAAAGATGCAATATGGTATGTTGTTTGTCAAATAACCACTAAGTAGTATAAACTTTTAATAAAAGTATTTTCTGTTTTCATAGAGCCGTCCGAAGATTACCCCTGTTTTGTGCAAATACTTAAAAGCGACAAAATTAGTGCGGACGACTTCGATATATACTGGAGAAAATGCGCGGCATTTCGTTGTAAGCAAATATCTGAGTGTAAAACTACCTCAGAAATATTTGACTTGTGGCCAGAATACACGAAACCTGCAGCTTCTCAGCTTGTAAGTATTTTCCTAAACTTATTTTTTGAGTTATAATACATACATACATATATAACAATAAAATTTATAGATTATTATAGACTTTGCTTTAAAATATCCAACTGCAAAGCGTATTAAGGATATGTGGCCACAAGCAGGACATAATATCTTAAGCATTCTTAAAAGCAAGTCGGGCTGTTCATCGCTTTTCAAAGATCTGCAAAAAGCTGAATCAAACAATGAAGGTAAAATTTACCTTCATTTAGAAATCAATATAAAATTAAACATAATTGTTCGCAATATCAATTCTTATAATATTTGTTTCAAATATTTTATTAATACTTATTAAAAACACTGTATTTTAGAATCGAAGACGTTTGCTACACTTTGGCATGCCCACAAACTTTTCCCTCCTCAACAAACCTTCAAAACCACTCCAAATGGAGAGAAAATGCGAAAAAGATATTCTGTGGCTGATTCTCAAGAGAGCTTTGCTTTACTTGCTGATTCAAATGAAGAATTGGAAACTAAATTAAAACTTCTCCAGTTACAAGGTCGGAGTATCCAGCCAAGACTTCTTGTTATAGGTCAAATTTATGATATTAAAACCATTTATGTATACTTTGATAGACTAAGGTTTCCAATTTTAACTGCTTTAGACGCGCTTGATCTTTTGTTTAAAATATTTTTTGTCTTTAATATTGAATTTCCTCAAGAATCCGAAGTTTTTTATAATTTTGTTCAGTCTGTATTGTATGACATGCCAACATCAAAAAAATTTACAAAAGTTTCTGCACTAAAACATGAAATTTTTAATATGTAAAAACCCAAAAACTTTCATTTAGTGTATTTTTCAATGTTGCATCGATGTAAAGTAGTATTATATACATATGTATAATATTAATTTGATAAAATAATTTTTAAATTACAAAATAGTTTAAAATTAATATCAACAATTAAAGAAAAAACATTTAATTTAAATATACTTTTGTAAACAATAATAATAATACAACAACAATTCTACTATTACATGAAAAAATTATATTTAGTTAAAACTGTTTTACTTAAATGAACATTAAAATGTACTTATGTATGTATTTAATATGTTTATATGGAAGTAATTAATTTTAGAAAAATGTTTTCAAGAAGGACCTAATAAAAATGAATATCGTTAATAAAATTTTTAATTGTTTTTTTTACTCAAATTCAAACAAAAATTTAATTGATTAAAAAACAAGGGTTAATTGAAAAATTGATATTTTTTAATTAATTACTTTATTACTATTATTAAAAGTTTAATTGAATAGTTCAAGAAAATTTTATTAAAAATTTAATTATAAATATTAAAAATTAATTAAAAATATTTTTAATTAATTTACATATAAAAAATTTAAATGTTAGTAACAATTTCTTTACTGGTGCAAATCTAAACAATTTTTTAATTGATATTGAGAATTTTTTAATTGAAATTTATTTTGATTTTTTTCTGTGAACGGATGACGTATCTCGAAAGATAAAATCGGAGTCATTAAGAAGATTTGATCAAGATAATGACCCGTTAATAGATATAATTTTAATGCAGAAAGAAAAGAATTGGGCTTCGTTCATTCAGAAAATAGAAAGTCCGCATGAAATATATCTATATTCAAAGGACCAACTGACCCAGTCGAAAAAAAATGTTTTTAAAATCTAGTAAAAACACGCTTTTTATTGATTCGACAGGTGGAATTGTATCAAAATTTGATAAGTATTCGAAAAGGGTTTTCTTATATAGCATAATTTTGCATATTAAGGACTCCAGTAAAAGAGGTATACTGATTCCAGTAGCCGAGGCGCTTACATGCAGACACTACGAGGATGACATAAAGAGATTTTTTATGGAATTAAAATTTTTTTGCGTAGTAAACAATATATCATGGCCTTTATGTAAAAGAGTCGTAGTTGATTGGAGCTGGGCTCTAATAAATTCCTGCATTAAAGCCTTTAATGAAGAAATTGGATCGTTAACAGCTTATTTGGCTAAATGTTTCACTTTTCTTCATAAAAAAAACAAAAACTAAATTTTGTGGTACTCCAAGTGTGCTGTTGCCACTTCATAAAAATTATTATTAAAGATGTCGAGAAATGTGCAAAAACAGATGATCAAAGGAAGTTTTATAAATTCGTGCTTATAACAGCAGTTAACATTTCAAAAATTCACCATATTTGGATATGGTTCGAATCAATTTCAATAATAAAAATAATAAAAAAGATAATATTTATGAATCTGCACTTAAAATTATCCGAAAACTACAGGAAGAAGAACATTATAATGAGGAACAAAATGGCAAAACCGAACTTGATTTAGAGAAAGAGTATATTCCATATTACGTAAAAAGCCCATTTTATCAAAAAGCTTTGCAAATTTTTTTAAAAGAAAAAAAAAAACAAATTGGAAGAAATGGGAATGGACAAATAAACAATTTAAAAAATGAGGAACTTTTAGAATTGGTACTTAGACGATATATGCCATATGTTCCATTATGGACAAATATTATGGGAACATTTGTCGACAGCTCCAGGACAAGGATCTCAAATAGTCCTGTGGAAGGATATTTTTCCATTGTAAAAAATATTCTTTTAAAAAGAGAAAGAAATGTTAGAGCTTCAAAGTACATACGAATTTCTAAGAAATATATTCACGCTAAAATTAATGAAATCGAAACAAGACACAATTCAACGACTGATTTGCAGTGTCAAAAAAAGTGAAAGCGTGCTATTTGAAGAACATTAGAAAAAAACCCCCAAAAAAGAAAAATTGAAATTAAACAAAACAATGGTTCATGGAGAAAAAATAATAGGACGAATCTTATACGACAAGTTTTATTATAGCACAGAGGGATTTTCTCGAAAATTTCGAGACATTAAAGTTGTAGTTGGTGATTACAAGCATATTTTTGAACATATTTATGAATTACCAAGACCATTTCAAGTCACATCAATTTATTTACATGAATTTGAATCGTTAAATCCTAGAAAGCAACTTTATAATAACATTGTGGATATATATATTCATGTTTTGCTGTACGAATTGAAAACGAGAAATGTAGAAGTTTGTACATGTGAAGAATAGTTTCCCCTATTTTTTTCAAAGATATATATGATGGTTACCAACACTTATTTGTGTTGGTACCACCAAAAACTTTATTATAATTCCAATTTTACACCGAAACCATTTCACATTTTTATACGCAAACTGTACAAACAAATGTGTGGACTATATAGATCCAATGGGTGAAAGTAAAAACACCAGAGACAAAATCCTTGGTAAATTTTATAAAGTCCTTAAAAAATTTGGCTTCTCAACAAAAGAATGGATCAGTGAAAAAATGCCACATACCATTCAAAAGGACACATATAATTGTGGCGTATACTGTTGCCAGTTCATCGAAGCCCTATTACAAAATTTACAATTAAATAATATTATGGACACGGATTCATATCGTGAAGTTATGAAAGAAAAAATTCTATTATATACGAAAGATATGACAGACATATGTCTACATTGTAAAGGCGATCTACCTGTAGGAATGCAAATAATTAAGTGTAAAAGATGCAACCATACTGTTGATGCCGAATGCCTAAAAAAGTACTATGGCATTAATAATATCTTAATGGATAACTTTAATTGCCACTTATGTCTTAAAAAAATATAAACAAAAATATTTATGTTGCTGGAATCTTCTCAAAGTACCCAAAATACCCATTTTTAAATATATATTTTTGAACGTAGAAATTATACTGCTAGAATCTACTAGTCTTAGGCTAATTTCAATATTCCGGTGAACCGATTCATGTCTTCTCTAAATACCCATTGGATCCACTTAAAAATTTCATATTTTTTCATATTTTTTTCCGAAAAATCAAAATTTTAAAATATATATATCTCCGATACTGGCCACAATCTGGACGTAGAAATTATACTGCTGGAATCTACTAGTCTTAGGCTAATTTCAATTTTCCGGTGACCCGATTCATGTCTTCTCTAAATACTAATTGGATCCACTTAAAAATTTCATATTTTTTCAGATTTTTTTTTCGAAAAATTAAAATTTTAAAATATATATATCTCCGATACTGGCCACAATCTGGACGTAGAAATTATACTGCTGGAATCTACTAGTCTTAGGCTAATTTCAGTATTGCGGTGACCCGATTCATGTCTTCCCTAAATACCCATTAGATCCACTTAAAAATTTCATATTTTTTCATATTTTTTTTCGAAAAGTCGAAATTTTAAAATATATATCTCCGATACTGGCCACAATCTGGACGTAGAAATTATACTGCTGGAATCTACTAGTCTTAGGCGAATTTCAATATTCCGGTGACCCGATTAATGTCTTCTCTAAATACCCATTGGATC
Organism: Phasia obesa; assembly: GCA_949628195.1. Lineage (NCBI taxonomy): Eukaryota > Metazoa > Arthropoda > Insecta > Diptera > Tachinidae > Phasia > Phasia obesa. The sequence continues at coordinate 83,010 of CATIVE010000004.1, forward strand.
CACTTAAAAATTTCATATTTTTTTTCGAAAAGTCAAAATTTTAAAATATATATCTCCGATACTGGCCACAATCTGGACGTAGAAATTATACTGCTGGAATCTACTAGTCTTAGGCTAATTTCAATATTCCGGTGACCCGATTCATGTCTTCTCTAAATACCCATTGGATCCACTTAAAAATTTCATATTTTTTTTCGAAAAATCAAAATTTTAAAATATATATATCTCCGATACTGGGCACACTCTGGACGTAGAAATTATACTGCTGGAATCTACTAGTTTTATGCTTCAATTTGTAAAAAATTGTTGTTACAGTTTGTGGAACGCAGTTAACAGATGTGTGGGACGTATTTAACTGACGAATTTATCTTCACACCCTTTGAAAAAGTAAGAACTGAGGCTAGTTTCGAGAAAATAGCGCCGTCAACATTGAAATGGAGAAGACGGGATATGTTGCCTGGAGATGTAATATGGAGGGAAAATGCTGAATCTAATAATATATACGATGAAATAACTTCGATAGAGTATTTTGAAAAATTTTTTGATGAGGAAGTATTTGAACTAATGACTTCGCAAAGCAATTTATATGCAATGGAGACGCTTGTGACAGAATTGAAATGTTCACCATATGAAATGCGACGCTATATCGGGGTACTCTTGTATATGGGTATCATAAAAATTTCTCGTATAAGGATGATTTGGTCAAAGGAGTTGAAGTTGAATTTTATATCCGACGGTATGACACGATCAAGATTTAAGTCTTCTTTTCACCAGAATGAAAATTCAAAGCAGCCAAAGAAAGATGAACCAAATTTTGACAAGCTATATAAAATACGCCCATTACTGTCACTACTGAAAGATAAGTTCATTAAAATTCCTCAAGAAGAACATCAATGTGTGGACGAGCAGATTATAGCTTCCAAGGGGAGGTCAAGTCTGAAGTAGTATAATCCCGCGAAGCCTCACAAATGGGGAATAAAAATGTTTACCAGAGCTGGGGCATCAGGAATTATATATGATTTTGCTTTATATGTTGGCGATGGAACATGTCCAACATACGGACTTGGCTTCAACCATTCCCAAGCATAAAAAACTTAAATTGATTTAAAGAAAAAATTTAGCTATTAAAGCACTGTGGTAAGTAGTGAATTATATTATTTTTTATGTTCTTTAATATTTTTATTAGAAATAAACGCTTCATTAAAGTGTTTGGATCTTTATTTTTTTGGAAGTTGTTAAATTCGCACTTTAACAAAGCTCACGTCGCAGCCAGCGACAGCGTTATGGGCAACAACCACAAGTGGTACCATCGTATTAGTGCCAGAACATATGTTGTAAATATGTAAGGGTTATGTCAGAGGTAATTATACATGTACGTCTGTGATAAAATATTACAAGACTTCTTTAAAATAACAATTTTGACAGATATGCAGAATTTTGAGATACGACCTGACAAACAAGTTGATCGGCTTCCAGCCGGCAAAGATCCGCCGCCCATTTCTTTCAATAATAGAGCCGCCGCCTAATTGAGCGGCTTATGACGGCTTGTGATGCTATAATGTTTTCTTCGTTTTTTAAATGAAGAGCATTTAGTTTTATTTAATTCAGTTTAAATTTATCTAGACACAAATCAAACGGCTAACGATAACTATTGAGATCTAATCTGACAATGGTAATAATAAAAATGTTAATGTATAACTGTTAACTCTGTAACTTTTAAAGTCTAATATATTGGACAAGAAAACGGTTATGGTTATACAAAGATACAAATTGTATACAGTTACAAAGAAATTGCAAGTTCAATAAAAGTTATTAAAAATAATCAGTGCCGCCCCTAGGGCAGGGCGCCACGGTGAAGGGGGCGCAAACTTGTGTAAAAAGTCGAATGTGGCTTAGCTAAAAGGTACCAAGTTGCCACCCTTACTTTTATGTATGAATAGCGCCAAGTTAATTGGGCAAACTCCGTTTTGTTTCAACGGTGCGAATTAAGTGAGCGGCAAGTAAACCATTTTGAATAAAAGAAAAAAACATTTCCGGTCTTTCGATTCAAGTACGTGAGGGTGTCAACAGGCGGACAAAGGTAAATATTAATCTTAGTCATAGTGAAAATAATGTATAAATCTTGCGTTGATAGATAAAGGTTCTTAATTGTTCCGGTAATAGAGGCAAATTGTTCTTGACCACTCCCGATAAAGAATTTGATCCAAAAATCGTGGAAACCGCAAAAGAAAACGTGGAATAAAAACGTATGGAATCGTTGGCTCAAAGCCATCTTGATACCAAAGTGCATGTGACACAAATAAAAATGACTTCGCAAAAACTCCTAAAAAACACCTGAGGACATCTAGCGAATCATAAAACTTCCACGGAAGGATACTGTATCCATGCGTTGGTATAAAAAGGGTGTGAGAATACACCCATAGTAACCTCTAGACCGAACAACATTGGCAAAAAGACTATAAAGTGAACACGTCAGTTAAGAAATTTTGCAATAATTGCGTGGATGATAAAGCAAGCAGTATTAGATTGTTGGCTGTAGACTCCAAAGGGATTGAAAGCAAAACCTGGAGAGAGCGTTCGTCCGCAGCACCAGTCCAGGACAACAAGGACTGAAAGGTATGGTGACTTTTGTTTGATTTGGTAGCATATGGAGTGTTAGTGCAGAACTAAAGCAACGCATGGCCAGCGTAGGTGTTTGACAACTGAGGGAAAAAACCTAATACACAGTAGTATAAAGACGGTCTCACGACAACACCAACGCTACCGATAACGAAACGCACAGTCTCCATTTAACAGCAAATTCTATGAAATTAGAGAAAACCTTTTTGTTAAACACATGGTCAAAACTAACAAATATAATCATAGGCCATCATCTCAGAGTAACAACCACAAAAGCGTCAAAAGAAAACATGTCATCCTCACCACACGTACGATAATTACAGCATCGCCACAAAATCCCCAGCAGTGCGGAGTGCAGAATAACCTATCATGAAAAAAATAAGAAAAAAAAAACAAACAAAAATCATAGACTACCTTTAACTCCACGTTAGCCAAAACATGAACCATATGAAGCAATAGTAACCGAACCGCCTGTCAGCAACCATAAAACAACAATAATATAAAAACAAGTGTTAGTAATAGTTACAACAATAACAACCCCATAACCTAACATATCAACTATACCAAATCCATTACATCAACAAATAGTATCAACATCAAGAACCTCGATCACCAAAATATCTATAAAATCATCAGCCATAACGTAATAACTCAACATTTAGAAATCAACATCTATACCACTAACATCTATAGCATCAAGATTTAGACATCAACATCTATAGCATCAACATTTAGACATTAACATCAAGAACAATATCCACAATAGTAGCACACGGTATGACCTTCATTATCATCTGGAAGCCACCTCCGCAGAAGAAATTGCCTGTTCCACATGACACCTGGAGCTTCAACCAACTGGACATAAAAAGCTAAGTATCCCAGTAGATATATTCGTTTCAATTTTTACATTGTAGCAAATGTAATATTTAAGATCGAATTTCTATAAACTAAGTTATAAAAATATTTCACTTTCAATTTAGGCTTTTACGCCAAACAAGTTTTAAATTATTGTTTTGACCTCGAACGTTTTGGGCGTTCACGCTAAGTTGCGCCGGTTGAGAAGCCAGTGATTTCGAGCTTGGGTCCAACTAAAACCCCAACTAAAATCCCAATCACTAGGTTGTACCATCCAGGAAGTCGAGGCACACACTGTGCTTTAAGCACGCTCGATCTGGAGCAATACATAGCCCGGTTCAAAACAACGTACCAAAAAATAGCAATTGTCCATTTCAATTATTATCCTCTCTAATTTTTCTTTTTCACGTAAATCATTTTAATGTTTTCGAAATTAAATTCCGTGAAAATATAAATCCATAAACTTGAAAAAACCAAACCAAAACAAACATTCCGAAATATACTTAAAATTCAAAGACAGTTGGATAGAAATAAATAAAAGAAAACGAAGCAAGGCAAATTGAATACTAGGTAATACTGATAGTTGTAATAGACTACCTACTCGACCTATAATCTATTTAAATCTCAACTGTCGACAAAATAGTAGTTTTTTTTACATATTTCATCTCAAAAATTACTTAAATACCCAAAAACTGCCTTAGAAAACATTTTTTTTGTAATTCTTATTTGTACAGACTTTCCTTTTGTCAAATACGAAATCATTATTTTTATCCCCTAATAAAATAAAGTTAATCTGGAAACCCTAAAATAGACTTTGTTAGAAACCCTGTTAGAAACTCTACTAGCTGTGTTTAGTAAAAACACAGCTAATAAATCAAACCGACTTGTCATTTTTACTAAAAACTTAAGAAACTTCCTTTTTCCTGTGTGCTACCCGAGGTAATACCAGCTATTGGTGAATAAGAAATTAAAAATACATATAATTCCAAATCAATCAAGGAAACATATAACCATGGATTGCTGACGAAAATTATTTAATGCTGAAATAATTCTATAAAAAGTAGAACCCTTAAAGGTAATTTGAGCTAATCATTCATTCGTTGGAAAACCTCGTGGTCTGCAGTTCTTTAGTCCAAAATCTAAGCCCACCGATATTAACAAAAGTACATTATATAAAAAGAAAAAGGAAGAGAAGGTAAAAATAATTGTATTTGATCAATTTAAATTTTTTTTTATGCTAAAGTTAAAAACTTCTTTAATTTAGGCCCTTGGGAGTGCGGCAGATTGAAGCAAGCCACATAAGTTGCTATTCCCATGGCCTTCTATGTTACTGTTAACTTAAATTTCTTATTTAAACCATGTGATTAAACCTCCAAGATAAACATCAATAATCTCCAGTGATCACCAATATCCACAAATATCCATAGTTTAGTCATAGTTTCCATTATTATTTATCCGACATACCACAAAAAAATTTTACAATAACCCGATTCAAGTATACTGATAAATCGGTGAACTAAAGCAATCAACATCCATAGAACCAATCATTATGCCAAGAAGTTCAAATAGGAAATAAATCATAAATTCCTCCCTCAGCCCAAATTTGTTCAAATGTCAATATCGCAAAATCAATAGTAAACATGTCGTACAATTATTCATTAAATGAAGAAAAAATAACATTCATAAAACAAAAATACCTACAACCATTCATAATCATAAGCAAAAAGGAAAAGAAAAAAAAAAACAAAAATAAATTCCAGTGCAAGGTGTTACAGCTAAACACATAGTAATTAAGCTAAATTCGTAAAACTAAGATCAATAATCTTATACGGCAGTTTCATAATGTTCGCCACTTCAAACAGAATAAAATCAGAACGATAAGATAAAATTAATAGTGCTAGTGTTAAATATACATAAGTAAGCAAAATTGAATACAATATGTATATAGTAGAATTGCATAGTTGCTACAATTATATTTAATATAAAAAAAAAAATCCCTTACACAGAGTATAAACAACTACAGGCACAAACATCATTTCATCAAGTTCGTGGAGGCCTCATCGATCATCATGATTAAGTTGGGTAAGTTTTAAAATTCATTTTATTTGTATTCGTTATTTCTGTTTTGTTAATACTCCTGATATACATATTGTACAAATTTTTAAGAAAAAGGAATAGACCCAAAGAAGAAATAATAATTGCAGTTTTGTTTTCGTAAGTAAATTCTTACTCGCTAATTTTGATTTTTTTTTTCAATTCATTTATCTTTAAATTCATAATTATTATTCCTCCTTTCGTTTTGTTCATTTTTCTAAACATTGGTTTGTAAGTACGATTTACATACCATACTGATTAAATAGTTTTGTTGTTCATTGTTTACAAACATTGTTTATAAACATTTTTCAGTACATACATTTACTTAATTGAAAACATATACATAATTCAATTCATTTAGTTTTTTTTGGTATACCATTAGGTATGAGTACAGAACAAAGAAAAGAAAAGAAAAAAAGAAAGAAAAAATTTGTTGATTTTATTGACTTACATGAAAATATTATGTTTTTAAAACTATGTAAAACATAATATCACTAAAGATACCATTATATATCTATGATTTGAAAAAAAAAAGAAACATATTGTTATTCTAACTTTCAGAATTTAATTAGTATATGAGTATTTTCTTTATATGAATTTCTGTATACTAGTAAAGATAAATGTATACTAATGGGTTGAATGAAATAAATTTTCTGATAATGAAGTGCTAAAATCAAGTACAATCTGTTCTCTTGCATGTGATGTAATAATGGGGTAATTTAATTGAGGGATTCCAGGAAAACTACTTTTGTGCCACAGGAATCAAGGTAAGGGAGGGTTATGAGGCGAATAATCCCAAACTTCTCATACATGACCACAGCGGGCTTATGTTAATTTTAACCTGTGGTTATACCAGTCTACCATACAGTAAAGTTTAAAAAAATAAAAAATAACCGGGAGTCTATATAAAGTTATGTAATTAGAATTAGGTAAGCGGAAACGAGGACCCGAACCCCCCCCCCCCCCCCCCCATGCCGACTGTTCGCTAGCGATGTTATGGCTCCCATAGTCCTCATTTCACTAGCTTCTACTGGGAGAAACCACCACCTGTTCTATTAACGTTTTGGTAATACACTAAATCGAGTCATTGCTAGAACTATTTTTCTCTTCTACCACCTAGGCATTCATTCATTTACCCGTATGCATGTTGTTATATCTGTTTGTACGTTACATAATACATAGTCTAGGTGAACATCTTCTTCTATATGTGTTTTATACCCTGTTATGTCAAAATTTGTTTTCATTTTCTTTGCGGCACATTTTAAAAAATAAAATTTTAAAATAAAAATTCATTTCACTTTAAGATTATGTTCTTTTATTTTTATTTTTCACGTTTTTTCACTTTTTCACTTTAAATATTATAATATGTTTTGCAAAAACTAACAAAACTTTTGTGTTTTGTCTAACAAATTTTCTTTTTTTATTTTCTTTTGAAGTTGTCTTTGGGTTTTTCACAACTGTGGGTGTTTTTACACGAACAAAATTGCCTGTGGTTGTTTTTGTTGCCAGATTGCGATTACCTAATATTCAATTCGCCTTAAAATGAAGTATAGAAAGTATATACAGAAAAATTGTCTTCGGGTTTTAATATTTTTGTTTTGCAAATAAAACCAAAATTTCATTTGCAACCGACTATTTCAAATAATAATGCAAAAACAAATTTGTCAAAACTAAACTAAAACAATTTAAAACAAAACCAAAACAGCCATTTCCTAAATAGATTTGAAATTCAAAGACAGTCCGATCGAAATAAAAGAAAACAAAGTATAGAAAATTACACGTGAAAAAACTGTCTTTAAATTTCAATATATTTTGTTTGCAAATACAACCAAAATTTCATTTACCAAGGTTGGTTGGCAATAATTAAAATAATAAGATAAAACAAATTTTGTTTGAAACGTGACAGGTTCTTTGATTGCTTACATAAAAGTAATAAAGAAATAAAATACGAAAACAATAATTCGTTATAATGAACTCAATAATTTTTTACCATCATGTATAAAAAACTCTCTGGAGCACAAAGATTTAATTAGTAAGAGAAGAGGAGGCAACGACTGAAGTGCTTCTTAAGAAGGTCCCAAAGCTTACTTCCTACTTTGCTCCTTCTAGTTCTTCGGCTGTCATCAGTGAACGTGAGTACACTTAATTAAGTTGAAATACCTTGTGCAGAAAATGGAGAAAAATATAAAACGTTAATGTTTACTATTCCAGATTTCATTTAACCTTGTTTTATTTACATTCTTTGACTCCCCGAATTGAAATATAATTAAAAAAAAAAATCTATCTCTTATAGTTTTTTATATTTACTACATAATATGTAAACATTTTGTAAATATAAAAATAAAATAAAAAAAATTATATGAGAAATATAAAATTTATTTAAATTAATTAATAGTGTAGGAGGCCAGATCATAATCTCGCCCCGGGCGCCTACTAACCTCAGAGCGGCCCTGAAAAAAATGGTATTTACTTGATAAAATACTAAGTGGTTAAAAGAAATATTTTCTACATACTATTACTAATTTTATGAAACTTTTCTTACTTATTTATTGACTCCCTGAATCCAAATATAATTTTAAATAAATTCTATTTCTTATAATTTCTTAGCTATAGTTATCCAAATAGGAAAATATTACTTTTCTGCATAAAGAATTTCAAGAAAATCTGAAGTAGACATTTATTTTAAGAGCCATGTTGATTTGACATGTATTCACCCTGATGTTCTAGTTTATCAAAGCTAGTCCAATCAAAAAAAGTAGCCAAGGTGCTAGAAAATTAAAAAGAAAAATAAGTAATATCGGACGTCATCTATATTTTCCAAGTTGTATTCGGTTTAAGGTTTTGTTTCTGTTATAATTTCGATTATTTCAAATTTTTAGTAGAAGAAACAGATAAACTGGATATTTGGAAAATAAAAAAACATACATAAAATAAAAAAGACTTCAAAATAAACTCTAGATTTTCATAGCATAAAATTCACCGGCAATCATACCAAATAAGATGTCTACGATTTCACCGAAAATATTGTATAAATCCACAATTGCGTCTAACAAAAATAGCAAATGAAAGTTTTACAGAAAGATAAAATATATCAATTAAATCTTCTACTAAAACTAAAAACTTGAGTGAAAACAATAGGAAGAATTCAAAATGCTCGAAAGGAAATATATCTACTGAAACTACACCTACACTGGTGCATATTCCTATAAGCGCATGCATTTTTTTTATTTCCTTTGTGCTGCATATTTGTTATTTTTAACCATAAATAAAGTTGACGGACTGCAGTGTGTCGATATAACGGAAGTTTGTTTAAACAAGTAACTTTTTTATTTTTTATTTTACTGTTCGGTTTTTTTGAGCAATCATAAAATATTAGTGCTTAATTCAGTGGAAGATTTCTATAAACGCAGGCAGGAAAAATTAGCTTAAAAAATTCTAAAAAGCAAAATATTATCTGTTGTTGGATTTTTTTAATTTAAATGTAAGTTTTTAATGCCATTATATCCATTTGTAGCAAATATTTTTGTTTTAATAAAAATATCTAATAGTATCAAAAGATGCCCAAAGGAAAATTTCTAAATGATCAAGAAAAAATTCAAATAAAATTTTTTTCCGATCAAGGATGCTCTAACAGAGAAATCGCGCGAAAAATTAAACGTTCGGAATGCGTTATACGTAACTTTCTGAAGAAAGGACAGAAATACGGAGTGCGAAAGCCCACAAAGGGCAACACAAAGTTAACAAAACGAGAAATTAATATGATTAAACATGAAGCCACCCGCAACAAATTAAATGCCACACAAATAAAAACCAAACTTGATCTTCCTGTTACTTCCAAACACGTTCAATACATATTGCGAACAGATCATAATATAAAATGGAAGAAACCCAAATGTAAGCCAATGCTAAAACAACAACATAAAGAAAATCGTCTGAAATTTGCACGCAAATACATGAACTGGACTGATGAGTGGAATAAAGTAGTTTTTTTCAGATGAAAAAAAATTTAATTTGGACGGTCCAGATTCGTATTCGTGCTATTGGCACGATTTAAGATCGAATGATATTCGAATGTCCAAACGTAACTTCGGTGGAGGCAGTGTTATGGTGTGGGCAGCTTTTTCCTCAGTTGGAAAAGCAAGTATTTGTTTTGTTCCAACAAAGATGAACAGCACAACATATACCGAACTTTTAGATGATGCTCTCATCTCATTTATGGATGAAGAAATGGATGAAGATTGCATATTTCAACAAGACAATGCGGCAATACACGTTTCAAAAGAGTCAAAATTATGGTTCCACCAACATAATATTCCTTTATTAGACTGGCCGGCTTGTAGTCCGGATTTAAACCCGATGGAAAACTTGTGGGGATATATGGCGCGTAAAATTTACTCAAATAATGCCCAAAATCAAAATATAATGACAGTTACGGAGCTAAAACTAAGAATTAAACAAGTGTGGAATGAAATCGATCACGATTTATTAAAAAAATTAATAGGATCAATGCCGGACCGTATATTTGAAGTAATTAAAAAAAATGGATCAGCTACTCATTATTAATAAAACCCAAAACGTATAATTTTTAAAGCGCGTTTATAGGAAAATGCCTATAAAAATTACATTAAGTTATTAAAAATAATTAAAATTAAATAAACCAGTATTTAATCTCGTTTGTCGTTAGTATTAAAATAAATAAATTAAAATAATTAATTGTTAAATGAATTTATAAACCCTTAAATGTGTTTTAGTTTCGTTTTTGTACAGCTGCTTCAAAAAAAGTAATGTGCGTTTATAGGAATATGCATCAGTGTATATGCGAAAAACTGAGTATAAACGAATTTTTCGAAGACATAACACCTCGCTACGAAAAAAGTTCAAATTTAATGAAAGAAACTTTATCAGCTGAAGCTACAACTCCATCTGACATCTTTGATATAAATAACTTTTCCAAGAAAAAAAAATAGCTCACATTGGGAAAAATTAAAAAAAATCAGTATCCCTAGTTTAAAAACTCTCCTGAATCGTAATAAAAAGCAAGCGCCGCCCATAGGGGTATTTTGCCAATCTAGCCGGACATTACTTTTTTTTAGCTTATATTGGCTCTAAAAATGTACTGAGTGCCCCTAGTTTAATGAAACTTTGAAGAAAAATCTGTTATGGTCATAGACTGTCAAAGCTATAAAATAGGAAAAATCGGATCAAGGAGAAAAAAGTTCCCCTTGGAAAAACTAATGCTACCTCTTGAAAATGCAATTTTTTTTTTATTTTCCCGTCATTTTGTTCAGCAATTACAACTTTTAAGGTCAAAGAATGCTCAAAAACTTAAAGTTGGACTCAAGAGATTCTTAAATGCCATTTTTAGCCCAGCCCCTTTTGTGGGCGGTTAAATAAAATATTATTTGAAAAAATAATGCAATTATTCAAAGAAGAAGATTTTTTACTTCTTAAAACCATAAAAATTTATTTTTATGGGCAGCGGGAGGTATTCCTCCAATCCCACCCCCAAAACGTCCCTGTGAAAAAAAATTTTTTTTATTGTTTTTGCCAATTTCCTACAAATATTCATTTTTAATGCCTAACCAATCCCAGCCTCCCAAGAATATTATTAAAAAATTACTTTTGTAATTTGTTACTTTATTTATCGCAAAATAATTAATTTATTCATAGTAATAACTTATTTATGATTGTAACGATAAATTTTATTTAAAATTATAACAATTAATTTATTTAAAACAACTTCTCCTTTGCACTAAGATGATGTGTGCCATGATGAGTGCCATGGTTCTTCCTCGTCTGATTCTTCAAAGACCTCTTCCGAATCTGAATCCTGTTTAGCGTTAAGTACAAGTGGAAGCATGAAAGAAATTGTCTAGTAAAGAGTGGGTCATAACTTAGCAAAAGCCTATTAATAATATCTATGTTACTCTGAACCCTTGAAAACTCTCTAGCAAAATTCTGCCTGTAAAGCCGGAAATGTTTGTTTCGTGCTTCAGCCGCTTCTTCTGATAACAGCCCAATAGGCAACAATGCCTCTTTCATAACAGTTGCACCATGTATTAAAATCTTGTGCATTGTAGGTGTGATAGGATGCCACTCATATAGAGAAAAGTAAAGTTTTGCAGTATCTAAGCAATAATCCGCAAACTCGTGCATTTGGATTTTGTGACCACTTTATATTACCTCAATAATAACCTTCGGTATATGAAATCAAACTTAATTCCAGTTATTTCTGCAGCTAATTCAGGATTGGAAAAAAAATCTTCTGCTGTTACCATCGTTGGTGTTTCCAAATCCAGCTTTCGGTACACCCACTATTAGCCCTAATTCACTTCTAAATTTTTCTTGGATATTTTTTTTCCTCGCGTTAACAATGGCTTTGTCCGCATCATATTTTATTTGCCTTTTTTTACTGTCAGTTTATATCACAGGTGTAATATGCTCTCAAATAGGCGAATTCTGGCGTGTAAACTACATAGTCCGAAAGAAACGTATGCGATTTACTCAACTTTCCTGATTTTAACAGTGTCCCAAAACGACAAATCTCAAGCAAAAGCCTTGAAAATTCACTATACGATGCGAATTTTGTTGTCTGTCGAGGTGCGTACTTAAATTTTTACATTTCTCAAAATTAATTTTTCGCCTAATGTCCGGCTAGATTGGCAAAATACACCTCCGTGCAATGCCTTTAACAGTTTTTGGAAGAACTTCGACAGCTGACGGGGGGTGTGTTGGCTATGACAGTAACGTTGACAGACTCGGGTTTATTGACATCTGCATCTGTTGGAAATGCCTTGAAGCGAAGGTCCAATAAAAAGTGTACTGGTATAAATAGAATACTTGACTTCGTATTAAGGAAGACCAATGATATGGCATTGGTTATTTTCCGAGGGCATAGAAAAAGGTTTTGGTTGTTCCTATATTGAAGCCAAGGTCGAATCCACATGAGTGTGGCAGCTATAGACCAATTTCGCTACTTTCAGCCTTTGGATAGCTTTTTGAATTATTTCTTCTGGCAAAAATAAATGACTTTTTGACTGACACAGACATTTTGGGAGAATTCCAATTGGGTTTCAGAAGTGGACTATCGACATCACACGCACTGATGGTATTGACGGACTTTGTTGCCAGGGGACTGAATAACAGATACCCTACATTGGCTGTAAGTTTGGATTTTGCTTAAACTTTTGACACTGTTTGGCATCATGGGTTAATGTACAATATGATAAATATGGGATTTGGTGCGGGCACGTGCCCAATGATTGACAGTTTTTTAAGGAATCGTTCGTTTAGTGTGCGCTTGGGAGACTATCGATCTAATGAAAGTCCAATTTCTGCAATTTCTGCCTCCGGGGTCGTTGCTCGGACCAGTCCTATACAACATTTTTGTATCTGACGTACCTCAGCTACCTCAAGCAGATCTTTTTCTTATGTTTCCTGACGACATATTAATTGCGGCATCGGGTGCCAGAGCGCGGACTTTTAATAGCAGGGTTAACACATACTTGACTGTACTGACGGACTATTTTACAAAGTGGGGTCTTAACTTAAATATTCAGAAAACAGTATCTGTTATGTTTAAGGGCAGATGAAAATACATATTTCCCAATTGTAGATCTTACATCCCATGTTTGAATATTGGACGAGAACTGATTAGAACGTCGGACAGGATAAAATACCTAGGCGTCACCTTCCATGAAAATTTTGAGAGCTACCGCCACGTAGCGTAGGGGAGGTCTTGGTAGGAGAGTGCGTCTTCTAATATATCGCCAGATCATTCGACCTCTCATCTCCTATGCCTTTCCGACTTTTGGAATTTCTTCTCACCAGATGGAAAGGCTTAGAAGATGGGAGAGATTGATTTTGAATGCTTGGCTTACGACCATACATAGGTGCTGATGGCGTTTTTCGCAGGCGATCTTGTAGGTCAATCTACAGCGGAATTGATTTTAAGTGATTAGATGCCTTTTTGATTGAAAAGGCTGTGAAATTTTTGGAAGGCGCGCAATCGGAATCTGGAAACTGTTCAAAGGTCTAGATACCTCTCACCTGTGGATCTCTTGACCCTTGGGGGAGCTGGACTTCTTTATGAGGGGGCAGACCTGTTCTTTTACCACAGTAGGATACGAACCCTTAATATAACTGATACAGTGTATAACACTGCACAATAGTTTGGGGTATTCAAACGGTGTCTTATCGAGTCATATTGTTATAATATTTTAAAACAGTTTTAAAAAATTGTTGTTGGTTTTTGTGTCAAAAAGTCATAAAAAATTAAGACTTTTCCTACATATGTTTATTGTTTTGTCACAAATTGGCAAAAGAATTCGGAGTTAAGTGGTTAAAGCTATTAAGTTAAGCCGGCGATGGTAAAAACTTGCTGCCGCCAAAAAAATCGAAAAGCAGAAATTATTATTAAAAACTGCTGGTTTCATGAATTTGTTTGTCTTATTTATGCAGTCTTTTCTATTTTTAATTCAAATAACTAATTGCTGTATTTTACTTTGTTAAATAAAAAAGTTCGAGAGTCTTAGCAAACATCAGTGCTGAACAGTGCGTGAGTTAAAAAGAGGAAAGTTATAATATAAAAAAATAAAACAATAATTGCATGTGTACCTGCAACACCCAACAGTTGTAAAAGTATCTGTAAAACAGGCTACAAGGCAACTACCTTTAAAGAGATACCTTAAACATCTCAATTGAAATGGAGGACCCCCAACTTATTCTACACATGTAAAGAATGTATGGAAACACCCGAGACAACTCTGATGTAAACTTTAAAACGGAAGTTCGAAAAAGTTATTCGATCTTTAAGCTTTTGTTCGAGATTTGAAAACTGAACAAACGAAAAAAATTAATAGATTTGAATCTGGTTCTGATGGAATTAGTTTGGAAATCTTCAATTATTTTAAACAAATCAGAGATGAAGTTGAGCAATGTAAAAAATCTGATATTAATACTAATGAGATTTGGAACAAACAGAAGTTTAATTAACTAGAGTTAGAAAACCATAAGCAGCAATACCGTTTAAATAGACTTAACATACACTGAGAAAAAAATTGCACTTTAAAATTAAATGTGAACACTTTCAAATTTTATTTAAAGCGCTTCAGTCTATACGTTCTTATGGGGATCACAAAAAAAAAATATTTGTAAAAGCGCTAATTTTAAGTTTTTAAAGTGTTTACTCTTAAATTAAAAGTTAAAATTTTTTTTAATGTAAAATTCTTAAATTTAAAAATGTTGACTTTATTTTATAACGACAAACTTTATATTTTAAAGTAAAATATATTAATTAGTAAGTAATCACTTTTAAAATTCTATTAACAGTGAATCCATTTAAATTAAAATTTTTATACTTTAAAAAATAAATTTAAAACGTTTATTTTCAAAATGTTAACTTTAAAATGTAAAGTGATTAATTTGCAGAAAAGTGTTAACGTTTACATTTAAAGTGTTCACTTTATAAATCAAAGTGTCACTTTCTAATTTAAAGTGTTCACTTTAATACCGAAAATTTTAGTTTTGAGTAAAAAGTGTTAACTTTAATTTTAAAGTATTTACTTTAATATATAAAGCGTCAGTTTAGTATTAAAAGTGTTGACTTTGACATTTAACTCTTTCAGGTTAGGTGGTTAGGTATCTAACCACTAATTGTTGCTTGTTTAAAACATGCTTTCGCGTCATCTATTGACAAATTATTAAAGAATTATATTTTTAAATACATCGCTGATCATTTGTTGTGAGACTTTGTCGCTAGGGTTCACTGGTTGTATTTATATCTTTATTTAAATTCGGGACATCCCCTTGCTTTTTTAACAGGTCCGTTGTCATTGAAATAAAGAAGCATAGAGTGTTTGTTATTAAACCAAATCAGTGTTAATTTGTTATTTATTATTTGTTTTTTTGTTTTGTGATAACATATATATGTAACCAGAGCATAATATACAAAAACAAACGTAAGTAATATGGTGGTTAGATTATTAACCACTGTGACTATAGTACATTCTATAGTAAATAATTGTTTCCCACATAATTTTGTGTTATATACATATATGTAATTAGAATGCCGCGCATACTCAACGAACAAGATATCGTAGATATTTTGTTTGAAGATATACCTTCTGATGGCGAAAGTGTGTGTAGTTTCGAATCAGACGAAGAAAGAGATGATGACCAAAAAGCCGATCTGATGGTACTTGGTGATATACCGTCAGGACTGCAGCCAGAACTTAATGATTATTTTGAGTCAGATGATGTAATACCTTTATCAAATTTGTGTACTACTTCTGCTAGTCAGTTACTTACTACGAGCTCCGCAGTTGTGCAACCAAAGTGAAAAAAAATTTCAAAATGAAAGAGCCGTGTGAATTTACAGGAGTCGCAGGTGTTGCAGATGATATAGTAGAGGTAGAGAATATAACACCAACAAAATTATTTGGTTTATTTTGGACAGCAAACTTAGTTGAAACAATCTGCTTTCAAACAAATCTATATGCCACGCAGAAAGGAGCACCTTTTACACCCACTCACCCACTACACCTGAAGAAATTGAAGTATTTCTTGCTGTAAATTTAGTGATGGGTATAAAAAAATCGCCCAGTTATAAAGATTACTGATCTTCTGCCCCTGATATGAAGGACGTATACATATCTTCTTTTATGCCACTCAACCGTTGTTGATAAATTTGATCAGCTGAAAAGCACTTATGCTATTGATCAAAAATCCCGCATTTTCATTTTCTGGACTGAGCCGTTATAAACTCTTATATTACATATAAAGAGCTCCAGAAAACATACCACCCAGAACTTGATCAGCTCAATGCCAAAGAGTTTCGAAGAAGTGTTTACCATGGCATCCTAGCACCAGTTCAGGCGAAAAAACCCAAATCAGGCACTAAGCGCTCAATTTCGGAACCCTCTTCCCCACAACCAGTACAAATAAAGAAACACAAACCTTCAGTACCAAGAGAATTGCGTCTGGAAAGCAGTATGCATCAGCCAGAGCGATCTACATCACGAAGATGTGCAAAATGCAGCACCAAAAAGAATCCGGTGCGTACTATTTGGCAATGCAGAACCTGCAAAGTTCCTCTTTGCATACGCACAAATAAGACATGTTTCTCCGATTTCCATCAGAATTAATTTATTGTTATCAAATGTGGCTGCGTATACTAAACTTTACTTGAATTTTTTTTTTGCCAACCGTCACAGTGGTTACTAAACTAACCACCCTATTCCACAAAAGCCTAAAGGTCAAGTTTATTTTTTTCTTTTTTTTTATAATAAATAAACCTTAATCAAACCAAAAATGCAGTAGTTTTGTTATTAAAATAATATATGTAAGAGTGTGGCTGAAAGAGTTAAAGTGCACATTTTGTATTAAAAGTGTTAACTTTTAAACTCAAAGTGTCTTTGTTGGAACTAAACGTGAACACTTTAAAACACAACGTTATCGTAAAGTGAATTTAGAAGTGTGAACAAGATACAAGAATGACCAGTCAGGGTAAAATTATACAAGAAAGTGACTTGCTGCGAATTCTTGGCAACGATATCCAAATTAATGTGCAGGGTGATTTAACGTACACGTGTGTTGAGGAAGATACGGATCTCCGTTCTCTGTTAAATGAGTTTGATCTGGAAACAATTTTTCTTGACCTAAAAAGTAAGTAAAAATTCTTAGGCAATATTAACACTTATGTTACGCTAGGTTAGAAAAAAGTTACTAATCTTAGGTTAGAGGACCATTTGGTCCACACTGTATTTTTCATACAAAATAGCAATGTGAAGGTAAATTTTTACATGTATTCAGTTTAGGTCTCCCTAAACATTGTTTTCCTTTTTTACTGAGTAAACGTTGTTTACTCAACACAGCTAAACATTATAACATTTCTTTGTTTAGTGGAACAACCTGTTTGAGGGACAACCTGTTGCTTTTTTTTGTTATTATTTAGTGGAAATCCCCTTTTTACTTTTTGCTTAGTTTTGGTTTTGTTTTCAACGGTTCGGGAATATTTTGTTTACGAAATGTCATACTTGAGTGAAAACGTGATTGAACAGCTTCTAAACGCTGAAAGTGACTTAGATATTTCAGATTCGGATACTGATTATAATTCAGAAGCTGAAGAAAGTTATTCAGATTCCGATAACGAGCGGGAAACCTCAGAGACCGCGAGCTCTGTAGATCCCCTATTTATTGCAAAAAACCATATGGTATGGAGCGCTACTCCATTGTCGCAGCCTATTGGATCAACAGCTGAAAATATTTTATCAATACGTCCAGGAGTAACCCGATGTGCAGTCTCCAGATGCGATGATATTCTGTCATCTTTTTTATTGTTTTTTCCACCCTCAATAGAAAAGTTGATTGTAGAAAATACCAATAAATACGGCAGAGTCAACTTTGGCAACAAGTGGAAGGATATTGATGTTGTAACATTGCGGGCATATATTGCTGTGCAACTTTTTATAGGCGTGTATCGGGGAAAAAACGAAGATATTCATGGATTATTTGATTCCGATCTATTATGTCGGAAGATTCATTCAAAATGATCTCTAGTGCTCTCCGTTTTGATGATGTTTCAATTCGACGGCAAAAGTGCAGTAACGACAAATTTGCTCCTATTCGTGAGCTATGGGATAAATGGCAATAACTTCTTCCGATGTATTACAACTGCTACGAAAATGTCACCATAGATGAGCAACTTGTTTCATTCAAAGGGAGATGTTCTTTTAGACAGTTTATGCCATCAAAACCAGCTAAATACGGAATAAAGTTTTGGCTATCGGTGGACCTCAACCTCAGGCTACATATGGAAAATTCAACCGTACCTTGGAAAACCTAAAGATGGAGTTCCCGAAAAGAACCAAGGGGCACGTGTTGTTTTGGACCTGACGGAACGTTTAAAGGGACAAAATATTACAGCAGACAATTTTTTCTCCACATACGAGCTAGTCGAAAAACTTCATGAAAGGAAACTTACCTAATTTGGAACAGTACGAAAAAACAAAACCTTTATACCCCCAAAACTGTTGACAGTCAAAAATATTCCTTTATATAACTCAACCTTTGCTTTCAATGAGATGGCAACGTTCATGTCATATATAAGCCATAAAAATAAGACTACTATACTAATAAGCATAACAAAACTGAAATTGAGAGTACTGATGCGAAAAAACCGGAGATTGTTTTACAGTATGTAACGGATATAAGAACATCTCATATAAGAAAAAATCGCATATAAGAGCGTTTTACAAAAACACCATGTCTTTTTACTTCATCTCAGCAGAAAAAATGTTTCATATAAGAAAAACTTTTATAAGAAAAAAACTGATTTAAGAAACTTTTTCTCTAACATCGAGATGACAGGCGCCATAGGAAAACATTTTATATAAGAAACTTTTTTTTGGTAAACCTTTCATTGACTAACAGAAATATATTGCATGACGATGAGCCGCAGCAAACATTTCTTTCTTTAGCCGTTGTGTGTAAATGAAGTCGGCACAGGTTTTTGTTGTTTATTTACATAGTTGTTAGTCACATGTTATGTGTTAAAGAAAAGCAATGGATACAACTACAAAAAGAAATAATTTACCCATCAAAACTAAAATCAAAATATTAAATGAAATAAAAAACGGAGGGAAAAGAAATGATATTGCGAAAAAGTATAGAATTGGTGTTTCAACGCTATCGAAAATAATTAAAAACTCGAAAGATATTGAAAATAATTATTGTGCTATAAAAAATGTGAATAAGAAAAGACAGAGAAAACCAAAACATGAAGATCTTACCAGAGCAATGTCCAAGTGGTTCGAGCAAATGATGGAAAAGGGTGCTCAAGTGAATGGTCCAATACTTCTAGAAAAGACCAAACAATTTGCAATACAACTAAATATCCCTGATTTTAAGGCAAATCCTGGATGGCTCCAAAGATGGAAGAAAAATGAGAATATTCAATTTAGGAAACGTCATGGAGAAGCAGCTTCTGCCGACGCAGAATCTGCTATCAATTTCAAGGAAAATATCGCTCCAACATTGTTAACCAGATATTCCTTAGATAATATTTATAATGCGGATGAAACTGGCCTACTCAAATGAGTGGTCTCAAGACACCGAAAGACAGGATAACGCTTCCCTTTATAACTAATGCGAGTGGCTCCGACATATATGTCTATTCAATCGGCAAGTACAAACAACCAAGATGCTTCCGCGGAAAAACCATTCCCATATCACATAAATGTAACAAAAAGGCTTGGATGACCAGTGCCATATGGTGTGAAATTCTAAAAGAAATGAACGAAAAATTTATAAAACTTAATAAAAAAATTGTGTTACTGATTGAAAACGCTTCATGCCACAAACTTGATTTCACTCCAGAAAATATAGAAATTGTTTTTCTACCCCCCTGTACAACAAGCCTAATTCAACCACTTGATCAGGGTAGGTGTAAACAAAAAATTCTAAATTATACAATTATTCATAAACTTTTTCTTTTTCAAGGTATTATTCAATCATTCAAGGCTCATTATAGAAAAATTTTAATTCGGGAACAAATTCTGGCAATAGAAGGAGACTGCATGGATAAATTCTTGAAAAACATAACGGTTTTAAAGGCCTTACATATAACTAAACGTTCTTGGTGGCTTGTAACTCCTCAAATTATAACAAATTGCTTTCGAAAATGTGGAATATTTATCGAGAGTGAATCTAACAAACCTGAGAAGATATGTCTGATTTGGAAAAACGCGATTGCTTTGGTACATTGAGTGATGATGAAATAATTAACGATGTACTCGAACAAGATTTAGAAGAAGAGGAGGAAGAAGTTTCAAGTACAATATTTAAACCAAAAAGAGAAGAAGCTATTCAAGCATTATTTATTTTAAAGCAATATTTAGATTCCGATGCTGATAATAACATATTTCATATTGAAAACATTTTATATAAACAACGAGATGAATCCCTTGTGCAACAAAAAATAATGGACTATTATCAATCCAAATGATAGATCTCAAACATAAAAAAATACTTTTATGTACAAAATGAATTTGATATTATTTAGTTATTTTTATTTTATGTTTATTTGTTACGTTTATGTTTATATGTTATGTATTTTTTAAGTTTTTTGAATTCAATACATCATTGACTGATGTATCAAATACAGACTTGAATTAGAACACAACAGTCTTTCAATTGTGCATGCAGGAAACTATAAACATATAATTTCTTATGAAAAGTAATCATTGATATAAGAAAAAAACTTTCTTATAGAAATTTATCACATACAAGAAACAATGTTCTTATATAGAATGTTTCGTTATAAGAAAAGAACTGCTATAAGAACAAATTCTTTGGCATTTTTTGATTTTCTTATATCCGTTACATACTGTATATTACAATGCAACAAAAGGTAATCATTCAGCTGTATTTTTATTTTTTGCAAATTTTTTAGGTGGCGTAGATACTGCTGACCAGATGATTGGGTCCTATTCCACAAAACGCAAATCAAATCGATGGCCAACTGTAGTATTTGCTAATATTCTAGATATTTCGGCCTTGAATGCTTATATACTATTTTCCGAAATTGATGTATCATGGTATACAGGCGATAAAACACGCCGTACAGCATAGTTTTTGAGACTATTGGCATTATCCTTGGCTAGAGAGGAAATGCTTAGACGTGAAAGAATTCCTCAATCGCAATCTTCTGCCGATTTATTGCTAGAAGTTTGAAAAAATCAAGTAAGTATATACCACGGTTTAAAACTTATGAACTAAATTAACAAAAAAAATGAACCAAATGGTCCTAACCTAACGTAAGGGTTAATGTTCCTTAGATGCTGGAATAACTTTTAGAAGCTTAAAATTTTTGTCAAAAGAAGACATTGCGGAAGCAGAAAGAAATATTGGTGTTCAAGCGGAGTTTAGAGAAAAGTTGTTTTTCTGGCGCAAGTCAGAGGTAAATATAATATTAATTTTGAAGCTTATTTGCTATGTTACGCTCATACATAGATACAATTCCCATTTCCATATTACTACGTTTATAATTTATCAAGCTTTTTTTCAGTTTGGAATAGAAGACGAAACGTTCAGCCAGACTTCGAAGGTTGGCTAGAAAAAAAACCGTCACAACGATTCACTTCTGTTCACTTCTTGTTCTTCAAATAATTCAATAAGAAGCGCATTTGATCACAGGTAAGAATATACAGTAAAAAGTTTTGTATTAAATTTAATGATACACTGCATTGCAACCCCTTTCAACATTTTTAAAGAATAACCCAGCCGGAAAACAACTTATTCAATATTATGAGGAAAGTGAATGTTAAGATGTCATGTTAACAAAAGCAAAGCTTAGACCTGAAGACACTGCTAGTATTGTGGAGGAAATAATTGATTTATTTCCCAAAGAAAAAGAGTCCCAGGTATTATTAAAAACGATATATTAAAAAGAACATATGATAAACTGATTTCTTTCAGGATTATTACTACATTCCTCGTGAAAGAAACAAAAAACCCACCAGGCAAGCTCTATTCCAAATATTTTAACTTAAGTACAAAGATTAGAAAGAGTAGTCCATCTGCGGAAAGATTTCTTTCGAGTGAATTACGTGATCCATTAGTGGGAGAAAATTTTGAAGTTGACGAAACGATGTCGTTATGTTTAAAAACCTCGCTTCAAAAAGATACCAGTAATTGGGATGAGGTTATTGACAAATGGAATAAAACATTTAAATTTCGGATTTGGCAAAGCGCTCAAATTCTGATTTTTTGCAGTAGTGGCCAATAATAAAAGACTACAGAGCACCATTTCTGGTATTTAAAAAGAACTTTAACACAAAATTCAAGGATATACAAATTTTTATATATTTTTTAGATTAATCTAGATTTCAATTTTAATTGTCCACAAAAAGATAATCTTTTAAAAACAAAGTGGGATAACTTTAAAACCAAGTGTAACGTTTCACTGGTGCGTATGAGCATGAGACTCTGGTAACACCAACTCAGAGTCGAGTTTAATAAGCATATAATACAGCACTGTCAGGCAAGGTTGGTAGCAGTGTGATTTGACAGATATGTGAGGCCGTCATAGCTAATTAGCCATTGGCTCATATCCGGTCTTTGTTTGACCGTCAAAGTGGATGGTAGTACGCGGACCGCGCAAGGAAATAAAAAAAAATAAATCTTTTAGCATCAGCGTGGTAAGTAAAATGAAATATGGTGTAAAATATAGTGATTTGACTGGCGGATTAATTAGTAATCTTTTCGACAGCATTATAACCCTAAAATCAACAGAAAAGTGAAAGTGCTTCTAGAAAATAATTAAAATTAAACGGGTTATAGCGTCTGCGAAGGAGGCTGTGTTGGAGATGACACGGTCATAAAAGATCTCAACCATGCCTTGATCAAAGCTCTTGTGGATGACGAGGGTGAGGAATAAGGCAAGACGCAAAATACCGGCCGTGATTGTGTGGACGAAATACACATTGTTGTGCGGGTAAAAGGCTGAGTCCTTATTATAGGCCAAGCATGTGGAAACAATTATTTCCACATTATACGTTGTGGGCCAAAGGGCCTGGCGAAAATAGAAACACAAAAAGGTTGCAGAATCAAAAGTGGAACAATTCGTGCGAAACACCTAAATGGCCACAAGTACCCAAAATAAAAGCACACACATCACGGACAAGGGTAACATACCCGATTACGTCATCGACAAAGACAAGACTGCAGCCACAAGCAGTAGAAAAAGCTCCATCTACACCAGTCGACAAGGTCCATCCAGCCCAGGGTAACAAGGACTCGCCTAAAACCACACCACAAGAAAACTTTCAAATAACCAGGACAACTAAAATTAGCCACCACTAAATACAATAACACCACTGTCATCGAAAAAAACAAGAAACAAAAAAAAAGAAACCAACACAGTATCGTCACTATCACAATAACTCACTAAAATCATCTGGAATGCCATTCCAACAAGATCATCAGCTTTCATCAACAATAGAGAAAAACCATTGCCACCCAAAATAGCCCTAAAACTACAACAGCTATATCCCTAATCCACAGCAAAAATTATGAAACTTCAGGAATTATAGCATCACCATCTACAACAGCATCTAGAAACCATACAAGGAAGGTGTTCAATTGAGATGAATATAATTTATTTAGGTGTTCAAAAAATGCGATAATTTGTGGAAAAACGCAAATGGCCAAAAAGTTTAGAAGTGATACAGGAAACTTTAGTTGGATGCTTCGTTGTGCCGGTTGTGACGAGGTGGAACTCGCTATACGACGCCGTTGTTCGACTTCTACAGCACAAGCCGAAACTGGATGAGTTGTGCTATAAATTGAGCCTGCCGCGTTTTACATCCTGTGAACTATCATATTTGGATACATACAAGCTGATTGTGGCGCCTATTGCTCAGAGTTCTTGCAAGGCGACTTTATGCAAGACGAACAGAGTGTTGGATATGGTTGCCTTTTGCCTACAACAACAATGAACAACAATGAATTTATTTCGGGCTGAAAAATACCAAGTTATTATGTATTTTCACCCCCTGAGTTCAAAAATCACCTCGAAAATGACCAATTAACTCTTGTTTTCAAGATACAGTAACATGTAATTTTTTAATGCTCAGCTTTCACTTTGTCTAGAAATTTAGTTTTTGGATGTTTGTACGCCTGTTAACTGACAAAAACAACAGTTTTACAGCTATTCTGAGGTTATATACGTGATTTCAGTTCTTCAGATAGTGCTTGATTTGGTTTCTGTTGTTTTCTTATTCGAATTTAATGTTTTGGAGTGATATTTAAGTGTACTAAACCAAAATGCCACGAAGTTGTGAGAATTCTGTGAATAACTTGTGTTACATTTGTGGTGAAGTAACGTTTTCATCACAGAAACGCAGTCTTACTCTTGCTGTTAAGACTGCTTATAAGCATTATTTTGGAGTTACGGTAGGTGACCAAGATAAGTCGTGGGCTCCACTCTTGTTCAGTTACTTTAAGAGAATGGCTGAAAAATAAAAAATGATCTATGCCTTTTGCTGTGCCCATGGTTTGGCGGGAGCCTACAAACCATATAAATGACTGCTATTTCTGCTTGACTCCACCAATAAAATCGGGATTGTCAACAAAGAAAAAAAGAACAGTTCAATACCCAAATATTCCTTCGGCTACTCGACCAATTTTACATTCAGATGGTTTACCAATACCTACCGCATCCCACAGTTATGAACTTGAAGTGGAAAATGAAGATAGCGCAGAAGAACTCAGCCAGCTTAGCACATCTTACGACCCTGATTTTAAGAAAACAAATGATAAACCGCACAGACTGAGTCAAGCGGAATTGAGTGATCTCATTCGAGACCTTGATTTGTCAAAGGATAAGGCAGAACTTCTAGGCTCAAGACTACAGCAATGGAATCTTCTCCAGCATGATGTCAGGGTATCACAGTATAGACAGCGTTCAAAGGATCTCCTTCCTTTCTTTGAAAAGAAAAACAACCTTGTAGTATGCAGCAACGTTAATGGCTTGATGAAATCTTTGAATTTGAACCATGATCCTACTGAATGGAGGCTATTCATAGATTCGTCGAAGCTTAGTTTGAAAGCTGTATTACTTCACAACGGTAACCGTCTTCCTTCTATTCCTGTTGGACATGCAGTTCACATAAAAGAGACTTATGAAAACATGAATGCAACTGGGGTATACTAAATACTGCTGCTTTTTATGTATGTGGGACAGTAGGGATAGGAAATCACATTACATTCAAACAGACTGGCCTGCAAGAAATCTTGGCCCTAGTGAAAAAAATGTAGTTGCCCTGCCTCTCGTCGACCCGAAAGATATATTTCTTCCACCACAAAAATATTTTTTTGATGGAAAGTTCTGCATAAGTGACACATATACATATGTATATGGTATTTTTAGTAAGTCAGATTACATTTTTGCAGAAGAATGTACTGCTGCATTCTCAAAATTGATAGAGGAGGCTGAAAGCCTGCATTTTATTTCGAATATGATGCATCAATATTTGAATGATACTGATAAAACTTCCAATATATGGTCCAAATATCCTACATTAAAGGAAATAGCACTGTTTTGCAACACACCGATTGCGTCTTCAGGCCCTGTGGAGCGACTATTTTCCTTTTCGGGCATTATTAATAGTCCAAGACGGGGTCGCTTGACGGACTTTTCTTTTGAAAAGCTCGTACTGCTGAAAGCAAATATACCCGGTCATTGTAGTTATTAAACAGTTAGTACGTACGTTAAATCTGTGTGCATGTATGTAATATATAAATATATATATATATATATATATATATATATATACAGTGCAACTTCGCCAGTCCGGTCACTCCAATAATTCGGACGCTTCTATATTTCGGACAATGTAAAATTTTTACCTCTATAATTCGGACAATGTTTTTTTAAGTAGGAAAAATAAATTAAAATCCGGGGGTTTCCCGTCTTAAGCTCGCATGTGTTGCTATTCATGCTTTTATTTACATTTTGCGCTTTCATTACATCAGTTTCGGTTCATTCTTTCGCAAGTTTGGTTATTTGATCCCTGTCCAAGTGCCATGCTTTCAAATAATAAACGCAATCATAAAACTCTTACCTTAAAGGAAAAATGTGACATTTTACAAAGTCTTGATGAGGAAAAAACTATAAGGCAAGTTGCCGAAAAATTTCATGTTCCTAAATCAACGATTTGCGACATTAAAAAAGATAAGGAGAAGATAAAACAATTTATATCAAATACCTACAATGGACCTGGTAATATTTAAACTAAGATTCAAATAAACATTTTCATAATCGTCCATACCCATTTTTTTAAGAAATAGAAAAGTTATGAAAAAAGCAGAAAATCCTGAGTTAGAGGAAGCCATTTACACATGGTTTTTGCAGCAAAGAAACAAGCACATACCGATTTCCTCGGAAATTCTAAAAGCAAAGGCTAAATTTCATTAAGAAAAGATGACGGGGAAGGACGATTTTTCAGCGAGTTCAGGCTGGTTAGATAAATTTAAGTCACGTTATGGTATTCGTTATCTAAAAATTTGTTGTGAAAAAGTTTCCAGCGATGAAAGCGCCGTAGAGCCCTTTAAAAAAAAGTTTGCTGAGATGGGTTTGAGTGAAGAGCAAGTTTATAATGCAGACGAATCTGCTGCTTTCTGGAGGTTGTTGTCTGGCCCAGTCAGGCCCAGGGAGAAAAATGTCCAAAGATCGTGTGACCGTATGTATATATATATATATATATATATATGTATATATATATATATATATATATATATATCGTGCAAAACAAAAACAACAAACTTCATATTTAAGTTTATAAGGAAATATTTCATAAAATTTTTCTTTACAAAATTAGTGTTTGCATATTTTTGTATGCTTTATGATGGGTAATAAAAGAAAATTTTAGTAGTCCAAAATTTAGAACTCTCTTTAAAAAATCCATCAACAACGTTCAACAAATTGCAACAAATTGTAAAATCATTTGCAAATTTTTTTTTTCAAAAATAACGGAACATTTCCAATGTAAGCTAGTTCTCAGAGGTTTAATTATTGTATAAATCATTTTTTAAATTAGTTTCTTTGCGTTTATTGCACTGGCGCAACTTATTAGAATGGTCAGAGATAAATACTGCTATACCTTAAAATCCCAAATAATTAAGGATCTCGAAAAATGAGAAAAGCAAGCTTCGGTTGCTAGGAAGTATAACATTAACAGAACTATTATTTGCCGATTGTTTAAAAAGTATAAATTGACAAGAAAGCTTACTGTGACTCATTTAGGAGGGCGTCCACGAAAAACTTCTAAGACAGAAGATAGAGAAATATGTCGTATTTAAAAAAAAAATCCGTTTGCCACTTCCAATAAAGTTGTTAAAACTCTAAGTTAAATGTACACGACAGTACAATTCGTAGACGTGCCATAGAAAATAATTTAAAAAGTTACAGACCAGCAAAAAAGCCATTGCTAACCAGGAAACATATTCAGAACTACTTGATTTTTATTTGCTGTATTTGAATTCTTACTAATATTTTTGTGTGATTTTATTTATTTAGATTATATTTTGCTAAAATGCACCTGAACTGGACCGTTCAAAAATGGAAAACCGTCCTTTTCAGCGACGAATCTAAATTCAACTTAATAAACTCAGATGGTATGTATACAGTACGACGCTTGCCTGGCAAACGGCTTGAACCGCAGAATTGTAAAATTAATTTTAAGCACGGGGGTGGCAGCATAGTGTGGACATGCTTCTCAGAAAATGGAGTTGGACCGTTTCACAAAATTGACGGTACAATGGACCGCTTCATGTATAAAGAAATTCTTGAAACGAAGATGGTTCCCTATGCTGAGTGGAATATGCCTCTTCGATGGGTGTTTCTACATGATAATGATCCGAAACACACATCGAGGTTGGTCAAGGAGTTTATAGGATCGAGTGGGATTCAAGCTCTCGATTGGCCGGAACAATCGCCCGACTTGAATCCCATTGAAAACCTCTTTGGGATACTAAAGAAGCGTATTTCCGGAACACGATTTATATATATATTTCTTTTTTTTTTAATACTTACTTCTCGCAAACATTTGGTCCATTCGACCCGGATCCTGAGAATTATAATCAAAGGAATAATTACTTTCTTTTTTCTTCAAGGATCACGTATATACTCCATTTTTAATATTTACACTACGCCACTTCATCAATTTAATTATTTTTAAATAAGGTGCGTAGTTTGTTTTATTTTAATGTTAATAAACAAAAAAAGTGTGCAAAAGAAAAAAAGTCTTTTTTTATTTTGATTGATCATTTTGCAACCCTTTTTGTTCTTTTTAAAGTGAATCAACCGCAGTAACTTAATAATAAATAATAAAATTAAAATTTGTTTGTTCTTTTTTTAAATAAAATCAAATATTTAGTGAGTGTTCGTGAATTTAATTGAATATTTGCATAATAATTACTAAGTAATTAAAGTGTAGAGCTATATATGTACGTATGTACTTTTAGTCACATATATACCAGAGATCTGCTGCAAGTGCTAAATTTTCGGTTATACTTAATCATGCACATTGATTTTTATGATTTAATCGTTTTTGTTCAAAAGCAAAAAACACTTGTTTATGCAACCAGTCGTTTCAAACATTCAGTTTTATTCACTTGTTGTTTTGTGCGAACATGAATGTTCTGACCGTGTCGTTAAGTGTATTTTGCTTAGAAGCCAACGTGTTGTTAGCAAAACAAGTGTTTTATTCAGTTGTAAAAGAATTTTCTACTCGTCACCGAGAGAAGTGTTATAAAAAGTTTTTTGTGAAATTTAGTTATCTTTAAAATGAACTGTGAATTTCTTTAAAGTTTGAAATGGAGCAGTATCCAGAATGTATTTCCGAAGAAATTGCCAGAGGCAACTATATTTTGTCAGGGAGCCGGAAAGGTCGTAGCGTCGTATGGAATATTTTGACAGGAATTCTAAAGCCAGACAAAACTGTACTTTCAAACTTCGTTTATTTATAAAAGTTTATTTTAATATTTAAAGTGTTTCTTCTTCGTACTAACATATAACAAATTTTATCATTGCTTTGTCAAATGTTTTTTTTTTTTTTTTCGAGGAAATAAAAAATGCTAACATGTTAAATATGTAGTAAATACACATTTTTTATGTTTTCGTATTTTTCTGCCAGCTGCCTTTTTACTTTTAAGTGGCTCGAGTGTTTTTCGTTGAATTACAATCAGATCATGCACAACAAAGCCGTCATGCAAAAAACCAACTGTGAATAAACAAGACTTTTTGTTTTCATACATTGTAGTTCGAATCAAGTGTTGGAAATGATTTACACTTGTTGCTGAGTTTTCTGTTTGTGCATAAAAAGCGAACAAGCATAAAATTGAATAATACTTGTTTGAGTTGTTCTTAAAATTCCACGTTAGTTAATAAGTCGGCTCGATCGTACTTGTTGCAGGTCACTGATATATACTCGTTTAATCAACGAAATTTTCCTTTTGATTTAATTTAAAATCAATTTTAATAGGGTCGGGACGTTGATATACTTAGTGATTTTTTTCGGTTTAAAGGTTTTTAATTTTTTAAACTTATTGTTATTAATTTTGATTGATTCGGTTTTTTAATCAATTAATTTATTAATTATTAATTTTTAATATACCGATTTGCTGTTTTTAAATAAATCTTAATTAATAAAAATTATTTCTGATTGGTAAATTAAAACACTTTTAACTGAAATTGTCTGCCATATTCATTTAAATAATTCAATAAAATAATGTCGAAATTACAACTAAATAGATTTATAAGAGCATCGGATGCTCTTATTACATTTGAATCGAATTTTAGTAATTTTCGTGACGAAATGCATACCGTATATACCTTGGAGATTCAAAGTATATAATTAAAAAGTTTATGGGAAAACGTAAAGTTGACATATGATGGTTGCTTAGCATGGCTTAATAAACAAGGTAGACTCGCGGCGAAAATCAATACAACACTGCATACATTTTGTTTGTGTAAAATATTCTTTGAATGTCAAAAGCATCTGACCACAAATAGAAAGAAGAAGAATAAAGTTGAAAATTGTTAAATTGTAAAAGTTTTGCTTTCAGTAAAAGAAAGTTTATAAAAAAGAATATTTAAACTTTTGGTGTTATAATGTGTTGTTAGTTTTATTGTGTTCATGTAGTTCATATTTATGTATGTATGTTTTAAATGCGATTAATTTTATTCATATACCAACACATACATGTTTTTTTGTTTGCAAAGTGTAATTTGCATTTTCTTATATTAAAATAAATAAAAGTTTTTCATATTAAATAAATAAATTGTGTTTTATTTATGAATGTTGTGTAAAACTATGTATTTGCTTATCTTATAAGTAATAAAAAGAACACCGGCACCAGCTCCTATAATATGCACATGTATGTAAGTGGAAGGTTTCATTCATGAGGTTGGTTATATAGGAAGCTGCCTAGAGTTGTAACTATAAGAAAAGAAAATAGTTATTATTAAAAATACAATAGTTAAGTGAAATAGTATAACAAATACTTTCCTTTTTCTACACACTTTTAAATTTTCCTTTAAAAAGCACTTAATTTTTTGTAAGAAATGCCGCGCCAAATTCAATAAATGTAATCGACAAAAAAATGTAAACAAATTTTGACATCCAAAGAAGGGTAAACAAACAAAGCAAAAGTAATCACCTGAGCTCTCGAGTTTACCTGTTATGAATTCGCCTTGGTTGCTTAGATTATTTTGAAGGCAATGCTAAGGCGGAGCCTACTGATGTTGAAGTAGCTTCGTCTAAGTATCAAACCACATATTTAGCTTATTTAAAATGTTCTGCGAATATTAATGAGAAACTTCATAATTTCCAAGAGGTCCCAAAAGCTAGTTGTTCTACGGCAATGAATTCTAGTGCAGGTAATTCTGACCACAATTTGACCTTGCCTCCTTGTGATGTCAAAACATTTGAAGGGGATTATATTGCATGGCCTGAATTTAGGGATTTATTTACGGCAATATACATATATTAATAGTTCACGCCTTAGTAATGTTGAACGGCTTTGTCATTTGATACGCAAAACCGCCGGTGAAGCGAATGAATTAGTGTCAAAGTGTCCGTTAAGTAATGAAGGGTTTGACGTAGCTTGGCAAAATCTTAAAGATGCATATGAGAATCCTTCGATTGATAAGGAATCTAGTGCCGGGCTTAAGACTCTTCAGCGTGGTATTAATAATTGTCTTACTTCTCTTTCGGTATATAAGGTGTGCACTCAAAATTGGGATCCAATTCTAATTTTTATCTGCATTAAACGTTTGCCTACATCTACGGTCAGTTTATGGGAACAAGGGGTTAGAAACAAATCACTATTATCCACATGGAAAGAGTTTGATACATTTCTGACGGAAAGAATTCAGACTCTAGAATGCGTTCGTGATCTTAAAGATTCACAACAATTTAGCAAACCTTCTGGACAGAAGGTCAAAGCTCATGTTGTGCATTCATCTTCATCTTCTTGCGTTTTGTGTCGTGCTTCGGGACATTTTTTGAGAAACTGTAAACGTTTCAAAAATCTTTCGATATCCGAAAGATTTTCAACGGTGAAGAAATTTCACTGTCTGTCGCGAGAACATGAAGTGAAGATTTGCAAAAGTGCCTTTAATTGCACGACGTGTAATAAAAGGCATCATACGTTACTACATCGTAACGAAAATAGTTCGGAATTTTCAGCTAGGGAGAATACGGTTCCAGTTTCGGGTAATATAGCCCAAAATGCGAATGTACATTCATCCCTACCTTCTACCTGCGACTGGCATATATAATAATGAAAATGCTACTCGACAGGTTTTTCATGTTTCTCAGAATAGAAAGGTGCTTCTGGGAACAGCTATGGTAAATAGCCCTTATTGACCCAGCTTCAGAGACTTCTTTTATATCTGAACATTTAAGAAACCGGTTGAAACTGCATGCACTTTCGACAAATGTCAAAGTTTCGGGTATTAATCAAACTATTTCTGCTACTACTAAAAGGGTTTGCGCTTTGAAAAATGGCTCTCCAGTAAACAAGTCTATTCTATTGGAAACCATGGCCCTGATATTACCCAATATATCAGGCAATTTGCCCTTTTGTTTGCGCAATAATTTTTCGAACTTAAAATTAGCTGACCCTTGTTTTTACCAATCAAGACCGGTTGATATACTTCTAGGGGCGGATTTATATCCTCAGCTAATTTTGAGCGAAATACGTCGCGATGTTGTAGGGACACTGGTGGCTCAGAATACTGTTTTCGGATGGATTGAGTCCTCACTTCTGCGGAAACCAGCTATCAAAGCATTATATGATAACGTGGTTAAAGAATATTTGACTCTGGGTAATATGAAACCTGTGGTAGCTGATTCAGCTAATTATTTTTTCTCGTGCTACCTACCTCATCACCCGGTAATTAAACCGGAAAGTAAGACTACGAAATTGCGTGTCGTATTTAATGCATCAAATAGAACCTCTAATGGAAGCAATCTAAATGATTGCCTTTATGTGTGACCCACTTTGCAAACAGATTTAGTGCTACTTATTCTTCGTTGGAGGTTATTTAGATATGTTTTTAATTGCGATATTACTCAAATGTATAGACAAATTCATCTTGATCCCGCTCATACGCCATATCAGCGTATACTTTATCGATCCTCGACAACTGAAGAGGTAAAGACGTATGAGTTACAGACTGTAACTTTCGGTGTGCTCCTTATCTAGCAATAAGAACACTGTTACAGCTAGCAGAAGATTCAGAGGCTGAGTATCCTCTTGCTGCCAACATTTTGCGCAAGGATATGTACGTTGACGACGTATTAACCGGGGCTCACGATGTTTTATCTGCTCTGAAGGCTCGGGATCAATTACGAACTGTTTTTCTTCAGCGAAATTTGAATTAAGGAAATAGACTTCGACCAAAATTAAAATCCTAGCGGACCTCCCCTCAAGTCATCTTGTTGATTCTAAACTGTTGATATTTGTTGAATCCAGCAGTTCTAAGACACTGGGTATTCAATGGAATGCTCAATTAGATTCGTTTTATTTTAAAGTAGAGCCTATTGCTAAGAAGTCAAACTACACAAAAAGGGAAGTTTTGTCTGCTATAGCGAAATTATTTGTTCCTGTAGGTTGGCTAGGCCCGGTTATCATTACAGCAAAAATTATTATGCAAAAAATTTGGCTGGATAACATTGGTTGGGATGATTTTTTGCTACCCTTGACAGGACAAGAGTGGAAAAGATTTGTCGCCTCCTATCCGGAAGTAAATACTATCCAGATTCCAAGGTGGGTACATTATGCTCCAAATATGTCAGCAGAATTACATGTTTTTTCAGACGTCTCGGAAAAAGCAAACGCGGGGGCAGTGTATATCTGTATTGAGGCCTTTGACCAGATTTTCACAAACTTACTCACCTGCAAAACTAAATTGGCCCCTATTAAATCTATTTCATTACCTCGTTTAGTACTTTGCTTCTAAGTTTTAAAAACTGTTAGTAATGAAATTGACATACCAAATAAACAGGTGTATTGTTGGACCGACTCTACTATTGTTCTTAGTTGGTTGAGAAAAACACCTAATAGCTGGACAACCTTTGTGGCTAATAGAGTTTGTAGGATTCAGGAGAATGTAGGAAACCATAATTGGTATCATGTTAGGTCGGAAGAAAATCTAGCGGACCTAGGCAGTAGAGGTCTTTCGCCCTCACAATTGGCAAGAAGTGAACTATGGTGGCATGGACCCACTTGGCTTCGTGAGCCTAAAGCTCACTGGAGCATAAGGGATCTTTCCCCATTAGACACAGATGTTAAAGCCAAAGCGGTCAAGGTACACGCATCTTTCTTCTCGGACTATGAAGATGTTCTTGACCGATTTTCTAAATTTGATCACGCTCTTAGAGTATTAGCCTACATGTTTCGATTCTATTTTATGACACATTCGTCGCATAAAGGCAAGAAAACATTTGATACCACTTCAATTTCAAGCAATGAGATTATAAAAGTCAAGTTACGCTTAGCAATATTGGCTCAAGAGATTCATTTCGCAGAGGAATATAAAGCTCTCTCTTATCAAAAGAGCCTATTTCATCAAAAAGCTCACTACAATCGCTTAATCCTTTCTTAGATGCTAATGGAGTAATGAGACTAAATGGTCGGTTAGCAAAATCGCTATCCTTGTGTTATACAGAAAAATATCCGATTATTTTGCCCTATTCATGTCGTTTTTCAGTTCTTTTAGCAGAATTCGTACATTTAATTTCGATTCATGGTGGTAATCAGTTGATGTTGAGAATTATTCGTATTGAATATTGGGTACCCCGTCTTAAGGTCCTAGCTCGAACTATAATAAATCGTTGTAGACGCTGCATATTAGATAAAAAACGCTCGTGTAGTCAGATAATGGCAGCATTACCTCCAGAACACACTACTTTAGACCGGCCTTTTACCACTACTGGAGTGGAAAGTGAAAAGTTTCACTGGCAGGTTCTTTCGAATAACGAAAGCGTATGTATGCATCTTCGTTTGTTTTTCCACCAAAGCAGTCCATTTAAAGCTACGACTAATTTAACGTCAGATGCGTTCTTGGCTGCCTTACATCGGTTTATTGCTCGACGATGTTGTCCATTGACAATATTTTCCAATAATGGCACTAATTTCGTGGGAGCTTCTCGTGAGATTGAGAGAGATTTCCGAACGTTTTTGGCAGAGAGCCAGGCTCGACTGTGTTCTACCTTTCGCGTTCAGGGTCTTTCATGGCGGTGATCCCTGCTGGTGCGCCTCATATGGGAAGCTGTTGTTAAAAGTTTTAAACACCATTTTCGAAAGGAAGCTCAATCAGTAAAATATACATTCGAAAAGCTTTCTACTATACTTGCGCGAATAGAGGCTTGCTTGAATTCCCGACCCTTGTGCCCCATGTCAGAATATCCTAATGAGCCCGTAGCTCTAACCCCAGGCCATTTCTTAATAGGTGGTCCAATATTGGCCACACGAGAACCATCTGTATACGAAACGCCCATAGGTTTAGTGAATCGTTATCGCAAGATGTAGGCATTTTCTCATGATTTCTGTCGACGATGGAAAGAGGAGTATCTTCATAACTTGCATAAACGCTATAAATGGAAATTTCCCGAAAGGGACATAGCCGTAGACGACTTGGTTGCTATTCGCCATGAACAACTATCTCCAACTTCCAAATTAGGTCGCGTAATTAAAACATATCCCGGAAGTGACGATCATGTTCGCGTCGCGGACGTTCGCACAGAGAACGGGGTTGTGAAACGACCAATCACGAAGCTGGTCATTTTGACCAATTAACTTATATATATTTATCATTTATTAATCCTCATTGTTTTCTAGTACTATGGCTACCTTACCAACAATTTTTGAAGATGCCTTACTAGAGGATTACGAGGAAGCTATGGAGGTAGCAGATCCAGCTACAGTGGCATTCAGCGCTCCAGGGTCGACAACAGATTTAATGGCAGTGGAATCTCTGGCTCCACCAACCCTTTGTAATCCAAATGAGCCTCCTGTTGCGGTACCAAGAGCTGTGGATCCTGTGTCAACTACATCCCCCAGCTTGGTGGACAGCTTTGGTCCGGAAAATGATTTGCGGGCGAAGAAAAGGGCAGGTTCTAGTGCACCCAGCTGCAGCCTCTGCAAAAAAACGCATGCTCTCAGGGCGTGCTTTCGTTTTCGCCAGCTAGCCCACGAGAAGAAATTGCGTCACGTGTTGATTTGGGGCCATTGTTCACATTGCTTGGCCAGCAATCACACGTTGAAGTCCTGCCAAAGCGTGCGAAAATGTAACAAGTGTACATAACAGTCTGCTGCATTCCCCGAAACAGGTTGAAGAAAAGGGCACGAAAATATTAAAGAAAGGTCGGAAAAATAAAATTGTGAATACTGTGCCTTCACCCATTGCCAGCGTAACATCGTTTCCACTGCGCCATGTGGTGAACTTTTCGCCAACACTGCAGGTGAAGCTTCATCTGGGGAATCGGCAGATTCAGGTTCGTGCGGCACTAGACCTCTGCTGTAGCACTAGTTATATAAGCGAACCTCTAGTTCGAAATCTTAAAATTGCTGTCACGGGGTCCTATTGCCGCATAACCATTCAATCCGTATATGATCCACTGAAAAGAGTGTCCTGACGGCAAAAGTTGCAAAAGTGAAGGGTATAAACCCCAATAGAGGACATTGCAGAGACTGTTCTGGAATATTTTCCTGGCATGCAGCTGGCAGATCCAACGTTCTACCACTCAGGCCAGGTTGCACTGGTGCTCGGTCCGGAACTGAGCTCACAAATTTTAACCGGAAAAATTTATTCGTGTCCGGGCTGTCCACTGGCCCAATAAACTATTTTTGGGTGGGTTATATCTGGCCAATCGCCTATATAATCGTATCATATTGTATTTAATCAGTTCATTGGTCTGCTCAAAACCATCCCTTAATTGGGTTCAGTTGGTGGATCTGTAGTAAAAACCATACTTTTGAATTTAAAAATACAAATAAAAAAACGAATTAAAATTTATCTTTTTATGTTGCATTTAACTGTGTTATTGCAAGGTGGCCGGCAATGTTTAGGTTGAACCCTTTGGTTATGAATTTTACTAATTAAATGTGACTCTGTTAGGATATAAATTCTACTCCTTTTGTAAATTTGTATTTTTTGGGAGTATTTTGGATTCTAACGAGTAAAACCGCTAACGTTTAACGATATGGCGCAAAATAGTATTATTACAACAATTAAAGTAAAAATTGATAGTGGCGCGACTTCTATATATATATATAGAAGTCGCGGGATCTATAAATATTTATAAAAATGAAACGTTTTTTAATCTTATTCTGACTAAATGGATGCCATATGTTGTGTTGTGGTCAAATGTTATGGGAAAAATTGTTGATAGTACTAAAATTCGCTTTTCAAACAGCACTGCGGAAGGTTATTTTTCAATATTGAAAAATATTACTTTGAATTGTAATAAAAATATTAGACCTTCTGAATACGTCCGCAAATCATTTCAATATATTCATGCAAAAATAAAAAAAGTAGAATGCGAACACGTTTTCACCAATACAGAAGAAAGCAAAGTAAATAAAAAAGACGACCTTGTTAGAGAGTTTTGGAAGAGAACACAGAAAAAAAACAAAGACAAAATAAACAATACAATGGTTATTAGGGAAACAATTTACAAAAGTGATGATAGGCTTCGAAAAAAATTCAGAAAATAAAAATTGTAATTGTAAAATATGACCATATTTTCCAATATGTAGATGAAAGAACTAAGCCCTTTAGAACTACTGTACTCTTGCTTAAAATTGGACTCGCTAAATCCACGTAAAGAAATTTTCAATCATTTGTTGGTAATTTACATTTATATCATAGTTTAGTTAAAGAATGTTTGCATAACTACGTGTCAGGAGGATGAATATTTTTTAAAAAAATTATTCAATAAATTTAAAGAATATTTTAGAAATTGACACAAAAAACATATTTATTGTACTAATTTTAAGACGACACCACTTTACGCTTTTCTTCGCGAATTTTATTGATAAAACGTTTCGCTATATAGACCCCAATGGTCGCAAACTATGATATCATATCGCAAGTTAGCAACACGTTTTTTAAAATATTAGTAGAAGTGGATTCAACAGTGGACGAATGGAGGTTTAAGGATATTTCGCACGCAAAACAAAGCGATAGGTTTAACTGTGGTGTATATTGTTGTTAATTAGCAGAAGCTTTTCTTAAAAAACACCTTTTAGATACTATTATGAATCCCAATGAATATAGCAAGAAATGAAAGACAAGTTATACAAATATAGAAGAGATATGCAAAAAGAGTGCGTACATTGCGAAGAAATGGTAAATGCGACAATCAAGCGTTGCAATATTTGTCAAAGACCTATTCACAAATATTGCCTAGAACAATATTACAAAGCAAATGTAAATTAAAATAAAAACTTTCAATATGTATGTACATATGTATATGTACAATGTAAACACTTTTTTATTTCTCTTTAATATTTTTATAATTTGCTTTTGTTAATCTTGAGTTATTTTATACTAATGGGACATATTGTCCCGTTTGTATAAAAAACCCGGTTGGGATAGTAATCCAAAAAATCCGATTGGGACAATATATCCCAGGATAATTAAAGGACTTAGGGAAAAACCAATTATGCAAAGCATCATAAATTTTTGTGCTTTTTTCAGTTGTAAAAGAAGATTTTTCATATACATTGTTGTTTCGCAAAAAAAAAAAAATCGGACCGAAAGAGTCGGACCCTTAGAGAAAGACCCTTACAGAGTGGGAGGAATGAGGCTAAGGATTTAGTTTTCTCATTCGGCATCACAGCGAATGAATTTGTCGAGTCCAGGACTGGAACCGATATTAACATAGGATTAGTCAACGCTATCTCAGACGTCCTAGCTAATACTAAAACATTCAGAGTTATGCACGTCAAATTCTCTGAAATGTCAGCGAGCGGGTCCCAAAGTCAAATAAACCCGACTCACCGCACAGAAGGACAGGAAATTCAATTCGATGTCCGAGCCGAAGTGCAACCTCAGTGCTTAATTCGAGAGAAGGAAGCACACTTTGGAGGAGCAGTATTCTGTTCCTACCAATTGGAGAAGTCGGAACCTGCAAACTAGTTGTATCCCGAATCTACGTATCGAACCAGTAACCCGAACCTGCAAACTAGTTGTATCCCGTACTGCGTAACGTACCAGTAACCCGAACTAGTACCATCCGAACCTGCGAACTAGTTATCATCCGAACCTGCGAACTAATTATCTTCTGAACCTGCGTATCCATCCAACACACCCGAACCAGCTATTTGACGAACCAGTCGGGTTGGCGTGCGTCGGTTATCGTAATTTTGTATTCGTATTGTAATTAATTATTATAGTAAATAAAGGAAAACAGATTAATTAAGCCCAAGAAGGGAAAAATAATCTTTTATATTGCTTAAGGTTTGTGGATCCGTAAGTAGACCCTGGACGAGACTAAGCTACCATTATTATTAAAAATTAAATTTTTTCGGCTATTTGCGATGTAAAAATTTAAAGTGGAACAGTATACTGAGATTACGTACATTTAAAATAAATTTGGTTTTTTGAAAGGCATCGTTAGCTATTATAAACTGTTAAACCGAACTGATCGAAAATTATACTGAAATTGCTAGAGCTGACAACGGTGTCGCTGTTTAATTATTGTAGAAAATAGGAGCGTTTAGTCATATTATGTTGATATATGTTATAGAGAATTTAGACTTGTGTGAAATCTATTTGCAGATTTCAATCAGAATCTAGTTGATTTTGACTGGATTTCTCATACAAATCGAAATCTACCTCGCCACTAGATTTTGACAAATTTTAGTCAAAAACGGCAATTACTTAATAATACAACTGTGGAGATTAAATCTTCAGTACAATGTCTTCTGAATAAGTTGTCAGAACGAGGGGAAGGAAGAGACGGTGATGCACCTCCTCTGTCACTACCCAGCCCTATCTACGGAAAGGGCAGTGCTGTTTGGCCGCCCAAGACTTCAAGAACTGGGATGGTTTTTTCACTGAACTTAGAGTGTGGATCTGTAGGAACCTTCCTCCTTATCCCTCTTTCAGGCGTCACAATTGGACCAAAAGAACCCTAGTGAGTCGGTTTTCTCCATACAAAGCCAGTGACCCGTGCAACCTAACCTAATAATAGTGCATTTACACTTGAGCAAAATCTAGTACTTATAAGATTTTGAGTAAAATCTAGTTGTTTTTACTAGATTCCCCATACAAATCAATATCTACTTCACTAGATTTTGACGAAATCTACTCAAAATCTAGCAGTACTAAATGATGCAACTATGGTTTTTCCCAAATTGTACTAAAAAATATATTTTATTTAAAAAACAAAATACAAAAATTAATATTTCTAAAAATATACAAAATTTTAATAAAATATTAAAAAAATATATAAAATTAACAATATAAATAAAGTGGGAATTGAAAAAACAGCTAAGTCATTGAAATTTTAATAGCGAAATCTTGCTCGTGTCAAAAAATGCAGTGTAAAAAATGTAGATTTTGAAAAAGATTTTAATTCAATTCGCTGTAGTATAAATGCTCTATAATACAACTGCATTATAAATTAAAAAAAAAAAATAAACAAAAAAGGTGCGGCGCACAATGGTGCCGCGGCGGCAATAATTCCATTTTTAAATGTTCTCCGATCTTGATGATTTTTCATAATTTAAGAAAATACACCTTGAATATCGTGTTTCTAAAATATTAGGCCGATATTTTGTTTACTTTACTGTCCAGAGCCACTCAAAGTCAAGCAATGCGAAAATGTTTGGAATATGATATTTATGTATGTTATATTTAAAGGGTTTATACTGTTAAAGTACGACACGTATGTAACTTTGAGTATTTTTTTTTATTAAAAGAGATGTCATAGATAAGATTTATGAAAAAAAAATTTTAAAATATTGAAAAAAAAAAAAATTTTTTTTTATCGATATATTTTTGGTCCAAAAAAAAGAACATTCATCAACTTCATTGGACTGCATCTTCCTTGCGCAGGCAAGCGCACCCTGGAAGTCTATATGGAATTAAAGCCTGAAGTCTCACCTAAACAATGCAAAAAAAAAAGTGAGACATTGCATGGCCATTTAAAAATATTAACAAAAAACCAAAAAATGAGCGGCTAAAAATGTGCATATGCGTAGTACTTTGTAGTAAGCATTGCAATGATTGCATACATGCTTTGTTCTTCGCTTAGTTGTTGTTGTTTCTTGCTTAGTTCTTGTTTTGTTTTGTTTTTGTTCTATGCAGAAATACAATATGCGTACATTTTTTGTTTTTTGTTTTGTTTTGTTTTGATAGATATATATATATATATATTTTAGTTTTTAAATTTATCAAGAGTTATTCAAATTTATTTATTTATTTTGTTGATTACATGTGCAAGCTAATCAGCTGTTCTGTTATCTCTATTGCACTTGACTCTCTATTTATATTAATTATGGAAATTTATTTCTATATACAAGTGCAAGTGTTTTGAATATTATCAAGTGTAAAATAAATATTAAAATATGAATAGTTTACAATTATCATATCGAGAAATCGTTGACATTTTATTTGATTGTGATAGCGATATTGATTTTGTTGTTGATGTTATTTCAACAAATTACAGCAATATCTCACGGGATAAAATAGATTCTTTTAAAAGATTTTTAGTGAAAACATTTGTGCCTAGATTCAAATCTAAATTGAAAAGTGTATTAAATAAGAAGTCAAGGTTTTTGGAGAAAAATGATAATTGGCTGTCCTGTAGTATGTACTCTTTTGGTGAAGATTATGTGGATATTGAGGAACCGAGCTGTTCCAATAAAGTAAAGCGTGGTCGTCCTGTTATGACCTTTGAGGACTCTCAAGAAAGATCGAAGCGTTATAAAGTGCAACAATTGTGTGCCAATACCTCTGCGGAGCTGATAACGTCAGCTGCAAAGAAAATTGATAAAGGTGATAACACGTTGACAAAGTTAACACCAGAAAAAGCGCTTAGCATTATTCTTGATGCAAATTTGTCAAAATTTCAGTACGAAATAGTGAGGAATGCAACGAAGGAGCTTAATATTAACATTTTTCCGTCATATAAAAAGGTTCTTTTAATAGAATGTGTTTTAATGTTTTGTATTAAAAATCGTCGTAGAGTATCTAATGTTCTGTGTATTGTTCAAAACATTTATTGTGTGTGTTGTTTTCTCTTGTTTTGTTTTACAAAGTAAGTTGCGTTATTATTATTATTAAACTTGTTTTAATCACCAGGTGTTACTTGCAAAAAAAGAATGTTATCCACAGAACATTAAAGTTAAAGAAAATTTAAGTCAAGTCGATCTTCAAGATTTGTTAGATCATACGGCATGCCGCGGCAGAAAGAATTTTGAAGTCAAAACCGCTAAGTGAAATCCGTGTTATGCCTAATGACTTGAAATTAATTTCGAAATGGGGATGTGATGGTTCTTCTGGTCATAGTGAATATCAACAAAAATTCACAGATGAAAATACAACAGATAAAAGTATGTTTTTTATCCTAGTGATTAAAAAAATTAATTTATATATTTTCAATTTCTCATTAATAACTATTAAAATAATTAAAAAGAATTACACTTTTGAAAAATATAATCAGGTTCTTAATTAGTAATTTAAAACATATAAATTTATTTTTTTTTAATTATGTATTCAGTAATACTTACAATTACTAATTATTATTTAACAGGTATGTTCTTAACTTCACTTGTGCCGTTAAATTTAATTAAAAAACATGATTCATCGTTGGTGTGTTGGAAAAATTCCAGACCATCTTCCACCAGACTTTGCCGTCCAATTAAATTTGAATTCGTGAAGGAAACGGCGATTGTCATCAATGAGGAAGTCAAGAGAGTGGAAGATGAAATTGCAAATTTAGTAAACACTGTAGTGGAAGTTCATAACAAAATTTTTAGTATTAGCCATACACTTTTATTGACCATGATTGATGGAAAAATTGCAAGTACATTAACACAGACTTCATCCATGGCTGTATGCTTCATTTGCAATGCTAAGCCTACGGAAATGAACGATTTGGAAATTTTAAAAACAAAGACTGAGTCAGAAGACGCACTTAAATTTGGCATTTCTCCACTTCACGCGAGAATTAAATTTATGGAATGCATTTTACATATCGCATATAGAAAGCATTTCAAAGCTTGGCGAACAAACGCAAATTCAAGAACTGCAATGGAAGAAGAAAAGCGAAATATCCAAAGAAATTTGAAAGCTGTTTTGGGAATAAATGTTGACGTAGTGAAACAAGGTGTAGGCAGCACAAATGATGGTAATACATCTAGACGATTTTTTGAAAATCCGCGCATAACTGCTGAAATTGTAGGGGTTGATGAAAACCTAATTCATCGTTTTAAAATAATATTGGCTACAATTAATTGTAATGAGCCAATCGATAGTAAAAAATTCCATGATTATTGTATGGACACTGCACAGTTATATATTTCTTTGTACAGCTGGTACTATATGCCAATTTCGGTACACAAAGTGCTAGTCCATGGCTGTAAAATAATAGCAGCAGCGATCCTGCCTATGAATGTTATCGGAAGAAGCCCAAGAAGCTCGGAACAAGGATTACAAAAAATACCGCTTGCATCATGCTCGAAAATGTGATAGGGTGTCTACAAATGTAGACGTGATGAATCATTTATTAGCTTCTTCGGATCCTTACATAAATAAATTACGTTCAAAGCCTAAAAAAAAATATTTAGAAATGCATGTGATTAAAAATTATAAAAAATTGATTTTAAAATTTTTTTTATTTTAAATTCGTTGGTTTTTGGATTTCTATAACTATGAAATTAGCTGAAATAACTGATTTCTACGTTGAACTTGTATGGAAAGTGGGCGTGTTTGTAGGCAGATTTTTTTCATATTTGATATCTAGAAAGAATAAGTTAATTTAAAGCTTCTTATGCAATTTTCATGATTCTAGATCTATTTTTATAGAAAATGTTCCACTT
This sequence comes from Phasia obesa, assembly GCA_949628195.1. Lineage (NCBI taxonomy): Eukaryota > Metazoa > Arthropoda > Insecta > Diptera > Tachinidae > Phasia > Phasia obesa. The sequence continues at coordinate 126,702 of CATIVE010000004.1, forward strand.
TATAGTTCACTTCGTATGGGACGTGGGCGTATTTGTGGGCGGATTTTGTTCATATTTTCAGCAAAGCTTTCTAATATCAAAAAACACAAATTCACCAAATTTCATTGATCTAGGATAACTACAAGTATTTAATGCCGGGCTTTATGTGAAAGGGGACCACTGTGCGGCGTTTTAAATTTTTACCACTAATTTAAATATTCTTGGCAAAAAAAAAACTGGTAATGGAACTCAATATGCAATATAAATAAAAGGTATGTAAGCTTCAATGTGTTTTTGTAAAAAACGTACGTATAAGAAATCGGCAGTGGAATCTGGATGAAGAAGCTCTCCACATAACAGTAAAAGGTAATAAACCTAGTGGTTTCGACTTTAATCGAGAAGAAGTTAGGTATAAAATTCATAACCTTATTAATAAATATAGGTGAGCTAAACTTATTTCTTCAATACCATATCTGAATTAAAGCAGCCCTTGATGTGGATTTACCCAATACAGTAGAAAAGGTCAACAAATTTGTCAGAGTAAATTCTGCGAAGAATGATTACGACATAGGCTTATTTATTGTTACATTAGCCCAAGGAAAAACTCTTAATGACGTAAATAAACTGCGTTACTTATTAAATGAATCGGTAAGTTGGGAGTCGCCAAAAATTTAAAAAAGACAAATTCAATGTTTTAGATGTCAGCTATGGGGACATTCAGCCCGTAACTGTAATTCAAAATTTAAGTGCGTAAAATGCAATTTTCCCATGAACCCGGTTCTTGTAGCATAAAAAAGGGGGAGTCACTCCCTGTATGCGTCAATTGCAACGAAACTGGATATGCTGCTAATTATAAAGGCTATTCAGCCTACAAGTCATATTTAAAATATAAAAAAGAATTGTTGGAAAAGGCCAAGAATAGAAGGACAGAGGCTAGAGATAATGTTGTAAATGCTATTTATAATAGCCAACGGGTTAAAAACGACACTTCATTTGCAAGTCTGTTTCATTCAGACCATCAAAAAACGACTAATACTAAAAAGTTGCCTCCAATAGTGGAAGAATTTATTAAACTTGGCGAACTATTCAGGGAGCCAAAGAAAATTACCTTAGAGTCTAAAATTTTGAATTTTTTAAAGTCTTACAAATCCATGTCATTAGAAATGGCCAAAAAGGAATATACAAGTTTATTAAATGAAGTACTCTCTACTTATAGCCCGTAATAACCTAAAAATCATTACCTTCAACGTAAGGTCATTAGTCGAATTAAGTAGACGTATAGAATTATTAAAAATTTTTAACTTTCATAAAATTAATATTTGCTTTTTACAAGAAACTCATTTTCATCATATGTTAATAAATTTATCGCCCCCTGAATATAGGAATATATCCAATGAGGAGATAGATGACGTTGTTTCACGATTTAACGATTGTGTTAACGAAGAAATTGGCCGACATTTAAGAGTGGTGGAGCTAAAAATTAAAAATTTATACTAACAGAAAGCATAAAAAAGCTCTATAAACTCAAATATTCGTGGCAAAAAGACCTCAAAAAAATATTTCATAGAAATGGAAATAGACACTCAGACGAATACCGTCTTTTAAGCACACAAATACAACTACTTAAAACAATTGTAGTTATCCAACATAATCAGTTGTAGTGTAGTGTAGTGTACACGCGCTGCATTATGTTGATGTCTGCACTTTTATATTTTTTAATTCTTCTACATTCATATACGTTCGTATGTAAACCTTTTTGTAGTTTATAAAAAATCTTGTATAATCACACGAACATACATGAATGTATTTAGCAATAAGTAATTTTAATATTCAGTAGAAATAAATATTGAGTGATTTAATTCACTCAAAATAATAATAAGAAATTAGTATATAAGAAATATAAATTTTAAAGTAAGTTAAAATAATAAAGAATATAGTCTTGACAACAAGACAAAAGTCTTTTATTAATTTCTACATCTCCAAACTATAATCTTGGTATCAAGATAAGTTTGGAGAGGACATTCTAAAAAGGAATAAACATAATACACAATTATTAAAGAAAAAGTAAAATTGTTTCAAGCCGATGAGTTTAGTAAAAAGGTAGAAAAGATCTAGCCAGGTCCAAAGGCATTTAAAGAAATGTTCAAGATTATAGGTAAGAAAAATTCTAAAAGTTTTTCAAAAGTTGTGGTCGGTGATGACTTATTTCAAGATGACTCGGAGAAGGTGCATCAATTAAAAATTATTTTTCAAATGTTTACAGTTCTGCAAACGCTGATAGGACCGCAACCTCTGATGTTCCTAGCAGTGTTAATGCTTACCTTAATAACTGCTCTGAAACAGTTTGTTCTTTTACCCACTTAAACACTTCTCTAAATCCATCAGGTAATAATATTTTCACGAACTTCTCTGAGTTTAATAATACCATTACAATACTAAACAATAAAAAGATGTTGCTATTATGCCGGAAGAAACCTTCATCGAAAACTTCAGAATGAGCCGGCAAACATTTCAATTGATTTGCTCGAAACTGACGTCAATGAGCAAAACGGATACAAAGTTTAGGAAATGTATTTCACTTCAAAAATGTATTGCCATTGCTCTTTATTGCCTCAAGTCGTCTCCCGAATATGCGTCTATAGCCCACATGTTTGGTGTATCAAAAGCCAGTGTATGCATAATTGTACCAGATTTCTGTGTTGAAGTCTGGAGAAATCTTTCAGGGGAATATTTACCCTTTAACTTTATAAATGAATTAAAGATAAAAGAATGTGTTAGTGGATTTAAAAAAACTGGGATTCCCGCAGTGTTTTGGAGCAATAGGTACGTATATATTTTCTAATTAATGATTGCATTTAATTTTTACTCTTAATATTTTCTGCAGATGGATGTCATTTTGAAGTTCACCCCCCTTCCTCATAAACTTCTGATTACTACAATTACAAGGGGTGGTATTCCACGATTTTGTTGGCTGTTGTTGACTACAGATACAGATTTTTATACATTAATGTCGGATGTCCAGGCCGATGCAATGACTCAAGTATATTTGAGAGATCTCTTTTCAGGAAAAAAATGCAGGACCCTTTATTTCAGCAGCAAGCTGTAGTTTACGATGGAGTGAAAATTCCTGTCTTATTAATAGGGGATTCTGCATTCAGATTATCCGAATGCATGATGAAACCTTACCCATTTCACATAAACGCATCTCAAACACAAAAACAATTTAATTATACGCTATCAAAATGCCGTAGTTGTGGAAAATGCATTCGGGCATTTAAAATCGAACAACAAACCATTGAATTGTTGGAAACCGTCGAAAACGTACAACATCCAAAAGATCCTTAGATATACTGGGAACTGCCTGGAAATATCTAGCAGGAAGCCCTGACCATGACGACCTTAACTAACTACCAACAATAATAAACAAATTTTTATAAATAATGCTTTAAATAACCGAATGAACAAATTAACCAAAATTACTAATGACATTTTAAATATAATAAAAAAGGATAACACTATTGATAATGGAATAGCTCTTAGTCTACAAAGTAAAGTAAGAATGATAAAAGAAGAAATAATAAACATTAAGTATGCCATGCAATGGGCTAGGTTAGGAACTGTGAATTCAGTTTTATTAAACAAAAAGGAGGTAGAAGTAACAGTAAAAGAGTTAAAAACAAGTAAGAGTGCTATATTCGGCCGTGCCGAATCTTCTATACCCTTCACCACGGTGATTTTATTTATACAGAATATCAAATGAGCCGCCTACCAGCCAAGTTAGACGTGTATAAATAACGCTCTCATTAATTTAAATTTTTTACATTAAAAAAATAACTTTATGAAATACAGAAAAGTCACTTATAACAGAAAATAAGAAAAGCTATTATATTTTGTATTTATTTTTTTCAAAAATCCATAAGATTCCAAAGGAATCATGGATATGAACTGTGGAAAATGCAATAAGACTTGTCGTGAAGTTGAAATATGCTGTGGTGGTTTCTGTGGGAAAATCTTTCACTTCAAATGCGTTGGACTCTCAAAATACGAATGTGATGCACTTTTTAAGCACTTCAACATAAAGTATATATGCGATGGATGTCTTAATTTTATAAAATTAACAAATGAAAATTATCAAAAATTATTTAATTTAATAAAAGAAAATGAAAATAAAATGGCTGAAGAAATGAACAAAACCAACAAAATAGTAGAACAACAAGTGAAAAATGCAAAAACAGAAATTGTAAACGAATTAAAAAAACAAACAACAACTACTGCTGGTGAAGAAACGTATGCAAGCAAACTCAAATCAACAAATAATATGCCAGTTATATTGAAGCCAAAGAGTAAACAAAATAGTGATGTGACCGAGAAAGAAGTAAAAGAAAAAATCAAACCATCAAATCTCAATATGCAAGTAAAGAGAATTGTTAAGAGAAATGAGGGAGTTGTGGCAATCAGCTGTCAAAATGAAGATGATCGAAATATCTTAACCAATGAAATAAAAGAAAAAATGGGAAATGATTACGAGGTTCGAGCACCAAAGATGAGAAATCCAAAATTGTTAATTACAGGAATGAGTGAAGAATTAGATAAAGATACCATAGTAAAAGCTATACGGAAACAAAATAATATCGAATGCGAGTACATAGAGTGTGTTAAGGTCTATAAATCGTACAAGAACCCAAAAATTTTTAATGCTGTTATTGAAACTAATGGTGAAGGATTTAGCCAAATTATAAATAACGGTCGTATTAACATAGAGTGGGACAGGTGTCCAGTCTACCAAAGTTGTAATGTATTGCGGTGTTTTAAATGTTGGGGATTCAACCACACATCTAGACATTACAAAAACGAAGAACAAATTTGCGCAAAATGTAGTGAAGACGGCCATACTTATAAAGACTGCCAAAATAATACACTCAAATGTATAAACTGTGAGAAAGCAAAGGAAAGATTGAAGTTGATGAATATTAATACTAACCATGATTGTAGAAATGGAGAATGTCCAATATTAATAAGGAAAAATAAGATTGAGTCCGAAAGGGTTGCATATTAGCAACCAACAAGCATAAAAGGAATATACCTCAATATCGGAGGTTTAACAACAAATATAAAAGAATTAGAAGTGCTTTGCTATGAACAATACTTTGATTTTATATGTATTTCTGAGACTCACCTAACTGAAGATATCGACAATAGTGAAATAAGTTTGGAAAACTTCAGCGTCTTTCGTTGTGATAGTACATCTAGACATACAGGAGGGGTATGCATTTATATTAACGAAAGATGGAATGTTAAAAAAATCGAATGTAAATCGATTAAAAAAGAAATTTGGTGGCTAAAAATTACAATAAAATATGATAATATTTTAATATATTTGGTGGGAGTCTATAGATCACCTAATAAACAGAACTCGCCAGAACAGCATTTTATTGACTTTTTTGAGGAAGAAATGGAAAACATTGCACAAAATGAAAATTATTTAATTACGGGTGATTTCAACATTGATTGGCTGGAAACTAGTATTTATAAGAAGAAATTAGAAGAAATAATAAGAGATAATTATGTTAATCAAATGGTTGAGTACCCAACACGTATATCCTACAACTCATCGTCCCTCATTGATTATGCCGTGACTATAATAGAAAATATTACTGTTAATATAAATGAAAAAATGAAAATCAGTGATCATGAGACATTAGAAATCAAAATACCCTTCGAAAAAACTACAAACTATATGGCAACCAAAATAATTAGATCACTGCATTACAATAACACTGTTTTTAGAAACTCAATAAGGTTTGGGGAGATAAGTAAATTATCCCCAAGTACCACAATTAACGACTTCGCTAACGTACTTATGCGTGAAATCAATAATACATTAAAGTCTATGGTAGTCGAAAAAAGATTGAGCACTGATAAATGTATTTCTTGGTTTAACAATCATTTGAAATTGATGAAACAAAATAAAATTCAAGCGCATAGATTAGCTATATGGTATAATAATATTTATTATTGGAGGGAATACAGGAGAATAAGAAACCGATATATCACAATGTTAAAAAAGAGTGAAGCTAATTATATAAACACCAAAATAAACGAATGTTTAAATCAAAAAGATATGTGGAAAGTCCTAAAAAAATTCGTGTTAAAAAAGGAAACATCACAAATAAATGAAATAGAAATAAATGACAAAATAATAACTGATGAGTTGCAAATAGCGGAGGAATTAAATTTATTCTTTATACAGAGTGTAAAAGATATTGCTGCAAGTATTCCATTTGTTAATTATGTGGACAATATTCATATAAACCATCAAACACATTTTGAATTTGATTTGATTGATATTGTAGAGCTAAGAAGGATTATGAAAACTATGAACAATAAAAAGGATCAACATTTTCTTACAATCAAAGCTCTTCTTGATAACTTTGACATAATAGGATCTTCGCTATACAATTTAATAATAAAATCCCTTCAGACAGGTATTTTTCCTGATATTCTTAAAGAAGCTTATATCGTTCCAATCCAAAAAGTTCCAAAAACGAAGTCGCCAAACGAAATTCGTCCTGTTAACATGTTACCTGTATTAAGTAAAATATTGGAAAAAGTAGTATATAATCAATTAAGCAAGTACTTTGAAGCTAACAATCTTTTATATGAAACACAATCTGGATTTAGAAAAAACCATAATTGTGAATCTATACTGAATCTCGTAATATCGGATTGGAAAATTGAGGTAGGAAAGAGAAAATGTGTGGCAGCAGTGTTTTTAGACTTGAAGAAAGCTTTCGAAATTGTCGACAGAAATATTTTATTAACAAAACTACAAAAGTATGGCATTATAGGAACTGAACTCCGTTGGTTCGAAAGCTACCTTAGCAATCGAACACAAAGAACAAAATGTGGAAATAACGTTTCGACTCCAATGGCAATTGATACAGGAGTACCACAAGAAGCAGTGTTGGGAACACTTTTGTTTTTAATCTACATGAATGATCTACAAGACGTAGTTAATAAATGTAAGGTATGCATGTTCGCTGATGATACGTTGATCTATATATGTATGGAAAACCCTAATGAATGTGTACGAAACTTGAATGAAGACCTAGCGAATATTGAAAAATATTTAAAAATTAATAAAATAAAATTAAATACAAACAAAACAAAAGCGATGATAATAAACGGAACTGCCTCTGAATCTGTATGCATTGAAAATACTGAAATAGAAAAGGTTGATGAAATCAAATACTTAGGAATAATTGTGGATAACAAGCTAAACTTTGTACCTCACATTGAGTACGTATGTAAAAAGGTTGCCAAAAAAATTGCCTTCTTACGAAGAATTCGTTATAAGATTTCAACTTCCACAGCCATAAACATCTATAATACCACTATCAAACCTCATTTTGAATACTGTTCAACAGTGTTATTTCTGGGTTCTCAGCAAATGAAAGACAGACTCCAAAAGCTCCAAAACAAAGGAATGCGATGTATTCTTAAATGCAGCAGGATGACACATATAAGAGATATGCTTAGAACACTGCAATGGCTTTCTATTAATCAGCGCCTGGTGATGAATGTGCTCATATTCATATTTAAAATTCAACAAGGAATGTTGCCGCAGTACATGAATAAATATTTGGTCAACGTAGCTAGAGCCCAACCCTATAATTTAAGGAATGCCAATGACTTTAGACCTTTCTTTGCCTCAACGTCTTTTGCCCAAAATACACTATTCTACAAAGGACTTAAAATTTTTAATGAAATGCCTCAAGAATTGAAGAATGAAAATAACTTATATTTATTTAAACGTAGAATAATTGAATACATTAGACAAAAATTTTAATGTACACTTTAAATGAATATACACATTGTTCTATTTATGAAAAATATTGTAAAAAATTTAATTAATTATAATTTAAAAATTTGTAAAAATAGCATAAAAAAGCTAAATAAATAAAAAAAGCATTATGGTAACACAAGCGCAGTGTTGTACAATAGGGGCATGAAATAGGGGCAGCAGTGCCGTTCGACAAGAATGAGAGGTCGCCATATCTAATTAGGCGTTAGCTAAGATCCGGCCTTTCTTGTTTGGACCACAAATCAGACAATTAGTAATCTGTGGTTTGGACCGTGCGCGAAGGAAGTAACAAGAGCGGACTGCTCATGAAGATATAATAAGAAAAATCAGCAAGCATCAGAAAGATCCACGAGGTAAGGGCAATTCAATGAAATTTAATTAAGTGCAAAAGTGTTATGTGCGAAATTAATTTATTAGCGTGAAATCAGCGGAAAATAGTGACGGTAGTGGTGTGCGAAAATTTGAATGGTGTGGTGTCTCAGAGTGGCATAAAATGTGCGCCGGCCAAGAAATTTTCGACGTGGTTCGTTATGTGCTAGACGACGAGATAGTACTCTTCCAATACGGTGTGAATTGTAAAGAGGAGTAAACAAGAAAAAATTAGAAGTTTCGGTCGTAAATCTTTCATGTCCATGGACATAAAAGAGCCGAAGCTGTATATTGTATCTATTAAGACGAAGGTGAGCGAAACCGCATGGTCATAGTAGAGGCGGCACCAAAGCGCCAAAGCAGTAGGAGAACTTGATAAACCCGTTTGCAATCGACAACTTCAGGTATCTCACCCCAGTTAAAAAATTCCACAACCGTAATCAAATTAGAAGATTGGATAATAAGAAATAACCAAAAGTTTAAATACAAGCACGAAAAACAAAGGCACATGCACTCTTGACACCACCGAAAGAAAACAAGACACATTTCCGCCATCTGCTACATCAACATTAGAAGCGCCGCCTCACTATCGGGCTAAGTTAACATCAGTACCCCGGGGTCCACAAACAAACAAATGACACCACCTAAAACACGCCTGTAAGATAAATTTAGCCCAGGGTAATAGCGCATTTACATCTGCACGAAATCTAGTAGATTTGAATTAAAATCTTGATCAAAATCTATACCGTTTACACCATTGTTTTTTGACATTTGGCAGATTTCATTTTCATAACCAAAACAGCTGATCAAAAAAAAGATATTTTATTTTAAATAAATAACAGAAATGGAAAATAAAGTCCAACTTTTTTATATTTTACATCCAAAGCTAAAAAATTACAATTTGTATTAATATCGTTGCGCAATAAAAACAACAGCATTTGTTAAACATAAGGTTTCAGAAACTAGTGCAAATGTATTATACAAACTTATTATATAGCAGGTTGAAGTGGGCACACGTAAGTATAGAAAATAATAAAATGTAATTAAACTAAGTACATTTGTATTACAGACTCGGCATGGTTCTTTTTGGGAAAAAGATGTTGCTATTATGCGGGAAGAAACCTTCATCGAAAACTTCAGAATGAGCCGGCAAACATTTCAATTGATTTGCTCAAAACTGACGTCAATGAGCAAAACGGATACAAAGTTTAGGAAATGTATTTCACTTCAAAAACGTATTTCCATTGCTCTTTATTTCCTCAAGTCGTCTTCCGAATATGCGTCTATAGCCCACATGTTTGGTGTATCAAAAGCCAGTGTATGCATAATTTTACAAGATTTCTGTGTTGAAGTCTGGAGAAATCTTTCAGGGGAATATTTACCCTTTAACTTTATAAATGAATTAAAGATAAAAGAATGTGTTAGTGGATTTAAAAAACTGGGATTCCTGCAGTGTTTTGGAGCAATATTTACGTATATATTTTCTAATTAATGATTGCATTTAATTTTTACTCTTATTTTCTGCAGATGGATGTAATTTTGAAGTTCACCCCCCTTCCTCAGAAACTTCTGATTACTACAATTACAAGGGGTGGTATTCCACGATTTTGTTGGCTGTTGTTGACTACAGATACAAATATTTATACATTAATGTCGGATGTCCAGGCCGATGCAATGACTCAAGTATATTTGAGAGATCTCTTTTCAGGAAAAAAATGCAGGACCCTTTATTTCAGCAGCAAGCTGTAGTTTACGATGGAGTGAAAATTCCTGTCTTATTAATAGGGGATTCTGCATTCAGATTATCCGAATGCATGATGAAACCTTCATCACAAAGGGACCAACATAATGGACCCTGCTTAACCTAACCTATGATGAAACCTTACCCATTTCACATAAACGCATCTCAAACACAAAAACAATTTAATTATACGCTATCAAAATGCCGTAGAGTTGTGGAAAATGCATTCGGGCATTTAAAATCGACAACAAACCATTGAATTGTTGGAAATCGTCGAACCCATACAACATCCAAAAGATCCTTAGATATACTGGGAACTGCCTGGAAATATCTAGCAGGAAGCCCTGACCATGACGATCTTAACTAACTACCAACAATAATAAACAAATTTTTATAAATAACGCTTTAAATAACCGAATAAAGAAATTAACCAAAATTACTAATGACATTAGTCTACAAAGTAAAGTAAGAATGATAAAAGAAGAAATAATAAACATTAAGTATGCCATACAATGGGATAGGTTAGGAATTATGAATTCAGTTTTATTAAACAAAAAGGAGATAGAAGTAACAGTAAAAGAGTTAAAAAAAATGTGCCTTTTAACACAGTCGAAGAGGCATTAGAATTGAATTAGCAGATGTTAGCGTATTAAGCAACTCTTCAAATATAATTTATATTGTAAAAATACCTTGAACTACCAAGGAAGTTTATAATAACTATATTATTAAAGCGGTAATGAAAAATAATGTAATAATTAATTTAAAATATAATAATATACTGAAAAATAAAAAAAAAACTATATATGGAATAAAGAACAGTTGCAAACAATATTATATGCTAAGTATTTGTAAACAAGATGAACTATTAGATTTAAGAAACGATTTTTGTATACCTAATTTAGTTAAGAGCCTCAACTCTTCATGTCACATGATCTACAGTCACCATGTCCCAAGAGAGGAACTCATCGCTCCAGGAATACTTTTTCTTAATGAATTTCAAGGCAACATAACGTTAGACAATAATGTGCGCCCTATGAACAGTACTTACATCGTTAATTTCAAAAACTCAACAATAAAAATAAATGAGAATACCTACAAAAATTTTGAAGCACCCCCACTAAAAGTAATGCCAGCAATAGCTCAACCAACACCAATAGAAGAGAGCCGAACTAGACTCCTATCACTAGAAGCACTCAGTGAGCTGCATATCAACAATACAATAGCAATTCAGTCCTTAAGAGCAGAAAAGACAATAAATAGACTTTCTGCAGGAATAACTCTCATTGTGTTTATCGTATTGCTAATAAAATTAATAAAATTAAAGAAGAAGCCAAAACATCCTACAGCACAACCTACAAAAGATAATGTGGAAGCCAGCCATTACCAAGAAACTCCTTTAGAATCCCCGGCACCAACAGTAAGAAATTTCCAAATTTTTGCAGACGCTCGAGGACAAGCGTTTTTAAGAGGGGAGGAGTTAACACAGTAAACATTTAAAACTCCAAAAATATATATTTCCTACACTGTAGAAAACAAAACAATAACATAACACGCGCAATAAAGAAAATGCTGGCAACATGTCTACAACACTGGTGCATTAATTGCACGCGCTGTTACCAAATTGCTGACGACCTAAATATGAGTTAATAACCTGTAACAATTACCAAATTGCTGACAACAGAATCACCTGCGTTGCGACGTGACTGGATCAAGTAACCGAGGTTTAGTTATAATAAAATTAAAATTGTAAAGTTAGTTCTTAAGTAATAATAAAACAATAAAGTTGGCTTTTAGCCAAAAAATATTTTTTTAAGAAAACCTAACAAATAATTTATTAACTTATACCCAAGCGTCACAAGTATACACCAGAAAACAAAAAAAAAAAAGAATTTCTCAATCAACTATTTTCTGAAACACAAAAATAAATCAAAAAGGGTGTGTCAAGCTTTCTTTTTGAAAGCATTGTCCGTTACAGATCGGAGAGTGAATACTAAAAAGCAATAATTCCAAATCTAGTTCATATCAAAACGCAACATCTCCGTAGGGTTCATAGCAAAACGAAATAAATACTATGTGATGGACCAAAACGCAACATTTCCAAATTTGTTATCTTAATAACTTAAAAATTAACTGACATAAATTAATTAATTTATAATTTTTACTGTTCTTAGAAAATTGTTATAGTTCAACAGCTATTTAACTAAATAACTGTATCCTAATAACCTTAATTACTTGTTATTGTTTTACTCTAAATATTGTTCAAGTGCAATAGCCCCCACGAAAACCCCTAGGTTCTGTGAGCACATACACAATCTCAACCAGAATCTCACAAAGAGAACAAAACATGTAAAAATTTTAAATCAGTAACATACCAGCTTTCAACAAGGTAGGTTTGTGTCACTTTGCTAAATATTTAGCAAACCAATGCATTTTCATTTTAACCACTTTTTTAATTGGGGGCCTTTGTTCAAGTGGAATTATTGCGTTTTGTTATGGATCTCCTCAAGTATACTCGACGAAATCAGAGTAAAACTTTTTTTACAGTAAAATTAACTAATTGTGAAAAAAATCAAACGTTGTCTGTTGGTTTTATATATTATGTTACAAAGATGAAATGAAATTATACATTACAAAGATGAAATTTTGGCATTTTAGAAATGAAAACAAAAAGTATATATAAACAAAAAGTTTATATTTTTAAAAGCTCTTTTATTGCTTCAAGGAAAAAATACAGTTTCATTGATTTATAATACGAATGCAATTTTTTATCATCATGACGAGTATACTCGACATTCTGCAAAAAATTGTCGAGTATACTTGAGATAAACAGTTAAAGGGTTAAAATGGTTCCACAATGCCCTATTTAATTTAATTTAATTAAAATAGTTACACTTTTAATTTAAATAGTTATGTCAGTATGAAATATGTTCCCAAGGTGTATTAATAGGTAGTGTTTTTTGACATTTCATACTACAAAGCAACAACAAAATACCATGTTGTTCTTGTATTTGTTGTAGGGACGGCACTACCTAGTAAGATAAATATACCTTGCATGTTCCAAAATTTAGAAATTATTATTTTCAAGCTTTGGGAATGATTTCATTTTATTTTTTGTTTATATCTTTAAATGAAGTTGGGCGTTTTTTACTAGGAAAATGGAATATATGGCTAAAGTGTTAGTAACACTTGTTATGATCCAACATTATTTTACTTATTGTTTAATCTAAACTTAAGAGTAATCACTTTTGGAACCGTATAAATCTTTTAAATTCAAGAGATTAATTATGATATATGCTCGTACTTATTTGAATTTCCATAAATAACTTAGTTCTTCTTAGTGGTATGATAATAAGAAAGATTTTTTAACAAACTTACATCAAAAATTAGTTTTGCTATGCCTCAAACTGGGATAAGTCTGCTGACAAAGATCTAAATGATGCTGGATGTGATGATTATAATGCTGCTGACGACATATGATGTATTTTTGTTTGACAGGACGAAGCATTCGAAATCTTGATGGGGTTGTAGACGTATATGTTGAACCGTTGTGCAGCTTCATTTATTGCGTGCAAGCACTATTTGTAAGAGAAGAGATGGCGCGTTTAAGTTTCCTTATTATGACATGTTGAATGATGGCTTAAGAAGCGCTAATGTTGTAAAACAGTGCGTTACAAAGCCGTGGTAGTTGCTGAAGATACTGGATTAACGGAGGATGATGGCGCAGTTGACGCCATACACGGTGTGTTTGCTGGTAAATTGTAGACGCATTTTTTTTAATAGATGCAAAAGTTCACGTGCGTGAATTCTGCTGTAAAGGATAATGAGAGGATAGTGAAGGTCTTGATGCCAGATTTTTTTTAGGTATAATTCTAAATGCATTTTTAAACCAAAGGAAAAATTTGTGTTACCCCTGCTTCTCGTATTATGACCCGAGGATTATTTATGTTGAATGATCGCTGGAGAAGTACTTAAGTTCTAAGGCAGTGCGCTACAAAGTCGTGGTATTTGCTTTAGAAATTATATTGCTTAATTTAAGGAAATTCAGAGAAGTGTGTGACAAAGTTTTGTTATTTGCTGTAGAACATTTGTTGGCTTATTTGAAGAAGTAACTAGATTTGCACAGGATGATGACACTTTTGATGCCATATCAGTAAAAAATTATATGTGACTGCTTTTCTTAATTTAGGGATTTTTAAAAACCGATGAAAAAATGATGAGTGTAACCCTTATGGCCTGATAATACTGGCGAAGTACGTGCGTTTATGATGTGCTATTAACCGATGTGTTATTTACTATACATGGCAAAGTATCGACATTTGGTTAATAACTTTGATCGGCTTGAGTGACTCCCACTGCTGTGCAAGAGATGTTGTTCTAATAGTTCTGATGATGTTGTTAATAACTTTGAGCGAGTGTTATTTGAGTCGTTCCGGAGCGTAGTTCCAATTGTCGTTCAAACAAGTAGCATTATTACGAAGATTTTCGGCGTTCATTCATTGCTGTTTGTGATTTAGTCAATAAAACTGTTCCAAGCTCAATGAAAACTTGGTGCTGCATATTGACTTCTTACTATATTTTTTCTAAGATCTCTTTTTCCCCCTCTAAACCTTTCCAAATTTTTTATTTGCGCATTTAATACCATTTTTCTACTGAAATTTAAATTTAGTCGCTGAGTGTATTTTATGGATTTCAAGATATAAGCAAATTTCAGTCGTTAAAAGTATATGTTGGTCATGTGTAATGATATGATGCAGAGACGAGCTTATAGATTGTAACTTAATTATAGCAAGGCCGGCTATTTTATCACATATTGGAAGTTTCTGTGGATGTAATTTTTTTTTTTTTTTTTTTTGTTTATTTCGAAGCACCTCTAATTTCCGCAGAAGTTTTCAATTTGTCGACACGACAAGAAAAATACTTTTTGCACATGTGTTGTCGAAATAAGAAAAATTATTAGCACTCTTCTTCCCACTCTGGAAACAGGTATCCTGCAGCTGCTGACAAAGCTAATTGTGTCATGTCGCGTTTAGTGTTTAAAAATCTGTTCCCAAATTTGGCTGTATCCTATCTGCGTTTATATAGTTGAACAGTTCTTACAATGCTAGCATTAGTCAATTAAAAATACTGTAGCTGCTGTTTATCTTGCCGTTATTGCCGTTACTGCCAAGAGCTAGATACCAGTGTTGGTCTTTTTCTAGGGAGTGGAATTTCAATAAGTTATACGTTATCTTATCTTCTCAAAAAATTCTGGTCTTGTCTTTCATCGTTTGAGGCAACAATAATGAAATTTCTTTAGCTCTTGCCGTTTGGAAACATTTTATTACTATTTATTGCTAGAAAGTAGTGTTCCATTCGTTTTGTATTACCAACAACGTCTGAAAATGATGCTTCTGAAATAAGTGTTCTTGTCTCTTGATTTTTTTATCCTTTGGGTCTTTTAAAATCCTATACAATCCAATCCAGAAAAACAAATGTTACGATATTCCAGGAATAAATAAATTTATTTAAACTATAAGTATCTTTCTAACTTACAGCTACACCTTAACACTGCATCTAATGATCCTTGAGCATACGCAACAAAACAAACTAATGCCAATTGTTTTCTTTTTAATTTTTTTTTTTATATCTTTTTGATAAACAAGACGTCATGTTTACATATGTTTAGTTTCCATATTAACTGTTCTGATCGCCTCAGGGCCATTGTCTTAGTATCTTTCTTGGCTACAACAGATAATGTAGAAATACATTTCTGCAGCAGTTAATAATATCTGCTTAAACTTCTTTTTGATGCAAGTTTTGCTTCGAACAAATATTGAGTTGAAATACCTGCAAAAAATTAAACAAATGAAAAATATAATAACGTTTTCATTAACTTCATTAAAAAAAACTATTGCATCTTTTAAAAATAAAACATTTTTCTTATTTCCTAGGTTTTTTTTTGGGAAACTGAAATTATATATAAAAATTTGTTAAATTGTTTCTAGTTTTCGAAATATACTACTATTATATCTAAACTGAAGGGTTGATGCATAACACATGCTTATACATAAATACATACATACATATGTATGTCATTCTATCATGAAATACATAAAAAATTATTTGACTTGTGTAGAAACAAAAAATAAATTAAATAAACAGATTATTTTGTATTTAAATAAATATAATTTACTAAAATACATACATACGTATAGAAAGGCAACAAACAAGG
>CATIVE010000005.1:0-57678 GCA_949628195.1 Phasia obesa
AATGGAGTGAGAAATAACAAAATTTATTGGATATTTTTAGGGCCAATTGTATTTAAATGTAGTCTATTGAGGATGAAAAATGCTGAAAATTAAACATTTTTAATTAAAGTCGAATATCTTAAAAGAGTTAAACATTCTGCAATATTTTGATATAATTATAATATAGCTAAAGCTGGATCTGTAAAAAGTAAGGTCTATTATCTATACATCTATACATAAAATAAAATAGTAACTCACTTCCGTCTGTCTGTTTGCTTTTCATTGAAGTTCGCATCACGTAAAAACTACTTAATAGATTTTAACAAAATTTTGTGAGGAGGTACCTAAGTATCCTGGTCCCAATATAGAATATTTTTTTTCTGCAAAAATATCTTATTTCTAAAAGAAAGTGGAGAAAAAAACAGTGAAAGTACGCTTTCCGATATAAAAGTACTGCTTAGTACAGTTCAGCACCTTTAATTTTTGAAAGTTGTATATTTTAAAACACAGATCGTTTAAGCTACTTAGTACGGCGCGGCACCTTTTTTGATATTTAAACACAGATGGCGCTAATATGAACTACTTACAGCCAAATAGCCAATTGATTAAAATTTGTATTTGTTTTAAGTCGCGTGCGTGTTGTATAATTTGGTTATTTTGTGAAATATATATGTGATTATATGATTACATTATTTTTATACCCTTCATCACAGGTGGAAAGGGTATATATAAGTTTGTCATTCCGTGTGTAATTTCTACAATATTCATTTCCGACCCCATAAAGTATATATATTCTGGATCCTTATACATAGAGAAGTTGATTAAGCAATGTCCGTCTGTCCGTCTGTCCGTCCGTCCGTCTGTCCGTGTTAGTGTGGTAATGTCATTTGCCAAGGCAACAGAAGAGATACAAAAAATTTAAGCACACCAATCTGTCAGGCATAGTTTCGAAAATTTTGGTATTGCAATTCAGCAACATCGGAACATTCCTCTGGAGGCTACGGGCCAAAAACCACGTCCACCTATATTTTTTTACGTTTTTTTTAATTTTTTTCGGCTTTAATGATTCTGTTTTGCCTTTTTTTGTCAAATAAATATTAGACTGCGACAGGTAGATCGCAAGGAGTGCATACAGATCTCGGGGGATCAATAACCCCCAGCGAGGGGCGATTTTTGTTTGTTTTTAGATTGGTAGGGTTTTCTGCTTTGATTTGTATTAGAGACCTTAATAGAAAGCAATACCCATAGAGGTAGCCAATGGACCCACAGGGTACCCACTGATAAATAGGAGCAGTTAAAAGGACCCCCCATGTGTCAATATGAAGAAATTTTTTTTTTTGTAAGGATTTTTTTTTGCTTTAGTCTGACCATTCTAACTCAATATAGACTGCATATAGGTCCTAAATTTAACAAAAAAATTTCAATCAAATTTTTGAAAAAAAAATTTTAAAATTTTTTTTCAAAAATATTTACAAAGCATTTTCAAAACAAAAAATATTTTATAGAAAAATATTCGAAAAAAATTTTTTTTTTAAAAATTTCAAAAAACTTTTCGAATAAAATTTCACAAAAAATTTTTAAAAAAATGTTTTTACAAAAAATTTTTAGACTCAATTTTCGAAAAATTAAAACAAAAATTTCAATATTTCTCTGAAAATTAATATTATGAGTGTAACATAACATATTTTTAATATTAAGAATATACATATGTATGTATGATATAGAGTAACATATTTTTATACCCTGCACCACAGGTGGAAAGGGTATATATAAGTTTGTCATTCCGTGTGTAATTTCTACAATATTCATTTCCGACCCCATAAAGTATATATATTCTGGATCCTTATACATAGAGAAGTTGATTAAGCGATGTCCGTCTGTCCGTCTGTCCGTCTGTCCGTCCGTCCGTCTGTCCGTGTTAGCGTGGTAATGTCATTTGCCAAGGCACCAGAAGAGATACAAAAAATTTAAGCACACCAATCTGTCAGGCATAGTTTCGAAAATTTTGGTATTGCAATTCAGCAACATCGGATCATTCCCTTGGAGGCTGCGGGCCAAAAACCACGCCCACCTATATTTTTTTCACGTTTTTTCAGGTTTTTTTTAATTTTTTTCAGCTTTAATGATTCTGTTTTGCCTTTTTTTCTCAAATAAATATTAGACTGCGACAGGTAGATCGCAAGGAGTACATACAGATCTCGGGGGATCAATAACCCCCTGCGAGGTTCGATTTTTGTTTGTTTTTAGATTGGTAGGGTTTTTCTGCTTTGATTTGTATTAGTGAGCTTAATAGAAAGCAATACACATAGAGGTAGCCAATGGACCCACAGGGTACCCACTGATAAATAGGAGCAGTTAAAAGGACCCCATGTTAGTCTGACCATTCTAACTCAATATAGATTGGAGAAAATTTAACAAAAAAAATTTCAATCAAATTTTTAAAAAAAAAATTTTTAAAACATTTTTTAAAAAAAATTTTAAAATTTTTTTTCAAAAATGTTTACAAAAAAGTTTACAAAGCATTTTCAAAAAGATATTTTACAGAAAAATATTCGAAAAAAAATTTTTTTAAAAAATTTTCCAAAAAATTTTCGAATAAAATTTTACAAGAAATTTTTAAAAAAATATTTTTACAAAAAATTTTTACACAAAATTTTCGAAAAATTAAAACAAAAATTTCAATATTTCTTTGAAAATGAAAATCATGCCTGTAACATAACATATATTTAATATTAAGAATATACATATGTATGTATGTGTGTATATAGAGTAACATATTTTTTTAAATGCGTTTGATTTTTTAATATAGGATATCTCCGTTTTAAAACCTAGGTGCATTAAACACATAGACATCATCAGAATACCGACTACAAACTGTCAAAAATGAGACGTTGTGGCTGTCGTCAACTTAGGCTAATTACAAATTCATACAAAAACAAAAACACAAACAAAAAGTTTTGGAGGAAATATTTATAATTTTTTGAAAAAGTTATTTAATTTCATAAAATCAAAATAAGTATTTCTACAACAATGTCAGAGTTTACGATGTAGCTGTCGTTTTCAATATAATTAAGTAGCTGACAACACGGCGACAATTGTAGCAAACGGATTTTTTTTCATTTGTCTTCTATTTTTTTAACTTATGAATAATGATTTTTTCTCGTACGAAGTTGGACTCAAGAGATTCTTAAATGCTATTTTTAGCCCCGCCCCTTTTGTGTGCGGTGAAATAAAATATTATTTGAAAAAATAATGCAATTATTAAAAGAAATAGATTATATACTTCTTAAAACCATAAAAATTTATTTTTATGGACAGGGGGAGGTATTCCTCCAATCCCACCCCAAAACGTCCCTGTGAAAAAATTTTTTTTTTATTTTTTTGCCAATTTCCTAAAAATATTCATTTTTAAACTTTCCAATGCCTAACTCATCCCCGTCTCCCAAGAATATTATTAAAAAAATATTTTTTAATTTATTACTTTATAGTATTTTATTTATCGGAAAATAATTAATTTATTCATAGTAATAACTTATTTCTGATTTTAACGATAAATTTTATTTAAAATTATAACAATTAATTTATTTAAACCAATTTGTCCTTTGCACTAAGATGATGATGAGTGCCATGGTTCTTCTTCGTCTGATTCTTTAAAGACCTCTTCCGAATCTGAATCCTCTTCAGCGTTAACTATAGGCGGAAGCATGAAAGAAATTGCTTCTTTCGTAAAAGGTAATAACCTTTTTTTGAGTGGGTTAATACCAGTAATTATTGGGTCAGAACTTAGCAACTTAAGAATAATATCTATGTTACACTGAACCCTTGAAATCTTTCTAGCAAAATTCTGCCTGTAAAGCCGGAAATGTTTGATTCGTGCCTCAGCTGCTTCTTCTGATAACACCCCAATAGGCAACAATGCCTCATTCATAACAGTTCCACCATGTATTAAAATCTTGTGCATTGTAGGTGTCATAGGATGCCACTCATATAGAGAAACTTTAAGTTATGCAGTATCTAAGCAATATTCGGCAAACTCGTGCATTTGGATTTTGTGGCCACTTGATATTACTACAATAATAACCTTGATTCGGTATATGAAAACAAACTCAATTCCAGTTATTTCTGCAGCTAATTCAGGATTGGAAAAAAATCTTATGCTAGTCTTACCATCGTTGGTGTTTCCAAATCCAGCTTTCGGTACACCCACCTAATTCACTTCTAAATTTTTCTTGGATATTTTTTTCCTCGCGCATCAGATTTTATTTGTAATTTTTTCACTATCAGTTTATATGATAGGTGTAATATGCTCTCAAATAGGCGAATTCTGGCGTGCAAAGTAGATAGTCCGAAAGAAACGGCATCTATGTCTATATCTCTTTTGATATTTTTTTGTACAGGTAATAACAGTGTTAGATGTAATGATTTAAATAAAAAAACATTTACCTTCAGTTATTAGAAACCAAAAGATTTTATGAAAATAAAAAGGTTTCTTACGCGTATTTACCTATGCAAGATAAGAAAAAACATAAAAAGTTGAAATTTTCAAAAAATCGCAAAAAATGGCGCAAACACGCGCAACGTTTTTTTTACAGTTTAAAAGTAGAGATCGTAATTTTTATAATGATATATAACATTTTTAGGATCGCAATGAAGATCACTCTTAAAACCCTTTTCACTTTCTTTTTTGACCAAAAATTTTAAAAATTAACATACGTAGCTACTAATAAAGCCTTACACAGAAAAAAAAAAAAAAATCAATACAAAATCTTTATTCGTTTAGCCACCAACAAATATATTGCAAACCTCTCAAAATCGTTTAAAGTCAATAAAAACGTATGCGATTTACTCAACTTTCCTGATTTTAACAGTGTCCCAAAACGACAAATCTCAAGCAAATGCCTCGAAAATTCACTATACGACGCAGAATTTTGTTATCTGTCAAGCTGTGTACTTACATTTTTACATTTCTCAAAATTGTTTTTTTGCCTAAAATCCGGCTAGATTGGCAAAATACCCCTCTGTGCGACATGGCGGGTACAGTCAGTTAATTAATATAACTTTTCGCAATTTCTATTTGTTTTCTTATCACCTAATTTTCAAAAGACTGATGCTCACTAATAAACTCTATTGTTGTTACTTCTAACGAATTTGTTCAATTAGACAAATATTATAAGATTCTGCGGTTTTTGTAGAATACGCCAAACGCTGATTTGTGATTTAAAAATTGTTATTTTGAAAAAATAATATTTACAACCAACTGAATCTTACTTAAAAATAATTTAAGTAAGATTAAGTTGGTTCTTTCTCTCTATGTATTGAGTAGAATAATAAAGAAAGAATATTTTTTTACTGTTGTCATACCTTTCGGTGAAGACCGTCGTCACTGGCAGTTGTTTTGGTACGTTTGGCGAGCGCTTTCGATGTAATGACATCATTTTCAATCCGCGTTTAAAAATGGTACCATTTTAAACGCGGATTGAAAATGATTAAAAATGGTACCATTTTAAACGCGGATTGAAAATGATGTCTTTACATCGAAAGCGCTCGCCAAACGTACCAAAACAACAGCCAGTGACAACGGTCTTCACCGAAAGGTATGACAACAGTATTTTATTTACTGGCGGAACAAATCCAATCAATTTAATACCAATATTTTTTTACATTAACTTATGTATTCCCATTTTTTTAATGTAAAAAATATATTTCTTTATTCTTCTATTCAATACATAGAGAGAACGAACCAACTTAATCTTACTTAAATTAATAAATATTTCAACAAATAACTTTATTCAATCAATTAAAGATTTTAATTAGTTTGGGTTGCAACTATCAAAATATTTTCTGTTTTTCTTAACGATGTATATAAATTAAGCATTTGATTAAAAATTAGTTATACTTATAACTAAAACTAAATTATACCTTAAAGTAGTGCAAATATTTTGTGGTCGTATTAACCGTAAGAACAAAATCCATACTAATATAAAACTCTAACTGTATTTCTATACAGGTTAGCAATTGTATTCAAGCTTTTTACATGCAATCAAAAATGTTCTTTGACTTTTTCGTTTGCATTTTGCATTTATAATGAAAAGTAAATCGTAATTGTAAAGGAAAAGAAACAATATAAGTTATACAGAAAATTAAAATTTCATTGCTTTTTGTTTTGTGTTACACAAAATAAATTCTATTTATTTTAACACAACATATGCATAGTGTACGTATGAACAATGTATATGTGCCCTTGATTAAGAAAGTGCTATATTTATGTCATATTTTTCTTATTTCGAGATATTAAGAGGTTTACATTTAAACGGATTAAAAAATATTTTTGTTTTATGGAACAAAATATTTTGACTATTAAATAGTGCAAACAAATAAGTATTTATTATGACAGCGAAATTTATAACCACTTTTAAAAGGAAATGGGGTTTTTAAAGTTTGAAATGACTTATACCATTTTTAAAATTAACTGCATGACTTTATAAATGACTTAAAGCAACAAGAAAAAATTTTTATTAGAAACTAGCTGTGCCCGCCACTTCGTCAGCGCTCTTGCAATATTGTAACTAAGTAATTTATGTTTTAGTATTTAGCGAAATAGTTTTTGTGGAAAGTTGGTGGGATATAGGGTAGTAAATCCTTTACGTTTTACTTCTGTTATTGGTGTAATGGTTGTGTATAATGGAAGCAAATCAATATTTTCTTATATTCTTTTCCTTCCTATTTAAGGTAAATAGTCTAATAATTTGAATTTGGAATTGTCATCCAAAATTTTTAAATTTTAAATTTTAAATTTTTCTCCATTGTTGTTCCTATTTTTATTAGTCGTTGATTCGCTCAGTTGTTTTGCCGAAATGAAATTTTTTCTGAGCCATTTGTTCTACCAAAAATGGGTTTCTTTTTTTACATAATTATATTAAATAACTTAAACTTCTTCGCCGTATACTGTCTACAATAAATTTAAATAGTGAATTTTTACATTACTACGATTACCTCATCATATCTGAACCGATATCTGAAGACATTACAAAATTACTAATAATTATTTTGCCAAACTTTGAAAACATACTGACCTATACCACTATTAAAATTGAAGACACACTGACCTATACCACTATTAAAATATAGAGTAACTTTATTTTGTTTACCAACCAAAAAATAAACTCTCTTTATCAAATTAGTTTACATGGAATACTGCGAATTAGTTCAGGTGATGTTATTTTCTAGGATTTGATATGAAAAACTGATAAACTAGATTTTTAAAATTTGTGACTTATACCATTTTCGTAACCAAGGGTTCATATATACATTTTAATTTTATTGGCTTAAATAACCACTTGCATTTTTAAAAAGTGACTTTATAACTACCCTATAAGCAACTCAAGTAACTTCTAATGCACTTTAAGCTAACTATTTTGCAACCAGTAGTAGTTGATACTTGGATTATTTTTATTAAAAATAACTGACTTTTTTAACATTGTGATGTTCTAGGGTGTCAGTTGTCTTACTTACTACTCAGAACTTAGCTTGAAGATAGTCAATTTGTAGTTAGCTATAAACTGAATATATGTATATCAGTTAGCTATAAAGCGAAGTTGTAAAAATATGCAATAATTTTTTCCCTGTTTATTATATCCTGCATCTTTGATTTAAGGCTTCTTAACTAAAAATGTTAATATATGAAGTGCTCGATAGTCAGTAAAATATTTCCTATCAAATAACATTAAGATCATAATTTAAGAACACAAAAGAACGCAAGGGATGCGACACAAATTTTCATTTTATAATTTCAATAAACAAATGAAAAATTTTTAAAACAAAATTGTCAAAAATAATTTAATTTTTGTTTTATAGTTGGGCCATATAAGTTAACTTAAATTGTTTAATTTTCGTAGTTGACTACCATTTTGCTTGTAGGGCAGCTATAGAACAAAACAGATACCAACAAAATATATGTAAAATAAAAACAATATGAACGTTAAAAACCATCTTTTATTTCGTGAAACAACAGTCATTAAATGAAAATAAACATATTTCAAATACATTTACTGCTCCTACACTTATAGTGACATCGCAAAAAAAGGGTATAAACTTTAGAAATACAAAAATGCTATATTACTCACATTTTTTTCCGGCCAAATTCCAAATAGCAAAATTTCGCACAGTGGGATTTCTCCATACATTTCTTGGCAAAAAATATAAGGAGAGCTTATAGAACATTAAAATTTTGTGCATATGCTTCTATCAACTCAGTTAAGAAAATTTCAAGTTTTATCAAAATTTACCACGCGCATCACTTCCCGCCCATATAACCCGAAAATATTTTTACGCCCGCCCCAAAGTTTTGTTTCTTAACCGATCATAGCGAAACTTGGCAAAAGTAATCAGTATTATGAACTTGAAATATCTAGAAAGTTTCATGAAAATCTGCAACGCCCAACGCCTACCGCACATGTAATTGGAAAATATACTTTCTCCTAAAATTTTTATTTCGTCACCAAAAGCCATGAAACTTACAACAAAGTTTTATGAAAATCTGTCACGCCCATCGCCCTCTAATGTTCTCCAGAACATCAAAATGAATATCTATCAAATTGAATACCAAAAATATAGACTTTTATTCATCTTCTATCATTTCTTTAACGATATCATCAACTTGCAAAACATGTTTACGGGTTGACGTATTATGCTGGTAACATAAGAATCTGACGATATAAAAAGGCGATGGAAAATATCGGTGTTTGTTCCAACCTGCTGCACTTTCTGGCGAACATTAGCCTATACGTACTATAGTCTTTATTTCGAGCTTCTTCAGTTCTTCTAAAAGCAGGCCTATTTTAAGTTAAGCCGCATCCATAATGTCTTCCATGAATAAGTACTTTGTGAACCGTAGCCGGCATGTAAAACCACCTATTGTAAAACTGTCCCGAATTAAAGATTAACAGAAAAGCTCACTCTTAATATAATGCTACGTACTTCTTAGCCACGAGTAATTTTTTTAATCACGATTTCCAAGACTCTTCTTGTCTTTTGTAAAAATTTCCCAAAAACCGCCTTCGTATTGCGACTTTAACCTCTTTGACTTCTTCTTTTGTTAAAAGCGCATTTTTTGATTTTATGTAATCGCTTAGCAGATCAATATAATTAAGGCAACGAATAAGCTCCGTAGCTAGATCGAAATATCTGTTAAATAATATTCAAAAAATTTTTGCTATTATTCATAACATGAAAATAATTAAGCTTAAATGTTTATAGTTATATGAAATGCTTATATAAATGTTTATACATATATATTTTTATATATGAAGTTTCTTTGAAATAGTGAAATTTCATGTGCCTTTTTTTTATAAAATTTATAACTTTGTTCAACAGTATGGAAGATTATGGGTATTTTATTTATTAAATCGATAGAGTACTCTCCCACCTTTCATTTGATTGCAACCAGGTCACAAAGGTAGAGAAAGCAAACCTTTTTTCTTTCCAAGAAAAACTTAAAACACTTCATTTTTAGGTGCCATCATTAAAACCTAAATATCTTGTAAACTATTATCGTTTTCCAATATATTTTTTTATTTAATTTATGTGGAAGTAATATATTTTCAAAATATACTTACAGTAAATATATATCGCAAAAAGAAATTATGTAAACGAGCCATTGAAATTCATGAAATTCTGAGGCAGTTTCTGCAGAAATTCATTTAGGTGACTTTGCCGCGTTATTTTGGAAAAAAAAAATTAAAAAATAAAAAAAGTAATGATGCATTTCCCTTAACTAAACATTTCCCTCTACAAAACTGCATCATTACATTTTTGAGATTTTATACTCAAAAAATGTATTTTTTGCCAGCAAAATCCTACTGTGTGTCGTGTGCCACTTAAAACTTGGTAGTATTTAGACAACGGCAAACTGACTGGAACATGCACTGAACTGTACCAGATACTACAAACATACAAGTATTTTTTATTTATCGTGTAATATTTGATGTTGTGGCTTCTTTTGGTTTGACAAATAACCTGAATGTTTAGGAATCAATACACTTTATCAAGACAAATACGAGGATACGTTCACTAGTATGGCTACACTTATCAAAATGAAATTAAATAATTTAAAATTTATTTCCAGTGTCCGCTTTTTAGTCGAAGGATAAAAATACTTTTTTAGTTTTCTTACTTAACGTTTTTGTTTATCTCCCAAAAATTGTAAAGGGAAAGGAAAAGAAGTAATTTAAATTATACAGAAAAATTTAATTGCATTTATTTTGTTTTACACAAAACAAACTTTGTTTATTTTAACAAAATATAAAATACAGTTTAAAAGGTGACTTTACAAATAGCAATAGAAGAAAACACATACCCACAACAATAAGTGTACTGGAGTGAATGTAAAACATTTATTACAGGCACTTTTAGAAAAGTTTTAAAAAAAGCAACAGAGAGCAGGGTAAGGCAATATATTTTTTTTAAATAATATGAAGAGCGCTAAGAGTTTAAGGAAAGTAAGTTTATTATAAGTATCAGTTTTAAAGCTTAGTAACGTTTTTCGCTTTTTGAAATATTTTTTTCGTTACTATCAAAACCTTATATTAAAAACATAAAATACCTGAAAAATCAAAGACAAATTGTTTGAAAAATGGCTCCACATATATAATTATATTCAAAAGCGTTGCAAATTGTGATCAATATTACTGATGTTTTATATTGTGCAACAATCAACAACATTGCATTTTGTGATCCGAATATTGATAAATCAGTATTGCTCTTATGCCAAAATTGGTTCGAAACAGTTGTTATTGCTGCTAATTTGTATCAAAATGAAATACTATCACGATGAATTCATTCAAATTGTTATCTAAATATATATAAAATAGGATGTGTGTATCAGAGAATAACAAAAGTATCATTTTTAGTACTTTTTAAGTATGTGAGGCCAAACATGTATA
Organism: Phasia obesa; assembly: GCA_949628195.1. NCBI lineage: Eukaryota > Metazoa > Arthropoda > Insecta > Diptera > Tachinidae > Phasia > Phasia obesa. The sequence continues at coordinate 10,920 of CATIVE010000005.1, forward strand.
AATGTGCATAGCTACAGCTTAAACAAAACATACCATACACACATACTCATATCAATTTCAACTTAAATAACTACAAGTATAGACAGAGAATAAGTGTTCGCATACTTATTCATTATTTTTCTTAATACAACAAAATATAAGTAAAAGTTGGATAAAGTATTGGCTATACCCATACTTGTAAAAACAGAGTAGGTATAAGTACAAGTATGTAAATACTCTAAGTATACTTATAGTATTTTATAAATATATGTAACTATATTTATTAATTATTTTACAATTTAAAAATACTTTTATTCATTCCTTTATCCTAATATAAAAATTATTTTGGTTCTCTATAACCAATGTTCGGTTATAATCAAAATATTGCCAAACATCATACACCTTTTTATACACACAATTCCTAAAAGTAGTTGTTTTACTTATAAGTATACTTTGAGTATTATAACTACTTTTCCATACTTGTATGTATTAGGTAGTTATAAGTATGGGTATGACAGATAACTCGTACATGCATTACGTATACATTTTTAAGTTCGTTGTGTATAAATAAAGTTAGTTACAAGTATGGAGTACACCCATACTTATTTCACTGCAAATGAGTATGTGTAGGCATTTTCTGTGTTATAAGTATAGGTATAACTAATACCCAAAAAATATGTGTAAATACTTAACTACATTTATTTTATAAGTACTTTTTGTCAGTCTCTGGTGTGTATGTATGGACGTATGGACTCCAAAACGGCTGGGCCGATTTGGATGAAATTTTCAGGGAATCTTCAAGATATTTAGGCAGGTGACACTGTGAATTTTTGATTTTCGGTCTGCGGGCGGAGGGGCGTGGCAAAATCCAATTTTCATATTGCACCACCAATGACATATATGCACATTTATTTATTTTTTGCTGTTTTTATTTTATTTTTTTAAGCCATTTTTTTCAAAACGAGATCTCAAACTCTTAAATCGGTTATGTAGGTCCGAAGATATTTACAAAAAACCTATGTTAATAATGATCCAATATCAAAATTTTAAAACTTTCAAAATGTTGGATTCAAAAATCCAAGTTTTCGATTTATTTACAAAATATTTACATCATTCGATAACACAGGATATTCCGCGCTTACTAATGTGCACCATTGTACAATAAGTTAAAAATAATATTATATTATCAATCGATGATAAACTACTTTGTGTACTCTTGAATTTAAGATACCTACATTTTGTGCACATTTTTGAGTTTTTTTTTTTTTAAACGCTGATAAAAAATAACGGCACATTTTGGAACCGAGTCGAGAAAATCACGCTATCGACGAACATGCGTGTGCATTTGTTGCAAGACCCGTTTGACCAAAAAATTTTCAAAACAACTTTCGGACATCGGAAATGGAGAAATTCCAATTAATCGCACCACGAACGAGATTTCGTTCCCGCCTAACTTCTGTCAAATGCAAATGAATGTTCAAGCCGTTGTCGACAAGGTATTCCCAAGTCTAACAACCTCCTATAAAAATTCTGATTGGCTGGGCGAACGTGCAATTTTGGCACCAAAACATTATGATGTCAACAAGCTCATAGAGCAAATTTAATTGAAATTGCCCGGCAAATTAATAAAATACAAATCGATCGACACAGTAACGGATGCAGAACAAGCCGTCAATTATACCACTGAATTTTTGAATTCATTTGAACTAATGCCACCGCATGTACTAACATTAAAGGTAGAATCACCGGTAATTCTTATTCGCAACTTATACGCACCAAAGTTTACAACGGCACCAGAATGACCATCAAAAATTGTTCACCAAATTTAATCGAGGCAACAATCATCGGTGGCAGATGCAAAGGCGAAGACGTACTTATTCCACGAATTCTGGTGATTTCCAACGATTTACCATTGCAATTCAAGCGGCTCCAATTCCCTTTGCGTCTTGCCTTTGCAATTACCATCAACAAAGCACAAGGCCAGTCATTGACTATTTCTGGCTTAATTTTGCAAAATTCATGTTTTTCCCACGGCCAGTTGTATGTGGCTTGCTCCCGAGTTGGCACGCCAAAAAATTTATACTTTTTTACACCAAATAAAAAAACAAAAAACATTGTCTATCCGCTGGCCTTAAGATGAAGTAATTAATAAATATAATTTCCAATTTGCCTCAAATATATGCGTTTCTTTTTTGATTGAGCCCATATCTATACCACATGTAAGTTATTCTGTAAAAAAAACTTTATGATAGGTATTCCATGGATTTTTATTTAAAGACCGTAATTTTCGTTAAAAGCTCAATTTAAATCGTTTGGTAATACACCACTATTGTTTTCTTAGGGCCAGCAATGCGGACCGGGTCAGCTAGTCTATATATATAAAAAAAGTGTACACTTTGATGTCACCACTAACTGCGGAAACAGGTCGACCGTTTTCAGCCAAAATTTCAGGGTATGTTGGGGATGGTTGTAGATAGTTTGTGTGAAGTTTGCATGAAATCGGCCGTGGTTCCGGAGATATGACATTAATATTTTCCTATATATTCCCATACAAATATCAACGAAATGCCATCAATTTTCCATATTATGATTTTTGGTTGTCACTTGTAAAGTGTACAATGACATTCGGTCTTTCTAATTGGAATGTTGAGCTGAATCTTTTCAGTCGTTGCTTCGATCGTCGTTTTATGTGTGCGCTGACCATTCGATTTTTCACTTGCTATACACCTGCATTGTATCATAGGTATGTGTTATTGTTGTTGTTGTTAGAACGGTACTTTTATGCAAATCATTAAATTTTTGATTTATTAATGACATTCGGTCTCTCCTATTGTTACGCTGGCCACATGCTTTTTCACCTCTCGCTCGAATTTATTTCATTCATCCCAATACTTTACACACAAAAAATTATCTAACTTTCCATGTAAGTATGTATATTCACTCATTGATTTATAGTGACAAACACACAATGCAAACAAAAAATTTCAAATTGATTTTGTTAGTGCGGTGTTTTTTTACGTATTTGATTACAGTCTATTCTGAAATTCGTTTAAGTTTGCATTTCTTCTCTAAAGAAAAATGAGAAGTGGTTTCACGTGCACTGAAGTTATACGTATGTGTATTGCTGTTGTTACTATGGTGCTTTTATGCAAATCGTAAAATTTTTATTTTTTTTTTTGCATTTTGAAAGTAATGCCACGAGGTGCTCGATCAAATATAGATCGACATGCACGTCGTACCAATAATATATTATTTCAAACGAGATCACAAACTGAAGAACAACGATCATATCAAAACCAACCAAAACGACTTCCACGTCGTGATGTACGAGATGTGGAATATGCTGCTCTTAATTATGACTGTGAAATTGATTACAGTCTACATGGATGTATCGGTAAAATGACGGTGAGATGTCCACATTATAATGCAGCTAAATTTCCAGGAGAAACCAAAGGCATGTTTTATACTAACGGAAAACTAAAACTCCCACCATTTGAGTTTCACCCGATCCACTCCATTCATTGGTTTTTGGAACGTCACCAACGTCCAAAGATTTTTTGGCTCAATTGATTAACATAACATTTCAAATGACTTCTCTTATATTACATTACATTAATAATTAAAATAAGACCTCAAAAATAAAACAAATTCTTAAAATTCTAGGGCTTTTCATTCTTTTTAGTGTAGTGAAGCACTATACGTTTATAGTGGAAAATTGTGTTTTATAGGTGACAAAACAAAAAAGTTAAAGGCAAAACAACGATTCCACTTCAACCACCTTGAAAGCAAAACAACGTTTGGCGGGTCAGCCAGTTAAATTTATTTTTTGTTAAAGTGAATGCATTAAAGAACGTTAATACTTCGACTATAATTTGTTATCTATCTATTTCTACTGCAATGTTTAAATAACATTATTGCGTATGATTAATATCTAATATCAAGTGAATTGCAGAACTATTACTTATACGTTATCAGCATTTAAAAACCAATTAAACTTATACAATTCGTGTGCATATTTAATATTATTGTGCATGTTAGTTCATTAAAATGAGCGTTCTTTTTAGTTCAGACACTTTTTATAAACTAAATCGGTTTTTAGTTCTTTTAATTCAAATGCTCAGTAGATCACTTATAGTTGCCTTAGTAATACACCTTCTGTGAATATTTCAGGAGCCTAGCGAACATAGTTTTAAAGGATCTATGTAAATTTCAAGAGTCTGCCTATGAAATAAATTGAAAAAATAAGGACATATACTTTTAAATCATCTACATTTAAAACACCCTTTAATTTTTAGTATTTTTCGTTATAGCTACAGTAGCAATACACCTTCTGTAAATTTATGAAGAAGCTACCTCTTATAGATTCCAAAGATATAAGGCGCTTGCAAACGGACAGACATTGTAGCGAAAAAAAAAAATGTTTACGTTTTTACCCTTGGGATACGCATTTCTAAGAAAATAGTTTTTAATACCATCATTTCTAAGATTAAGTTTGATAGATCCTTGAAATCGTTTTAGCATTACCAATCAAAAGGTAAAAATAATATAAATAAGTTCATTTTATTCAAGGTTAATTTGTTTACTACATTAAACGCTCAAGGTACTCAAAAGACTTCAATATTGTACGCACTTTTTAAATTAATCCAATATAAATAAAAAATTTCTTAACTAAAGCCTGATCAAATTCGAGATTCCCTAATTTTTTAAAGAAAAAAATACAGAAAATTCAAATTTAATTTAGAATTTTTATTATCATTTGAAAGAACATTCTTCGAAATTTATTTTTTGAAGATTATATCTTTTAAATGTTGGCCGTTGCTACGTCGCATATGGTCCATGCGTTCAGTTCAATTTTCTATGACTCGTACGAGCATTTCGACTGGTAACTGACGAATGACACGCGTGATATTTTCCTCCAAGGCCTGAATCGAAGCGGGTTTGTCGCATAAACTTTAGACTTTACATATCCCCACAGGAAAAAGTTTAACAGTGTGATATCACGCGATCTTGATGGCCAGTCGACCGGACCAAAACGTGAACTTATGTGAAATTAGGTGGGAAGTGGAGCCGTCTTTTTTTTTAAAGACAAGTAACACCCAGGCAGTTAATGCCTAAATTAACTGTGTTACATCCTTTGGAAAGGGATAGTAGAAGATAAAACAGATGGTTAGTGTGATAGTAAAGCATCGATTATGGCAACACTGCAATTGCACTTTATGATTATTTTTATAACAGTGTAGCAAGCGCCTCTGGTGTTATTTAGGCGAATTAGTTTGAAGCTAGCATAGCCAATTATAATTATTTTCTTCGCCGGCGATTTAGTGCTATGTGAATATACCGGCGAAGGAGGGCGCTGTGATATGCATTATTATAAAGGGAAATTAATACATAACAGAAAAATTTATGTTGCCATGGCTAAGTATTAAACTAGTGACCATTGCTTAGTAGTCAACGTGCTAACCACTTAAGCTACAGCACCCTTGCTGAAACCAAATGTCGCGGAGATCACGAGCTTCAATTTCAGGCACCAAATAGTCGATTATCATGGCACGATAATGGTCGTCATTGACGGTTACGTTCGCACCGGCATCATTTTTAAAGGAATATGTACCGATGATACTCTTCGTTCCAAAATGCGGAAATTCTGTTTGTTTACATACCCATCGAGCCAGAAATTGGCCTCATCGCTAAACAAAATTTGCCTCGAAAACCTCGGATCTTCTTGAAACTTTTCAAGAGCCCATAGAGCGAAGCGATGTCACTTGGGAAGGTCGAATGGCTTCAGTTGCTGCACAAGCTGTATTTTGTATGCTTTCAATTTAAGATCTCGACGTAAAATGCGCCAAGTCGTTCCATACGTCATTCCGAGTTGCTGCGAACGGCGCCGGATCGACTCTACGCGGTATTCGTGTACACTCTCAGCTACTGCCGCTATATTTTCTTCACAGCGTGCTGGACATGGTCTATTCGGTCGAATATTATCCAATAATTAATGCTGGGTCTCAAAATGGGTGATGGTGTTACGAATAGTATGCACAGCAGGCCGATTATTTTGACCATAAGTTGAGCGAAGTGCACGAAATACATTCCTCACAGAACGTGAACTTTCGTAAGAAGGTTGAACGATTTGTAAACGTTGTTCAGGCGTAAGTCTGAAACATAACATGACAGCAGAACACGACTCACACGTGATCTGTCAAAAAAGGCTATTGAAAAAAGTATTTCTACTTGAATCACCCATTATATTGCTGCTATAACAGTCCTTTAAAGACTATCTATCATGCCTTAAAAGTCTGGTTTCAAGAAAGTATTTACATATATATTTACCGCAAGGGGTATGGTTCATATTTGCATATATCGAGGTATATTCTACAAACACAAAAAACACACTACCATGTGTATGAGTAAAAAAAAAAAATATTTAATCAATCCGAATTTTTTAAAAATATGGTTTATAGTAAAGCGAATTTTACTAGCATGATTTAAGCTAGTTTCTCTAACACTTTAAGTTGTGATTATTTTTGTTAGCTACAAACTTTATTTCAGGTACTCTTAAATATACATACACTTGTGCTTAGATCATAAATTACCCTTTTCCTTAAAAAAATGTGTTTAATACGAAAAGACAATTTATAAGCATCGATATATGTATGTATATACGTAAAGATGAAAAGAAAGGAAAATAACAAAATAAAATGACATTTGACTAGAGCAGTAAGCTGTATGTATTTGTAGTTATGTATACAAATTTAATTTTTAAATTTAATAATTTAAATTTACACCGTAACAAGTCCGATTATGATGAAGGTAACTCCTGTTGTAGGAAAAATGAAGAAATAAGAGTCTATAAGGGTACTAGCTTAGAAACCTTTATTTACCAGAAAAAATATAAGCAAAAGTTAGTTCGCTGTGAATGTCTGTACATCTAAAACCAAATAAAACTGCATTAATGTGAAAGTAACAGAACTCATCAAGTTCAGTTAATATCTAATCGAAATAAAAATCAATAAGTTTGATATTTAAGGCCTGCGCCTGGAAAAAGCTAGGTCTGAATCAATCTAAAGCAATGACTTAAGCTAATTTATAACAAGCAAGTTGACAGAACTAAAAAGTTGCTTTAAAATTTAAATTTCGCCTGCTTAAAATAAAATTTACTTGATGTAGTTATTGTGTAATACTCTGTAAATTGTTTTCTAATAACAAAATACAGTTTAGCTAACAGTTGCTTTGAAATATATTTCATTGCAAGTTCAGTAACAATTTTAAAGCTGCGCTTTGTTTAAAAATGCATTACATTTTTAACTAAAGTCCTTGTTCTTATGATCAAAGTTTAGCTACAACAAAATCATTGGTACTTGTATTTGTTTAATAAAAAATCTTTCCAAAACTCTTGTTATTTACTCCCTGAAACAACAGTCATTAAATGAAAATGAACAGATTTCAAATACATTTACAATTGTAATAACATTGCTAGAAAAAAAGAAAAAAAAAACTAGAAATACAAACATGCTACATCAGTCACGCTTTTCTAAGCCAACATTCTAAAAACCAAAATGTCGTGTGCCACTTAAAACTTGATAGTATTTAGACAACGGCAAACTGACTGGAACATGTACTGATTTGTAACAGACACTAAAAACATACATGTATTTTTTATTTATCGTGAAATATTTGATATCGCCGCTCCTTTTGGTTTGGTTTAAATTTGACAAATAACCTGAATATTTAGCAATCAATACACTTTAACAATATACATACCAAGAGTGTTCAAAAATAATCTTCACTGATACATTAGCTAGTTTAGCTACCCTTATAAAAATAAAATAAAATTAAATTATTTAAAATTTTTCCCAACGTCTGCTTTTAGGCAAAGCAAGAGGCTTATTCTGAATTGCGATACGAAAATCAATGCGATGCGCAAATGAAATGCGATGCGAAAGAAAATTGGTATTCTGTTAGACTTTCGCAATCGCAATTTATTCCAAATCGTGGCAACGCTGCTCAAATAAACATCATTGTAAACAAACATCAAATTAAAAATTAATAAATTGTTTGTGTTTGGCTGTGAAAATTTTTTGTAAAAATTATTTAGGAAATTCTGTAAGAAAAAAAAAAAATAGATTCTGTGGCACTGTGGTTCGACGACGAAAAAGGGCATAAGCAAAATGAAAGGATACAGAGCAGATTGCTTAGAAGCAAATTCGATGTTCTAAGCTTGAATGAAAAAAGGTAATTTATTTTGATGATTGCGAAAAAAAACGTTTACTTATGCAGAATATTTCTTTTTTGGAATCAGTTGTTGCCCCAAAGGAAAGTGCGCCCGGAATCCGTCATGTTTAACAATTTCACCACTTGCTCCTCTAAGGGAGACAGTAGAATATATCTTGATGGGCCGCCGTCAGTGCCGCCAATGTCGGTTTTATTTCGTCTAAGCTTCTATTTGGTATTATGTACTTTAAAATCGTCCCAAACCTATTAAAAGTTGAAGTCAAAATTTTTAAACTGGTTTATATATTTCATTGATATTGAGTTCTTCAGGTTACGTTTGCTACAAAGTATTTGCCGACTGACGTGCATTTGGTGTTTTCAAATGGCATCTTGCCAATTGGCTGTACTTCTCATAAATTCTAAAATTATTTCAAATTGACGTGGTTTGGTGGTCTTATTGATTGCTTACCTGAATAAAATAATAAATATATGATGAATAAATAAATAAAATATTATCTTTCACTTACATATTTGTACTTTGCGAATGCTATTTTGTTGTCGAATAAATTTTGCGAATTTGACATTTGTTTGCGCAATGTAGAATACCGACTTGCCACCTTTTCGCATTTGAAATGCGATTAAAAAAAACTTTGCGAATATCGCAATACAAAATAGCAATTGTTTGCATTTATGTATTTTCGCATCGCATTGATTTTCGCATCGCAATTTAGAATAAGCCTCCAAGAAAATGATTTTTCACTTTTCAAAAAATCACACCTTCTTTCGCCAATCTTACAGTACAAGGCAAAAGTTACTATACATTTTCCAACTATCGTCTTACTGAACCCATTTATGCCCGTTGTTCTCATTTGGGGACGCTTCTTCGTGTACCCTGATAATGTACACTTAGTACGATATACTATTTTATGCTAATTCGATTTACTAAGGAGTATAACTTCTTCATAAAAATTAGTATTTGGGATTTACTGTCTGAAGGTATTGAATGTGGAGGTTGAATTTATTACTTTGAAAAACGTGGCCTTAGATTAGAAGTAAGTATCTGTTTTGTTATATTTACTTACGTGCTTTTTATAACCTTTTTTTCTTATACTCTTTACAACAAATCATGATATTGCATTAGGTATTGAATTTAAAATGGTGTCCCCAAAGGGATCCAATAAGGACTTTGAAAGTATTTTGCTGAAATTGGTTTGTTTATTTTTAGCAAGATATAGAATAACCATTATTATTTTATCGTAGTCCGTTATTCCTATTTAAGGGCAGTCATTTTTTGCTGTAAAATAGGTAATTAGTCTCTGAGTTACGCAAATAAAGTTATTTGCAAAATAGTACTTCCAGTTTGTATTTGGGTTCAAATGGGTTAAATTATCGAGCATAGCAATGAAGGTCTTCATCTTTGTAGTAAATTAAATCTACAACTCTTGTCTCTCGTCTTTGTCTGTCTGAATGTATACATTTTTACTTCCTCCCTATATCTGCATATTACCACCTTTTTCTTAATTTCTTTCTATTTTTCCCCTTCTTTTTCCTCCCCTTTTATTCTCTTTGCAGGTAACTCAAAGGGCCCAACACGAGTACCCAAGTGAGCTGCATAAATAGCTGCCTGCTTAACTTAACCTAACCTATGATGATTACTACGCATAAAAAAACACAACATAGTTGTTTTGAACAATACAAGTTTTGCTAAAGTTTAAACCACAAGCAAAGTTTTGTAAGTATTCCAAAATAATGCAGTATTTGTAACCATAAAATATTAAACAAAACAAAATATTCTTAAGTTTCTTGATATACAACCGAAGTAGCACTAAAAAATAAGGTTTGGTGAAACCAATATATTTTTAAATTTTTAAGTTTTGATTAGAACTGATTTAACTGGTTTGTGTTTATAAACATATTGTTTATAAACATATGAACATATTAAATTCTTATTTATAATAAAATGTATTTCTTTGTAAATTTACGTATTTAACTATTTTATATGATTATATTTTTTATGATTATATTTTTGAATGTCATTGTTAGGATTGATAATAATATGGTTCTAACAACAATTTCATTGATATTTTAAATAATAAAATGGTTTGACTGAAACCACATAATTAAATCATAATAAAGGTTTATTATTAGTATGCATAATATTGTATAAATTATTTTTAAATATTAAACAAAACAAAATATTAAAAATTAACCATTTGTCTCAGTTTTCACAAATTTTCCCTAGATAATAATGTACTAGCGATAAAAAAAACTATACAGTAAAATTATTCATCGGTTTCCAGTTAAGGATATCACAAGGTCAAGTTCATCCCATTATATTTTCTTAACATAACATAATGTACTTGATAATATATATGATTATTTTAATCTCTGTTTTATTAATTGCAGCAAGAGGAACTCTAAAGTAACATTTGTGATTAAACTAAAACCCAAATAATTAAATTATGTTCATGTATTTGTATACACAACTGTGTGTTGTATTGCCTCAATTTATATGACTGTTCATGCAACTGTATTACTGTGTCTGTGTTTACTTCGTAATAACTGTTAGATTAAATAAACATGACCATTGAGAATTTAGTTGACATAAATCATGTGCACATGCACACCAGTTTACATTGACATACGCTTATACAAGTGAAAATTTATTTAAAAAATGATTTATACACACACTGAGAGGAGATAAAAACAATCTTATTTTAAATATGAGTTAACAAGCTTCGAAAAGGGGTGACACAAAAGGTTATATCAATCATAAACAAACTGATCGTAGATTCAATATTGAATTATTAATTTTTAAAAGTTGTTTTAAAACTTTCAGGCCACACAATGTGATTTAACATATAACACACGAGGATTCAAAAATAGATGGCCTTAATTACATACATTTATTAAAGTAAAATGTATTTACGAATAATTACTTATTACAGTTAGGCCCATTATTATAACTTGCCTTTAGCTAAAGTTAGGATTTTGTTGGAGCTATAAATACTTTTTCGTTATTAAAAGTAAGCTAAAAACCACTTTTAACTATCATGTACTAAGAGGACAAGTTATAGCAATGAGCATTATCCTCATTATTATAACGAAGAGCTACTTATCGCTCGAACAAAATCCTAACTTTAGCTAAAGGCAAGTTATAATAATGGGCCTTAATATGTTTTTAAAAAAAGATTTACTTGAATTATGAGATAAAATGGGCTTTACAACATATTTTTATCGGTGTTAAAGTCTTTAACAACACAATTATTGGAAATACTACTAAATTTGTAGGTCATTAAAGATGTTTGTGCGGTAGTAAACAATATATTGGAAAAAAGTTGCTTGAATATGCAAATATATACTCTACACAACAAATTCATCAGCCCAATTCTTTTTTAATTATTCGATGTTGAAAATTTATGCAATTGTAACCATTTCCATAAATCTTGTTGGAAAACACAAAATTTCTCTTCATAAAAATCGAAAGCTTATTAAGGTACAATTGGTGACAAAACTACTGAAGAAATTATTTACAAAATAATCTTATTATTAAAACATTTATTTAAAAACAATTCTTGCCTTCGTAATAGACACAGCTTGCCCAAGGAAAGTAGTCCAGTAATAGAAAACAGTTGTCGGAGGCAGTTTTGCATTGAAAAATCAATTCGCTAAATATAGAAAAAGTCACGGAATTGACCAACTGTTCACGTAATATAGGCAGCTTTTCCAAAAATTCTACAGCAGTCTAGCAATAGAAAACATAGATAATTCAATTCTTTTATGTCCATCTGGGTTCATTTTTTAATTGTTTTATTGCTTCTTAAATTTTTTTTGTTTTTCTACACGATAAGAAAAAACGTGGTTGAGGTAACCGTCTAGAGTAAACATAAAACTTTGTGCTATACAAGCATTCAACTCAATCGTGTTTGTCCAAGATCGTTGTAACAATAGCGTGATTAATTGAATCGTTAAATAAAAACGAAAGCAATTAGTTCGTAATTTGTAGAGTTTTTTGGCCTCACTGCTTTAAAGGATTCTCATTAATATAGCAAGTCAGAAATACTTAGGTAACTCACGAACATTATTCAGAGTTCTTAAAAAATAAGCTACTTGACACAATAGCGTAAAAGGGCACTGTTTTAAGACTATTGCTGGTATGTCATCCGATGCAGCATTCTTACTACAAGATCAGAAAAAGATTCCTTCAAAAAGTTACTAAACCATTACGAAAACGGTGAGTAATTTTAAAAGTCGGCATTCAGGAACACATATTTAAACTGCTGGCTAATGTACTTGATAATATATATGATTATTTTAATCTCTGTTTTATTAATTGCAGCAAGAGGAACTCTAAAGTAACATTTGTGATTAAACTAAAACCCAAATAATTAAATTATGTTCATGTATTTGTATACACAACTGTGTGTTGTATTGCCTTAATTTATATGACTGTTCATGCGACTGTATTACTGTGTCTGTGTTTACTTTGTAGTAACTGTTAAATTAAATAAACATGACCATTGGGAATTTAATTGGCATAATTCATGTACACATGCACACCCATTCACATTGACATTCGCTTAAACAAGTGAAGATTTATTTAAAAAATGATTATACACACACTGCTAAGGAGACAAAAACAATCTTATTTTAAAAAGATTAATTGTATATTATTGCTTTTAAGAGCGTGGAATATAAAAGTGTGGTAAATATGAGTGAACGAGCCTTGAAAAGGAGTGATCAAAAATGTTATATCAATCATAAACAAACTGATCGTAGATTCAATATTGAATTATTAATTTTTAAAAGTTGTTTTAAAACTCTAAGGCCACACAATGTGATTTAACATATAACACACGAGGATTCAAAAATATATGGCCTTCATTACATACATTTATTAAAGTAAAATGTATTTACGAATAATTACTTATTACAGTTAAAAAGTTTTTAAAAAAAGATTTACTTGAATTATGAGATAAAATGGACTTTACAACATATTTTTATCGGGTTAAAGACTTTAACAACACAATTATTGGAAATACTAGGTCATTAAAGATGTTTGTGCGGCAGTAAACAATATATTGGAAAAAAGTTGCTTGAATATGCAAATATATACTCTACACAACAAATTCATCAGCCCAATTCTTTTTTAATTATTCGATGTTGAAAATTTATGCAATTGTAATCATTTCCAATAAATCTTGTTGGAAAACACAAAATTTGTCTTCGTAAAAATCGAAAGTGACAAAACTACTGAAGAAATTATTTACAAAATAATCTTATTATTAAAACATTTATTTAATAACAATTCTTGCCTTCGTAATAGACACAGATTGCCCAAGGAAAGTAGTCTAGTAATAGAAAACAGTTGTCGGACGCAGTTTTGCATTGAAAATCAAAGCGCTAAATATACAAAAAGTCACGGAATTGATCAACTGTCCACGTAATATACGCAGCTTTTCCAAAAATTCTACAGTAGTCTAGCGATAGACAACATAGATAATTCAATTCTTTTATGTCCATCTGGGTTCATTTTTAGGGTTCCGTACACAAAGTGTAAAAACGAAACCCTATTGTTTTCGCTACAATGTATGTCCGTCTGTCCGTCTGTCCGTATGTCCGTCTGTCCGTCTGTCCGTCTGTGCGTCTGTCCGTCTGTCAGCGCCTTTTATCTCTGGAACCGTAATAGGTAGACTCTAGAAATTTTCACAGATGATTTATAGCTGTTGCCGCTATAGCAACAAATACTAAAGCTTATAGGGTGTTCAAATAGAGAGGTGTTATTTACGAAAATGTGTTTATTTCTTGAACTGTAGGATGAATACACTTGAAATTTACAAACAGTTATTAAAACTTAGTTCACTATATAAAGAAGTATAAAAAATAAAACTAAAAATTAAAGGGTGTTCCGATAGTGGTGTGATTTGCATGTATAAGGCCTAAGTTTTGAACCGTAATAGGTAGGCGCTTGAAATTTTCACAGAAAGTATATAACTGTGACCGCTATACTAGTAAATACTAAAACGTATAGGGTGTTCCGATAGAGAGGTGTTATTCACGAATATGTGCTTATTTCTTGAACTGTAGGAGGCATACACTAAAAATTTACAAACTGTAATAAAAACGTAGTTCGCCTTATATACAAGTCTAAAAAATAAACCTAAAAATTAGAGGGTGTGCCAAAAGTGGTGTTATTTTGATTTATAAGGCCTAAGTTTTGAATCATAATAGGTAGAATCTTGAAATTTTTACAGAAGGTGTATAATTTTGCCAGCTATAGCAACAAATAATAAAATGTATAGGGTGTTCCGATAGAGAGGTGTTATTTACGAATATGTGTTTATTTCTTACAAACAGTAATTAAAACTTAGTTCTCTTTATAAACAAGTCTAAAAAGATAAACCTAAAAATTAAAGGGTGTTCCGATAGTGGTGTGCTTTGTATGCATAAGCCCTAAGTTTTGAACCATAATAGGTAGACTCTTGAAAATTTTACCGAAAGTGTATAACTGCGGCCACAATAGCAAAAAATACTAAAACCTAGGGTGTTCCAAAAGTGACGTGTTATTTACGTTTATGTCTTTTTTTTTTGAGTTGTAAGAGGAAACCACTTACAATTTGCAGACTGTAATTAAAACTATGTTTGTTTTATAAACAAGTATACAAAATTGAACTAAAATATTAAAGGGTGTTCCAATAGTGACGTGATTTGCATGTATAAAGCCTTATTTCTTGAACCGTAAGAGGTAGACTCTTGAAATTTTGTACAGAAGATGTTTTGCCACGGCCGATATGACAATTACTAAAAATTAAAGGGTGTTCCGACAGTGACACGTTTTTCACTTATAGTGACTTATTTTTTAATCGCAATAAGTAGATCTTTAGTATATTTATAGAAAGGAAGTTGCCATAGCCACTATAATGAATAATAAAATTAAAGGGTGTTCCGACAGTGACAAGATTTTATAAACCGTAATATAAAATCCGACAGTAGATGTGTCACTCTTATAACAAATACTTAAAATTGAAGTATTTCCATTAGTAACGTGTTTTTCACGAACATTACCTTATTTTTTTAACCGCAATAGGTAGGCTCCTGATATTTTAATAGAAAGTGTATTGCCATGGCCGCTATAAAATCAATTACATATTAAAATTTAAAGGGTATTCTAATTATGATGCAATTTTCGCGAATATTACTTTAATTTTAAAATTTAAGGGTGTCCCATAAGACATAAAGAAATAAACAACTGGAATTTTTAAATTATACTGAACATAGTACGGAACCCTACGTGTGTGAGTCTAACTCGCACTTGACTAATTTATTTAATTGTTTTATTGCTTCTTAATTTTTTTTTTTTTTTTTGTTTTTCTACACGATAAGAAAAAACGTGGTTGAGGTAACCGTCTAAGAGCAATATATTATAGTTCAATTATATAGTTTTAGTCAAACCATATTACTATTAACATGATAATAATATTGTTATGTTAGAACCACATTATTGTCTAACTTATCACTTCAAAAGTAGATACTTTACCTAGAAATCGGATAGTATTGTAGTAACTGGCACTAAACAATAATATTAAGGTTAGGTTTAAAATCCATAGCAGAGTGTCGTTCGGTATAAATTAAAATACTACTATGATCGCCATGTTAATGTGAAATATTATTTTCACCAATTAAAAGTTTTACTTGATTTCAGGTTAAAATTTAATGAAATTATTAATTGAATCAATTATTTAATTAGAATTTTTTTTTGTTTAGCATTAAACAAATGTATAATCGAACAAATTAAAAAATTAATTGAATTTTTATTTAAAACTGATTAAAACCTTTAATTTGTGAAAAAAAATTTTTTCTGTGTATGACTTAAGAACAAGTCACTGTGTGCGAAAAATTTTTAAGCATTGAAAAGATAAAAAGTTACAGGCTGTATGACTAACTAATGATCGCTTAATGAAGAGCTAGTGATTATATAAATTGTACAAACCCTGTGCATAACTGCCTCAGTAGAGTACCATACAATTAGGTAATATTCTATAGCACTAAATCCCCGGCAAAATAAAATAGCTAAACAGCTTTAAAATTAATGTATCTACTTGATAACAGAAGTGCTGCAATACTGTTCTGAAAATAATTGTAATTGTAATTGAATTGAGGTGCCAAAGCTAAAGCTTTTCCTTTATTCATTTTTTTCACCACCTGTCTTATCTCTACTCTATCGCTTTACCAAAAAAGTAACACATTACCATAGTGTTACTTCTCCTAAAAAATTAAACCTTCCAATTTCATTATTATAGATGTAACAACATATTCAGATTTAAGTCTTACAGTAAACATAAAACTTTGGGCTATACAAGCATTCAATTCAATCGTGTTTGTTCAAGATCGTTGTAACAATAGCGTGATTAATTGAATCGTTAAATAAAAACGAAAGCAATTAGTTCGTAATTTGTAGAGTTTTTTGGCCTCACTGCTTTTAAGGATTCTCATTAATATAGCAAGTCAGAAATACTTAGGTAACTCACGAACATTATTCAGAGTTCTTAAAAAATAAGCTACTTGACACAATAGCGTAAAAGGGCACTGACTATTGCTGGTACGTCATCCGATGCAGCATTCTTACTACAAGATCAGAAAAAGATTCCTTCAAAAAGTTACTAAACCATTACGAAAACGGTGAGTAATTTTAAAAGTCGGCATTCAGGAACACATATTTAAACTATTCCTGTCCCGTTATGCAGTAAGAACTGTAGCATTAATATATTATCTGTATAAGACACATGAAGTCCTAACCACTCTTTTTAATTTAAATTCAATGTTGTCATATCTTTAGGCGGAATAGTTTTACAGCATCTGAATTTCAGGGCACTTATTGTACTTAAGATCTCAGTTTTGATCGACTTCTGTAGTGACAACATCTGTACTACGAAAAGCTTGATAAGACATTCTGTAAAACGGACGGAATTTTAAAGATTATTTGAACTTAATTGTTAGTAAAAAAATATAAGCTTAAAATTATAGGAAAGAAAAAATTTCAATGTCTTTATTCAAGCGCTTGCTTAAACATCTGAAACATTTTTACAAATGTAATTTTATTTAATTTGATTAAATATTTAATGCAACTATTTCCTTAGAAATCTGGAATTGCTGGCGAAATATGATTTTATATAAATATTTCTATTACACACTGTGTAATTTTTTTAGTCATGGCAAAATAACCATATAGGGACACCACGTCATAAAAGAAAAAAAGACAGTTTTGTCCAAAGTTCTCCAGGTCTTATGTTAACAATTTTTGTTCCTTATGACAAGAGCTACAACTTTGCCTCAGAGAGTATATCAAAATTTCAAACGGCTTGCAAAATATGAGATTGAGTAAATGATCTTTTTTTTGCAAAAATGACATCGAGGCCCCATATCTTTGAGGGTCCATAAAAAAAATACCTGGAGGACTTTGGGCAAAACTGGGAGACAGGGGTCTTTTTTTTTGGCCTTTTATCACGTAGTGGTGTCCGTATATCGTTATTTTTTTCCGTGTTGCACTGTGTTATTGAACATCAACCATTATTGCTCCAATATCAGAGTCAACAAAAAGGATTATGTGCTCGAACAATTGGTAGTGTATTTAACAAATGCAAACTTTTAATTCTTTTTTAAAAAAGATCAAGTTAAATAAAAAATAAAAAAGTGGTGTGAAATAAAAACTAGTAAAATAATAATTATTATCGAAGCAAAAGAATAACGAATGGGTTTTTAGTAATAAATATCTGAGCTTAATACAATATCGCATTCATGAAGTTGATTCAATTTATCTAACCACTATATAACACCTTTTTATAAAAATATTTTTTTTAAGCGCATCGCAGTCAGTGTTGGATATCGTTATTGAAGAACAAGGTTAAAAAATTAATTCGATATGCACAGTAGGGTGGTACTTTACTTCCAAGGAAAACTCATTATACGATTATATACCAGAAATTTCAATTACAGGTAATGTGTAATCGAAAATTTCAATTAATAATTACATGTAATTGTAATTGGAAAAGTTTAATTACAAATTACAAGTAATTGTAATTAGGCAGTAATCATTGAACGAAAAGCAATTATATTTCTAAAAATATTAAGATTATCTTAAAAATGAATCTCCCGCGTCGTAAGTCAAAACAACAAAAATGCTATTTTAAATAAAGTTGTACCATTGAATTATTAGGTGTTAAAATGTAAAGATGGTCAGCGCAAATGTGATAAGAGTAAATTATATGTGATCATATGTGAGCTTGTATGATCAACATTTTTGTGCTGATTTATGTCAGATTTTTTTTTGCTATTTAAAATCTCTTTATTTTTTTTTGTATTAGTTATTTTTTGGACTTGAGAAAAAACTGATAAAAGTATCTTTTTTTGTCAGTGAGCAAATCGTGACCATTTCAAAAAAGATGATGTGTTTTAGTTTTTAAATGTAATGCCTAATTTATTATTTCAAATAAGATTTTTATTATTTTTTATAGTTTATATATAATATTAAATTACAAAAATTATTTAATATTTTTTGACGCTAAATACAAATATATCAGTCAAGTGCGAGTTAATCTTACACACGTAGGGTTCCATACTATGTTTAGTACGACTTTAAAAATTCAAGTTATTATTTTTTTTGTCTTATGAGGCAAACTTAAATTTTAAAATTAAAGTCATATTCACGAAAATTGAATCACAATTGGAACACCCTTTAAATTTTAGTAATTGTTGTCATAGCGGCCATGGTAATACAATTTCTATAAAAATATCAGGCACCTACCTATTGCTCGTTCAAAAATAAAGTAATATACGTGAAGAACACGTCACTGGTCGACCACCCTTTAGTTATTAGTAATTGTTGTAGCGGCCGAAGAACAAAATTTACTGTAAACATTTCAAGTCATCTCTCTGTCGGAACAACTTTTAGTTTTGTTATTTTTTATAGCGGCCATGGCATTTCTCTTTCTATGAATATATCAAGAATCTATCTTTTACATCGCATCTACTGTGCAAATTATAAGAGTTTACCAAAAAATAAGGCGTTATACATGCATATCACGTCACTGTCGGAGAACTCTTTAATTTTTACTGTTTTTATAGGAGCTATAGTAATACACGATTTGTGAAAATTTTAAGAGTCTATCTATTATGGTTAAAATATTAGGCCTTATGCATGCAAATCACACTACTATCGGAACACCCTTTAATTTTTAGGTTTATTTTTTTATACTTGTTTATATAGCGAACTAAGTTTTAATTGCTGTTTGTATATCTTTAATCTATGCCTCCGACAGTTTAAGAAATAAACACATATTCGTGAATAACACCTCTCTATCGGCACACCCTTTAAGTTTTAGTATTTGTTGCTATAGCGGCAACAGCTATACATCATCTGTGAAAATTTCAAGAGTTTACTTATCACGGTTCCAGAGATAAAAGGCGCTGACAGACAGACGGACAGACGGAGAGACATTGTGGCGAAAACAATAGGGTTACTTTTTACCCTTTGTGTAGGGAACACACATACCTGTGATTTTATTAGTTGAAGTTGTAAACCTCATAACCTAGTGACTTGGAGTTCTTTTTTTTGTAATATTTTTTACTATTAAAACAGTGCACTTTTGATAAGGCTTCAGCTTGAAATGGATGTATTATATATTTTAGTTATTAGTGATGATTAGCTTTGCTATCTGACCACCTTTAAACAATGCACGTGATTTACTTTTTGACGCAATAATAATTTTGTGTTTCGTAATCCTTGATTACAGTGCACCAAATGGGGCATCAAAGTTGTGGTTTTATTAAATTTATTGCCTTGCCATTAAATGTCCAACAGTGGGTTTCATCAGTCACATACTATTATATTATACGCTTGTGTTGGCAGCAGCATAAAACTGTTTTCTATATTGAATATTTAGATACTGATATTAGTCGTATTATTTATTAACAAATAAATTTACTGTTTTCTTGTTGTGCACTGAAAAGAGATTTAAATTGTCTCTAGTTCTTGTTAAATTTTTTACTTTTGTAATATATTTTTTTTTTGAAATTTAGTTGTTATAGCAATTTATTTAAAATTTTTGGTTGATAATGTGAAATATATGTGGCAAAAACGAGAATCGCTTAAGTCGACTTAAGCTCTCAAGTTTTTCATTTACTTGAATGCGTTATTTTTGAGAAAGTAGAACGACATATTTTTTAATTTATAAAGTCCCGACAGAAAGAAATATCCTTAACTAAAATGGGAAAAAATTATTAGGAAACAACTGCAACGTCTTAAAATGGTCTTCTTTAAAATTATAGTATAAAACATAAGCAGTTTTCCCTTGGAGCCACAGATATTAGAAACGTTAGTAATAATTAAGATAATTTACTCTCTTTACAAAAGGCATCATAGCGATAGCTTTAGCTTTGACGAAGTAAGGTAACCAACTTAATAAAAAACCGACTCAATTGGGTCCTTATGTGTGCCCTTTGTGACGCCTGAAAGTCGGTTGTAAAGGACATCCCTAAGGTTCCTGCAGATTGACACTTGGTCTAGCGTAAAATCAGCCTGAAGCCAAAAAAATAAATAATTTCGTCGTAATGTCTTGCAGCGAAACAAGACGCCTGAAAGATGGTTGTAAAGGACATCCCTAAGGTTCCTGCAGATTAACACTTGGTCTAGCGTAAAATCATCCTGAAGCCAAAAAAATAAATAATTTCGTCGTAATGTCTTGCAGCGAAACAAAGACATCAATTTTTTGTTTTAAATTTAACATCAGACGTTTTTAATTGTTTTAGTGAAAACAGGCTTCATATCAGACAAGATAATTAAATATATCCAATTAAAAACCACAGAGTTTGGCGTATTGGTGTGTCAGCCCTCTATCCCGTATCCATTATTATGGTTTTCATTTTTATCTAAGTGGCGTGCTTTTGAAGTTTTGCTCTTTACAAAGTTTTTGAAAATTTTTTAGCAATCCACAATATTCCAGAATACTGAAATACTGAAATATTCTGGGATGTTCTTGAATGTTCGGTAATATTTCGGGGCCATCAATGAACAACCGATATCATATATATTATTAATGTTTTTGAAGTTTGATAATTTAATTTTCAAATGTTTCAGCTGTTATAGAGATTTGAATTAATAACTAAATGTTAAAAATAAGAAAAGTTTAATTCACTTAATTTAATGTTCTAATGTATCCATGTTCTAATGTATCCATTTACATATGCTTACAGTTGTAAGCTTAAAAGCTCCCATCTGAATTGTAAAAAATCACATTTAGAATGACTTTTCTGTTGGCATTTAATTTACTTCTGCAAAGGCATTTTTGAGCCAAAAAGGGATTTAAACGGATCTGCTACATATACAACATACCAAAAAAGTGAACAATATTTATCCTAAATTCAAAATACCTAACTTTCCTTTTATCATTAAATCCTCTTTACGGTTTATTAACAAAATGAATTCTAAAACTCAATATGAATTCTAATTCTCTTGTGGCTCAAGTTGTTAAAATATTTAATAGAACAATGGGTTGGTATCGGCGGTCATTAATTGTTTAACGCTGCATAATTCTAATAATAATGAAAAAATGGCACTTAGAATGCGATTCAGTTGCATTCTATTTAATACTAAGAAGTACAACTGACAAAAACGTACACATATGTATATTAACCACAAGCAAATCTACTTACACTTCTAATGTTTGCATGTGCTGTTGCAAATGTGTATGTTTCTTTTTATAAAGAAATATATTTAAAGACTAGCTGTGCCCGCCACTTCGTCAGCGTCCTTGCAATATTTTGTCCGATTTTTTTTAAAGAGAAGTAACACTCAGGAAATTAATGCCTATATTAACTGTGTTACTTCCTTTAGAAAGGCATAGTATTAGATAAGACACATGGTTAGTGTGATAGTAAAGATTCGCTTATGGCAACACTGCAATTGCACGTTGTGATTATATTTAGAACAGTGTTGCAAGCGCCTCTGGTGTTATTTAGGCGAATTAGTTTAATGCTAGCATATTCAATTTGTAAACATTTTACTTCGTCGGAGATTTAGTGATATGTGGTAGTACCGGTGAAGGCGTTTTTAGTTCCGCCTTAAACTATGCTGCATATCAGTTTATGTATTTTTTACTTTATAAATAATAAAGTATGAATATCCGGTTAGTTCAACTGCATAATTTCACTGCTTTTTTCGACATTCTCTTGGAAATGAAATATTATTGGGATCAGGATACTTAGGTACCTCCTCACAAAAGGTTGTTGAAATCCATCAAATAGTTTTTACGTAATGCGAACGTTGAAGAAAAGCAGACGGACAGACGGAAATGAGTTACTATTTTATTATATATACAGTCTGTGAAACAATTTTTTTTACATAATGAAAAATGCTTTGTTTTTGGCTTTTACCATAAAGGCATAGTGTTTTTTTTAATGTCTAAATTATTTTTTTTTTATTAATTCCATTTGATCTATATATTAACTAACAAACAACAACAACAAATAGAAAAAAAGCCGCAATTATAATTAAGAAAAGGAAGAGAAACACCAAAATTGAGTTGTCAAGAAATTGTTTTTACAATTTTTGTATGGTTGTTATTTTTATATTAATGTTAATTTTTATTGGTCAGCCATATTTTTTTCGAAAGTCGATTGACCAATGATATGTTTCACTGCAAATTTTATTTAGATTTCCTAAAAAACGTGTTTAAAACGGAAAATTAACGAGAATTTTAAATGACATCGACTGATCTGATTCAACTGGTTTATTATAATCTCGTGATTGGGAAAACTGTGCATGAATAGTCTAAAATGTGTTCAATAACAAGGGTAACTATTTACAATATTTTAAGTAGCAATAAAAATCCAAATAGGCTCACATTAGAGCTCTCAGTTGGCCACCCTCGCAAGATCTTTGGGAGAAAATAAAGTGCTTTTAGGAAGAAGGTAGACGAAAATCCTTTGGTATCCACAATAATACTTTCAAGTTAACTAAGAGAAGAATGTAGCGTGACAGTTTCCCACGAAATGGTAAGGCAAGTCTTTCAATAGAACGGGTATTTATCAATTGTAAGTCGAAAGAAACCATTGCTTACAATGCAACGCAAAAAAGGCGATTGTTCCTTGTTGTAACGCATATTTCCAAACCTGTTGACTACTAGGATGTCTTTATATTTAACAAAGAGATCAAAATGTTTCATTTGTATAACGGTGGGCCCAATAGAGTTTGGGGAAAACCCCTAAAAGTGTTAGAAAGTCTGAACATAATTCCAGTAATAAATTTTGGAAAACTTTCTGTAATAATTTGTAGGTCCATATCTAGTAAGGGAGTTGGAGTAATTTGTTTTATTGTGCACAGAATGGTTGCTAGTCAGTACCTGAATATATTAACTGGTCATCTAATTTCTGTGGTCAATAAATATAGAATTTATACTGATAGAAAGCCGAATTTCAAGTTTTATCAGAATAATGATACCAAACACAAGGCTCTGCTGGTAAGGACGTGATATTCTAAATCTGTGGCAAAGTACTGTACTCCTGCTCAGAGTCCTTACTTATTTATCCAGTTGAAAATTTGTGGATTTATCACGAAAAAAATTCCTAAGAGGCGTTCTAAAAGCCAAGATGAGTTAAGGCTATAATTTTGGAGGAATAGAATAAAATTCTAACGAAATGGGTGCAAAAATTAGTTTATTCCATCAAAGCGTGTTTGCAAGCAGTGGTTAATGCCAATGGTAGCCATACAAATTACTGATTGTCTTACAACTCATATTATCTTAGTATGAAAAACCATTTTCTTCACAAAAAAATTCCTTTTTATCCTTATTTTTTCTGGGTTTTCTTTTTAGATGTTATTCGTAAGTTTACTTATAGATGAAATTAATTTAGTAAAAATAATAAAGGAAACAACATTTTCTATCATAAAAGTCAAAATCAACTTTATTCACTATGTAAAAACAATACCTTGACAGACTGTATGTATAGATTATTTCCAAGTTTTATATCGATACACAAACAAAAAATCGGCAGTAGCAATGAGATTTCATCAATATACCAATGTTGATCTCAGCTACTGGAAATTGAAAATTATTACATTCTTGTTTAAAAATTTTTTTGTCTTTTAAATTCTTTATAACCATTCTATCATTAAACGTAATGGTTTTAAATGAGATATGGAAAAATTAACAATTAACAGAGCTTTCAAGGTTACAATGGTCTTCAACGATTATAAAGATTTTGATGCCAACACTTTATTGCAGAAACGGCGGAAAATTTAAATAATGCACGCATATCATACCCTTTGTTCATATTTTTGTTTTCTTTGTAACATTTAAGTGTTGATAGAGAAAAATAAATGGCCAAATAATAGACTTTACTTAACTGACTATAAAGATTGAACCATTATAATACTTAAGTATAAGATTCAATAAATATTTAAAATAAACTGCAACATTTTTATTCCAATTTTTTATTTATGAATTGTAACAAATGCCAAATATAAATGAAATGTGAATTCAGAATACTAAAAATAAATTGGAAAGCAAATCATTTAAGTAAATTTAACGACAAATTTCTATTGTGTTTAAAATTTGTCAAATTACCAAGAAAATGTCTGCGCTTGAATATTATAACTTTTTTCTTATAACTTTTTTCATTGTCATTTGAATCAGGTAAATTTCCAAGATTATTTCCAGGTATTAATTTTTATAAGATAAATTTATGTAACTGCAACTGTTGAGATAACCCAACCGTTAACTTAATATATGTATAAATGACTTCATTCAAACAGTGCCTGCAGAATGACAGAACTTCAATATTTTAAATTAAATATTTGA
The DNA here is from genome assembly GCA_949628195.1 of Phasia obesa. Classification (NCBI taxonomy): domain Eukaryota; kingdom Metazoa; phylum Arthropoda; class Insecta; order Diptera; family Tachinidae; genus Phasia; species Phasia obesa. The sequence goes on from CATIVE010000005.1 coordinate 35,960, forward strand.
AGGTTTATATGCAAGCAGGTTAGGTGACCAAATGATTTTTTAGTTTTTATGCCGGCAGTTTTCTTATTGATGTACGTGTTCTCATAAAACCTGTACAAATCCAGATATCATTAGAAGGGTAATATAATTTTTTTCCTACATTATAATTTCTAGGTTTTGTAGCGGAAGCTACAAAGTAGCAGCTGGTGTTTCGTTTTTTAGTTTTTATTAATAAATAGATTGTTATGGTACGTAGTGATAAAAAAAAAAATTGTAAAATCAAGGCTGTAGGTGTGTGATTAACACATTAAGAGTGAACCTGAAAAAACCTAAAGTGTTTTATCATATTTTGCATATTTACATGAAAATGAAAAACAAATTTATTAATAGCATAGGCCTGTGGTTTCCCTACATCTTAAATACAATATACTTCTTATAAAAGTAATTGATATCAGAGAAAAGTGTATGATTTATAGATTAATGTGCCGTTAAAAATTTTTGTTCGATCTTTTTTATATGTTATTTACCTCTAAAACTCAAAAATTCACTATAAAGTGATTCTTTGAAAAAATATCGTATATAATTTGAATTGGCACAACTTTTCAATGGAATTAGTAATATTTACCAAACCAAAACCCACATAGATGATAGAGCTTTTAAACAGGTGATAATACAAAAATTTAATATTTTATATTTTACATCTGAGTTCGAAAATAGGAAAGCTATGTTCCACACTGCCTTTGTTTTTTTGACCAGCCATATCTTTAAAAGTCTGTTAATTTTATTTCAATCTGTGATTTTCGCTTAGAGAAATTTTAAAATAAATTATGAATTTTTGAAGATTTTAATTATTATTAGTCGAACTGTTTATGTATTACATACAATGAAATTTATAATCAAGCTTAAGTTCGTTTTTATTCTCTCTAAGAAAGAATTAATTAAATTACAAATTAGGCGATAATATTAAAGAAAAATTGGGAAAATTTAATTTTTAGACACCAGCACGAGTGGAATGCACATTTTCTAGGCAGCCACGTCCGTCATCAGCACTACTTGTATCTAATCTACTTAGGGTAGTGTTTAGTTGTAAGCATCATATATTTAACCAACCAAACCCAGATAAAGGAATACGAGAAAACTTGTATTCAATTATCAATCGCCAGTTGGTGAGAACGAAGTCTACCACCACTACCTTAACCCTAGAATGATAATCATATTCTGACATACACTTGACAATATAGGTTCGAATTTACTATCAAAGGGTAGTAAATTCCTATACTCGATTTGGCGAAATTGGTGATCAATTTCTAATTATGGGCCCTGCCAAAAGGGTGTCTTCAATTTTTGTCTAATATCTCATTCAAACAAGGTGATATGCCAAAAAAAAATATTCCTGCACTTTTTTGAATAAGAAAATTAAAAAAAAAAAAGTTATTTAACTTTTTTCAGCATAAGTTACAGGGACTCGTAAATTTTCACCAAATATTTTTGTGAAAATTGTAGCCACTGTAAAACTAAACAACTTTTGTAAACATACCAATACAATCCAATACAGGTCTAGGTACCCCAAATTGCTCATTAAAATCACTTTTTACCTTAAAACTGAAATTTACTCAGAATTTTATTTGAAAAACAACAAAACAAAAAAATCCAAGAAAAAGTTAAACGCTATCATAAATAAAAATTGGTTACCAATTTCGCCAAACAGTATAGGGTTTTACTACCCTTTGATATTAGAATCTAATCTTTGATGTTACTTCCTTGTTATTTATCCCTGTTGCACTGTGTTATTTACATATTTGATCTTTATTGAATAATCACCAAATCACATGACTACCAATCTAAATTTATGGTTCACAGATGAATTTCAATATACCACAATTGTATTGTTAAATTAATAAAATAAAATATTATTTAAATGTATTTATTTATTTTTTACAAGTTCTTTTATAAACTATAGAATGTGTGTTAATATAAACTATAGAAATTTTTATTGGCATGCTTCCTGGTGGGTAATATATTCATGCAATCGTCTGGTGGAAAGTCTATTCGTTCTTTTTTAGGCATGTCCACTTTCGTGTCTGCTTGTTTGCCTGACCAAATAACTAATGCGGTCATTACTTAATGTAGTTATCAATATCAAAAGTACCCTTATTTTATATAACAACATGCGACAACAAATTTCAATTTAATAAAAAAATATGTGTAAATATTGAAAAAAATAATATTTAAAAAAATTTACTGCTGAATTGTGTTTAAAAAAAATACTGTAAACGATAGCGATAAAGTAATTAGTGTAGAGTGAACAAAAAAAAATACAGAATTATGATAGCAGTGAAGAGAACTTTTTAAAGTTTAATTTCATTTTGGTTTAAATATTACTATTAAAAATAAGGGAAAATCAACGCAAAAAGGGTCACGAAAATAAAACGTTTAAAATTTAATCAACAGACTAATTGAGGCATTTACAAATATCTAATTACTTAGAGAGAGGGGGAGAACAAGTAGTGAAATTACGCAATTTTACCGATTAACGGTGAAATTACAGTACTCTGCAATAATTTTGGAATTTTATACAAATTTATTATTTTTAATATAAAGCGTAGGTTGCTGAGTAATTACCCAGGGATGGGTTTTACAAAAAATTACAAAAATGTCTTTTATTAATATTCTTATCTTCGACATAAAAGCCTTAAAATGAATATTTTTGAAATTAACAAAATTAGGGGGTGTGCCCATAAAAACTTACAAATTATATTTTTATGGTATTAATTATTATTATTTTTTTGCAAATAATATTTTATATCACCGCTTAAGAGTCATTCCATGTCAAATCAACCGATAAAAATATAATTTTCGACCTTCGGTTTTCCAAAATGGTTAATATTTGGTAATTTGTTTTTTTCCTTTGAGGTAATGAAAAATATGAAGTTTCATTTTTTTTTTTTTACTTTTAGTTTCCGAGTTATAAATTTTTAAAAATTTACAAATCGGCAGAGTTTTCACGTGTTTGGAAACGGTTAAATAGCTCTAACTCCAGAACCATTCAACCTAGAGAGTTAAACCTTTCACCACTCTTTTTAGAGCTAAATTTCCTAAAAAAATATATTTTTGTTGTGCTTTCCATTAGAATATATGTGCCAAATATCATGATGGTATTCCAATGAGATCATATTTTAAAAAATTTAGGCGTCATGTTATCTAACGGTATTTGCAAAAACAAAACGCAAGAAAATAAACTTGTTGTTGCTACTCGTCATTAAGAAGAATTACCAAGGCTCAAGGATTCCATTGGAACAATGCAATGTCTACCGTCCATCTTTTTGTAGTATATTTTAAGGAAAGAAATAAGGACACTGGAAAACTTGAGTTAGCTTACTTAAGCTCTGTATTTATATCAGATTGCCTAATACATAACACAGTCCTAGTGCATGTGTTTCAGAAACAATTAATCCAGTGGCTAAGAAATCGCCTAACAAATTTAAGGTAGTGGTGGTAGACTTCGTTCTCACCAACTGACGATTGATAATTGAATACAAGATTTCTCGTATTCCTTTATCTGGGTTTGGTTGGTTAAATAGATGATGCTTACAACTAAACACTACCCTAAGTAGATTAGATACAAGTAGTGCTGATGACGGACGTGGCTGCCTAGAAAATGTGCATTCCACTCGTGCTGGTGTCTAAAAATTAAATTTTCCCAATTTTTCTTTAATATTATCACCTAATTTGTAATTTAATTAATTCTTTCTTAGAGAGAATAAAAACGAACTTAAGCTTGATTATAAATTTCATTGTATGTAATACATAAACAGTTCGACTAATAATAATTAAAATCTTCAAAAATTAAAAATCGCAAAGCACCGCGCAACCTTGTTTACTCAACAAAGTTTGGTTTGAGACTAGATTAGTGTTAACTAAAAACGAATGTTGGAAGTAAAACAAAAAATAAACAAAAAGTAACACTTTCATTGCTAACCGAAGGTTCGCTGAAGGAACAACAAAATATAGGTGGTAAATATTAAAAGTAATAATATTCAACAAGAGGGAAGCTTAAGGTAGTGGTGATAGACTTCGTACTCACCAACTGACGATTGATAATTGAATACAAGTTTTCTCGTATTCCTTTATCTGGGTTTGGTTGGTTAAATATATGATGCTTACAACTGAACACTACCCTAAGTAGATTAGATACAAGTAGTGCTGATGACGGATGTGGCTGCCTAGAAAATGTGCATTCCACTCGTGCTGGTGTCTAAAAAATAAATTTTCCCAATTTTTTTTTTAATATTATCACCTAATTTGTAATTTAATTAATTCTTTCTTAGAGAGAATAAAAACGAACTTAAGCTTGATTATAAATTTCATTGTATGTAATACATAAACAGTTCGACTAATAATAATTAAAATCTTCAAAAATTAAAAATCGCAAAGCACCGCGCAACCTTGTTTACTCAACAAACTTTGGTTTGATACTAGATTAGTTTTAACTAAAAACGAATGTTGGAAGTAAAACAAATAAACAATAATTCTTGCAAAAAAAAAACCGACTTCAAAACAGACAAACTTAAAAGCATGTTGCTTTAAGACGGTAACTATTGCGACACCCTGTAATTTCCGAATTCAAATTTTATACTAGTTATAGCGGTCGTAGCAATACAGGTTCGTTGTAAATTTCAACCTTCTGTCTGTAACGGTTTAAAAGTTTGGTCATATACATCAAATTACATAAACTATTGCGACACCCTGTAATTTATAATTTTAAATAATTATACTTATTATAACAGATATAGTAATGGACATTCTGTCTAATTGTTTAGTGTTTATCAATAACTGTTTAAAAGATAGGGTCATATATATCAAATGACGTCACCTATTGGGACACCCTTTAAATTCAAATTTTAATATAAATACTTTTTAAAGAACACTTTGTAATACAGATTCTTTTTAAATTTTAACTTTGTGTCCATATATATCAAATTACATCAACTATTGGGACACCCTATAATTTCCAATTTTAAATATTTATACTTGTTGTTATTCGAGACATAGTAGTGAACATTTTGTCTATTTTTCAAGTGTTTGTCTATAACGGTTCCAAAGATGAGGACGTAATGGTCAAATAACATCAATAATGGGGACACCCTTTAATTTATAGATCCAAGTTTTATACTTGTTTTAATAGCGGACTAAGCAATATAGGTTCTTTGTAAATTTCAACTGTCTATCTATAACAGTTGAAAAGTTTGGCCATATATATTACTTTTACATTAACTATTGGGACACCCTTTAATTTCCAATTTTAAATATTTATACTTGTTGTTATACCAGACATAGTAGTGAACATTCTGTCTATTTTTCAAGTGTTTGTCTATAACGGTTCCAAAGATGAGGACATAATGGTCAAATAACATCAATAATGGGGACACCCTTTAATTTATAGATCCAAGTTTTATACTTGTTTTAATAGCGGACTAAGCAATATAGGTTCTTTGTAAATTTCAACTGTCTATCTATAACAGTTGAAAAGTTTGGCCATATATATTACTTTTACATTAACTATTGGGACACCCTTTAATTTCCAAATTCATATTTTACACTTGTTATTTTAGCGGACTTAGCAATACAAGTACTTTGTAAATTTCAACTGTCTGTCTATAAAGGTTCAAAAGTTTGGCCATATATATATCAAAATAAACCAACTAATGGGACACCCTTTAATTTCTAATTTTAAATATTTATACTTATTATAACAGACATAGTAACGAACATTCTGTGCAACTTTCAAGTGTTTGTCTATAACGGTTCAAAAGATAGGAGAATAAAGGTGAAATTAAGTCACCTATGGGGTCACCCTTTAATTTTTAATTTTATTTTTTAATTACTTTTTGTTGTTGGGAGCTACTGTGATAAGCACTTTTTTTTAATTTTAAATTGGTGACCTATAATGTTCATAATACACGTAAAAAACATGTATGTTGTATGGGGACACCCTTTAATTTTTAAAATTTTGAACTTCTTTTAAAATGGGACCAATCTGTAGCCATAACCTTTCTAATAGTGCAAAATTTTTAAAATCGGTTCAGAAATGACTGAGTTCTGCGGGCACAAACATAAAAAAAAAAAAAGCAACATTCAGACGAATTGATAACCTCCTTCTTTTTTTGAAGTCGGTTAACAAGTAACTTTCATTGCTAACCGAAGGTTCGCTGAAGGAACAACAAAATATAGGTGGTAAATATTAAAAGTAATAATATTCAACAAGAGGGAAGCTTAAGGTAGTGGTGATAGACTTCGTTCTCACCAACTGAAGATTGATAATTGAATACAAGTTTTCTCGTATTCCTTTATCTGGGTTTGGTTGGTTAAATATATGATGCTTACAACTAAACACTACCCAAAGTAGACAGACACGAAGAGTGCAGATGACGGACGTAGCTGTCTAGAAAATGTGCATTCCGCTCTGCTGGTGTCTGAAAATTATATTTTCCCAATTTTCTTTAATAATATCACCTAATTTGTAATTTAATTTATTCTTTCTTAGGGAGAATAAAAACGAACTTAAGCTTGATTTAAAATTTCATCTCTATGTAAAATAAATAGTTCGACTAATAAAAATCTCAAATACACAATATTTTTTTCAAAAAACTGTAAAAAAATATTTACAAGAATAAATGAATTTGAGCCTTCTTGAACATATAATAAAACTTTTACATCATCATTTCTGTACATGAAATATTTTTTTAAAATTTTATTGCTGGTGCATATAGGAATCGAAATGGAATAGAAAACAGCTGTCTGTCTGTGTTCGAATCACGTAAAAATTAATAGATGAATTGTAAAAAAAATTTTAAGAGGAGGTATCTAGTAGCTTGCTTCAAATATAGGATAGCCTTTCACCGCAAAAATATCTCATTTTCCAGAGAAAATATATGAAAAGTAGTGAAAGTACGCAATTTGACCTATTTTTTTATTTTTTATTTTTCCCAGGGGAATATTTTAAACACTATTTACAATAATTTTAGAATTTTATCCACGAATGGGTACCTCTATATATAAAGAAAATACATACTATAAAATTTAGGGTCTTAAAATTTGGTGTAAATTACTTTTTAAGTAAAATCGAACAAAATATTGTAGGACGCTGGTTGGTATACCTAGTTTATTTATATGTTAATAATAATTGCGGCTTATAAAATATGTGCCTAATTTCTTAATTGTAGTTGTAAATAAAAGTGTATTAAAAAACAATGCAAATAAGAAAACACTGCGATATATTACTAAATATGATTAATTATTTAAATTTAATATTTTTATACCCAGCACCACAGGCGATGTCCGTCTGTCCGTCTGTCCGTATTCGGATAGTAATGTCATTTGCCAAGGCACCAGAAGATATAAAAAATAAAACACACCAATCTGTCAGGCATAGTTTGTAACGACACGTTTCCGCTGGTTGCTGGGATATGCTCAATGGCGCCCAGGGTCGTGTTGTGCCAAAATAAATTGAGAGACTTTGATTTAACGTTATAAATCTTTTGCCTTTATTTGCTATAAACTAAATAATCGGCAGGTCGCTCTACCGGCACTTCGTGCTGTGCAAACGTGTGCTGGGTACCTTTTGGCTAAGTACCACTTCCAGGAGGCTTAGCGGTCGTGTTAGTTGTGCTAACCCATCTTGACCGTCGGTAATCGCTTCTTCCTGCCTAGGTGGCGCCGTAGTAGGGTCGCCATTTCGTTTGCCATTGTGTCCCACGCCGGCCAGTTGTCGACTGTGGGTTACCGGAGTTACTAATGAGGTGTCACGGATCTAATGCATTGCCTTGTATCTTTGGCAAGAGTCACAGCTGCGTTCGTATCGGCTGACTTCCCCCAACTTACCTGGCCGATAGTATCGGGTGGCAACCTTTTTGAGAGTCTTCATCATTCCCAAGTGTTCACCAGCAACAGCGTCGTGGTACTCTCTGATGACCTGTTCCCGCGATGAAGTCACTACGTACAACTTTCGCTGGGTACAATCTTCGTCATTTCTGTTCCGTGTTGAATTCTGCCTGGGAAAATTTGCAAATTTTTCCGGTTGCTTCCTTACATCTTGCATTCGGCCCGTTACACATGGGCATGATTCCTGCTGAATGGCTGGCATGGCGCAGTTTTGTGGAGGGTAGCGGAGCTTATTCAGGCAGTCATCCGTAATAACGGTTTTATGCTTCGCGGTATGGGACAGACACCGTGTATCATTGAACTTCTTCTTTTCATCAAATCGGGCAGCTCTGTGTTGATAGCTATGATCCGTAATCGATTTTTTTCCTGCGTAGCCAAACTTTGTCGATCTTAGTTTTTCTGTGTTCCAAAGAGGCTTCGTACCTCTTTAGTCAGGGTTGCATGATAAACATCTGTTTCATAACCCTGCTGCTTTTTGGACTTACTTCTTACTCGCAGGCCTGCAGTGATGACAGCTGATGACAGTGTCGACTTTTTGTAAGAAATCCAGTCCTAATATGATGTCTCCTGTAGCGTCATCTAGGATAAGGAATTCACATTTTGTAGTCTTCTTACCTAAAGTTACATTTAAACGCACAGCTTGCGATATAAACTTGTTTGTTCCATCTGCTAGATGTACATTGATCTCGACGGTAACTTTTGTAGCTTTGCTGCCAAAATATCTTTTTTTACTAGGGGTAATAAAGCTACGGGTAGCCCCAGTATCGATGAATGCGGCTGCTGATTGCCCTTCGATGAGTATGATTGCTTGTATCTTATCCTCTTCCCAAAGCAGCGTGGTTTTGGGTACCTTCCGTTTATGGTTGTCGGCTAAAACTCTTCGTTGAGGACATCGTAAAGTTTTCTCAGCCTTTTTAAAAAGCAAACGGTGATGTTCACCTCGGTTTTGAGGTGCTGTAGTAGGTATACTTTCAAAGTCATCGACAAGTTGAAGGAGCTCACCCAGAGTAGAAAAATCTTTTCGACGAATGTACAATTGGTAATTTGGTTGGGAGTTTCGAAAGATTCTATCTAATTGTTGTTGTTTGGATAGGCTCGCGTGTCTCATTAGCTCCTGAAGAGAAAGTAGATAATCTTTAAATGATTCACGTTGGCGCTGCGTTCTTTTGCGTATTTCATCTCCTAACTTCTCAAAGTAGTTAGGGGGAAGCAAAAATGAATAGAAATCGACTTTAAATTGTTTCCACTGGTCGTAGTGCCTATTATTATGGCGAAACCAGGTCAAAGCTTTGTCTCTACAAACTTCTGACATCACACGGGGTAGCTGATGATGGTGCCGCCATCTAGACATTTAAATTCTTAAAAATTTAAATACATATAATTCAAGATAAGTTTTAACTTAAAATAAACTAAAAATTCACAATATAGAAAAGGTTATTCGTTAACAAAATGAATATTCAAAGCAATATTAATATAAAAAACAAATATTTAAATATATATAGGGTTGGTGTTGCTAAAAACGATCAGCGTGACTTTTAGCGTTACAAGTTTCGAAAATTTTCGGATTGCAATTCAGCAACATCGGATCATTCCTCTGGAGGCTGCGGGCAAAAAAACACGCCCACCCATATTTTTTTTAATTTTTATTTTTCGGCTTAATGATTATCTTTTGTTTTTTTTGTCAAATAAATATTAGACCGCGACAGGTAGATCGCAAGGAGTGCATACAGATCTCGGGGTATAAATAACACCATGCGTGGACAATTTTTGTTTGTTTTTAGGTTGGTAGGATTTTTTTGCTTTGATTTATATCAAAGATCTTTATAGAAAGCAATACACATAGAGGTAGCCAATGGACCCATAGGGTACCCACTGGTAAATAGGAGCAGTAAAAGGGCACATAGGGTCAATATGAGGAATTTTTTTTTGCTTTAGTCGACCATTCTAACTCGATTTATATTGCAGGAAGGTCCTAAATTTAAAAAAAAATTAAAATATTTATTTTTTAAAAACTTTTTCACAAAACTATTTTTACAGAAAAATGTTCGAAAAAAAAATTTTCAAAAATTTAAAAAAAAAATTTCTAATAAAATTTTACAAAAAATTTTCAACAGGCTAATTTCTATTTTATTCAACAAAAGAAACTGTCACAAAATTGTAAATTACAAATTCATATAAACACAAAAAGTTTTGGAGGAAATATTTATAATTTTTTAAAAAGCTATTTAATTTTGTAAAAGCAAAATAAAATTTCTACAACAATATCAGAGTTCACGATGTAGCGTCGCCGATGTCTTCTATTTCTTTAACGCATGAATAATGAGTTTTTTCTCATAAGACTTATTTAAATTTGTGTAAAGAGTCCACAGTTTGGATAATGCTGTACATGTCTGTATAAATAAAATCACCATGGTGAAGGGTATAGAAGATTCGGCACTTTTACTTGTTTTATTTATATTCGAACAGTTTTTTAACCCTTATCCTGTACTTTAAAAATAAAACGTATATGACATTAGTGGGTCAATTTTGCCCAATATGAGATATTTATATATTTTTATTTCTATTCAGAATCTTTAACACTTAGTACGCATTTCAGAATAAGATTTCCAACAAATTTATTATTCTACCGATTTCGGCGAAACGGAGCAAAGCTCTTGTTTAAAACTTTGAATAGGTTGTTAAATCACTATGAAGATTTTTGACTAGACTACTTTGCGGGAAATTCGTTCTACGTGGTATTTCTTCGGTTATAGGATTCATACTCAATTAATCCAAATAAAAATGCCGTTTATACTTCTCCATTTTATTCCATTCCATTCCCCAATAAAGTTCTTAAAAACTGCATATGTATTGTAGAGCGATATATCCTATTGCCTGAGGCCATTGATTAGATATTCAATTATAGGTATACGTTCATATAACTTGATCTAATATATCAACTTTGGTTTTGGTCCAATTGTAAAAGCCATTGATTTTGGGCTTTTTTGATGTAGTTCTGATTTTCTTATTATAGTGTACTGTGCTCAGCGGGAAAACAGAACGATGTTCAAGTATTGTACATTTATTTTCATTGTCATAAAGAAAGTGTGCACAGATTTCTGGTTTATTTTTTATTCGCAAAATGTTTGGTGATGGTAAAAATTTTTAATTTTTCACACAGTGCTATATTGTTCCATTTCGTTTCAAAAACTCAATACCCAATTTGTTAGATGTAAAGAATTTATCGAGGGTAAAGTCATGCCTGTTATCAGATATGTGTGAAAGAATAAATCAATGTAATTAGTTTTTTATCTACTGTTACACATTCACCAGGATTAATCATTCTTCAAAAATTTTCTTTCTAACGTTTTCAAAATTGATTAGCAAACTTATAGCCAGCTCGTCTTTCTATCGGACTTCTTGTCAAACCGCATCACTCGAGGTATGTTTTGAAATCTTTGCAATGATTCAATAGTATTAATGTCTACAGGAATCCAATTATTGTCATTATTGTTTTCGATAGAACTTGAGGATTTATTGCCACCACAATGGGATCCTACTTCAGAAACCATATCTTATCCATTTTTAATTGATGTATCTATTTTCAAATCAGAGCACAGCTTTAATTCCTTCTGTGTTTATTATTTCAAAATAATTACCGCAAATGGTACACAAATTCAAGATAGAACATAAAAAAATCTTCTGATGCTTTCACTTGTATACTTTGTGTATTGGGCACTATTGACCCACGTATACAAAATGCGTAACTTTCTTTATACAGACATTGATAAAAGAGCTAGAAACTTGGGATTCTATACTTTAGTACTTTTCAAGAAATAAATAATTGTAAAAGACTTTCGAAAAAATTCATTAGGTAGGTGCAAAAATAACAGGAATTTAAAATGGTTTCGGCAATTTTGACCCAAGAATACAGGATAAGGGTTAAATGAATTAATAATTTATTGGGCTTCTTTATTATAAAGAGATAATGTAAAATTAGACACTAGCAGAATGTAAAAAATAATATATTTTGTGCTAAGCTTTTCTGCATAAAAAAAACTTATGTAAATTTTTTTCTCAACATCAGAAAATAATCTTGTTGAAATATAATACACCGTAAATCATTGAAATAAAAGTGGATAGCAAGTGCAATTGTGTTGCTGTAATTGCTGGTATTCCTAATTAACATTCTAGTAACACGATTAAAATAAATAAAACGTTTTCTAAAACGGCTTTTTCACTTATATTTTTTTATTTAATTTGTTTTTCTTTTTAACGTTTTTTTTTTGCTGTTTAAGTAAATTAATAATTTAACTAGACTTATTTAATAGACTTCGATGAATACACGAATAAAAAAGTATAAAATAAAATATGTACTTTGTAAAAGCAAGAAAAAAAAAATGAATGAGTGCTGACTCGTGTGCGGCTACGTGTCATCACTAAAAAATAAATCACAAGAAGATTATTGGTGTTCCTGATGTTGTGCTGTGGTATTTCCTATAAGTACAGCCAAAATAATTTCAAAACTTATTTTCCATATTTAATACTTTGGAACAAAAATTATATGTATTGTGTTCGTATGTATAATATCAAACAAACTCATACATTTGAGTATACTAGGTAGGTAAAAATTCCGGCTTTGTTCAACTTAAAGATAAAGATAGTCAAGCTTGAGATTGGCTTATGTTAAGTAACAGCCATTTAAAGTATTTAAAACATATTTGATAGCCGAAAATATTGAAAGTGCTATTGAAAGTGATTAATAAAAGCTGTGGATAATATGTAACATATTTGAAGAGCATGAATACGAAAAGTTTAAAACAAAAATAACTGGGGAATAATAAAACATTATATTTTACAATTATCTTCTCGTGTAGCTGCTTTCAATATTTGCCTTCACATGTAAAAATACAGTACAATAGTATTACTTCTGGTGAAATGTCTTGCAACTAAAATTTATTTCTTTATCTTATTTTAGATTTTACAGAACGTGGAATAACTTATTTATACCATACCCGAGATGCTTAGCTATTCCCTTCTGTACACTTTCCGACAGTTACTTGAAAACGCATCTTGTTCGCAGATAAGCTTGCTAGAATGGCAATATAACTTAAAATAATCGCTTAAAGCAGTGGTGCGTAAACACATCTTTCAAATGGTTTGTTTTTGTTAGTTTTTGGTTTTCTTGCGCTAACAGAAAACTTATTCCCGAGTATACGCTCTTACAGTCATAAAAATTTATTAGGATATTTTGTCAAAACATATTTAAAATTTATAATCTTTTTTATAGCTCTTTTCTTTCCATTATGGTTTATACAGCTTCCCTTTACACTGGCTTTCGACTGTTCATGCTTTCTTTCCTGTTGGTTTTTGTAATACAAATTTATTATAATGGATTTGTTTTATGGATTTAGTGCTTTGCTTTGTCAATGCTGTCAATCAATTTAAGAAGTAAAATAAAATATTTTTTATTTCCTTTCATATAAAGTTATAAATTACACATAACATAGTAAATATAAGTATACTTGTATTTTTTGAAGAGGTTGTTAAAACTTTCTCATTTCTTTCTTATCATAGCTTATTAAAACAAATCTTGTATATCTAATTTAAGAACCCAAGATAGTTCATAGTAAAAGCGATTGTCAATCGGCGATAACTTTCAAAATGAAATAAAATATAAATAAGTTTATCAAGTGCGATAAAATTGGCATAATTTATCATTTTTACTTGAATATATTTAACTAGACTCCGCAGATGACTCAGATGACTGTTTAATCAGAAGCAGGAACTATTTGTCCATTTTTGAAGAATTGTGATTTGTTAAGAGTCTTATTGGATTTCACATATTGGACTTTTACATAACACTACAAGAAATTGTCCAGCGGTGTAATAGCCAGCATGTGATAATAATATTTAATAGTAAAATTATCAATGTTACAACCCTTAATTGTAAGTCTCACATACACTGGCTAAGATTGGTTTTGGACGAGACGAGCGGTATTTCAAGAAAATCGGGATTTATTTAAAAGTAATGTAAAATTATTACTAACAACTATAAGGGCAAAAATTATTATACTTTCTAAAAAATTGTATAAATACTTGAAGTTTATAAGTCGAAACTCTAATGAAATTGTTAGTGTATCAATAGATGGTCAAAATTATATTAAATGATTTCTTTACTAATTGATAAATATGTGAGAATTATTGAAAAAATCTATGTTTTTAAATACATTCACATTTTGTGGTGATAGGCAATTTTTTTCCTTATTATTTAGGTACTTAAGCGAAAACAACCTCACAGTCCGCATAAAAAACATAACTGAAAATAAGAAAAGACTTGACAAATACTATCATAATGTTTGCGCTGCGATGCCAGAAATTCAGGAATTATTCTAGAGAATCAGAGGAAGAAATTGAGTGAATGTGCTTATTCTGTTTTTATTTTATCTTAGCAATACATATTAGATGATTTGGCCATAAATAGACATATATTGGTGGAATGGCAGCCGCAATTTTTTACACTTGGCCATAGCCGTGTAACCAGTTCAGTCCGCGACCCAGAAAAGCTTTTAAGCAATTGATTTCTTACAATGCAATAAGGCAGTGTCAAAGAAACTGTTTTCTCCGTTATATCAATTGCTTGAGAATAGCAAGGTGGCTCTGTCGACCGATAGTTTCATGGTGATATTGTTTAAAGTGATCACGGTGAATATTATAAAGATCTATTAGACACATTGTTTTGCAGCAAAAGCGATATTAAGTTGCTCTTTCAGCTTAATAACCCTTTGGAGCAAAAGTGATAGTTCGTTTTAAAAATCAAGAAATTTGAGTACATCTTTTTTACCCTATTCATTTATTTCTCCAGATTTAGCACCAGGAAAAAGTCATATTACCTGTTTCTAGACGTAAAGATATAACTCGACGGTAAAATATTTTGATCGAGTGAAGGATTCATTACTGAACCAAATTCCCATTTTAAGGAAATTGAGAGAACATTAATTTATTGAAAAATAAAACACATTTTACTTAAAATATTTTTTTTTTTGAAAATAGGAAATTCACAAAGATTTTATAAGATTCTATAGCAGAGGGTGAAGCCGATATGAAATGACGACCGACGGTGGTTAAACAAGAATATACTCGGCGGCAGCTAAAAGTCGACTAAAAGCCGAATGCATAACAAAAAGCGGCGGCTAAGCAAAAATAACCGTTTAAGACAGAAACTAACTAACAAATTTTGTATTAATCTCACCTCGGGTCCACTAATTGTCATTAAAATCTGCCGTTTTACTTCTTTGACGCAGTGCTTTTGGAGAATATGGGGGAAAGAGATGACGGGTTTCCTACAACCTTTATCTGGAAGAACAGGTCTGGGTATATAAGAATTTCGAGGCCTGACCAGTGTCCTAATGACTGGTACCACGGGAACAGGTGAACTCTGTGCAGTTTCACCTGTGAATGTGGTTTGGACTAGTGTTCGCAGGCATGTTGTACGATTGGTCAAGCGTGCTGTTGCACTCTCAACAGAAGGCACCAATAGTGTCAGAAGTTTCATGGTCTACTAAACAAGTTTTAGAATATGGATCCAGGCTTTCGATATTCTATAAATTTCTACTTATTTTATAATACCTGTATTGTACAATGAGGGCACTAAGCTATGAAAAATTTGACTCAGTGGTAAGACCACCATCATCACCGCACCTTTAATGCGAGATTGTCATAATAAAAATAGTAATTTTCTAAAAATCACATTTTAAGTATTAAAACTTTTTGAAATCCCTGTTGTGAAAATAACACAGTGTGGGTGGTTTTCAACTTATAAAATCTCTAGATAATTGTATTTTGAGGATGCAATATATTTTAAAATTACTAAGTTTTAAAATAAATAATATCAAATTTAATAAAAAACCCAGCGTAGCTGATAAGGCCGGCTTAAATTTTTAGCCGATATTAGCCGAACTATTAGGGTTCCTAACTGCTTTCAATTTTTGTCGGCTAATAGCCGATCGGCTTCGTGCTCTGTTCTCTAGTAATAAAATTTTATGTTTGTCTGGCTTTTATAGAGCCTTTTTAACTATAATTATATACTTTTGATACAGAAGAGGTATTGTTAAGACTGTGAGATGTCAAACCTGTAAACTTATTAACTTTTCGTACTTCTTCTAATTTTTCTAGTCAATTCAACAGGTCGAAGTGATGAATAAAAAACCAAATTTTTAATTATTCAGACGTCGAAAACGAGGTGAAACTTAAATTAATGAGAAATATGAAAAAGAAATTAGCTGAATAATTGTTATTATTCAGCTCTGAATAATTGTTATTATTAGCTCGCCTGAATTTCAGTTTCCCATAAGAAGTATGTGCAAAAAAACAGCCTGAATTTCAGGTGTGAAAATGTTCAGTCAATTTTCCGTTTGGCAGTACGCAGCTAAAAAGAAAACTAAACGGAATTTTCGACTATTACAGGGATGTTCTAACAAAAAGTGTAGACTTTTTTTCTTCAGCTGAAACAAAAAATAATGTTCAGGCAATTGTTTGGTAACGGAATTTATGACATTTCATGTTTTTTATACATTTAAAATATTTTTTGTTCATTTCTGTGTTGATATAATGTTATTGTGTACAATAAACAATAAAATTTAAAAAACACGACTACATGATTTTATTTCTACAAACGACCACATGATGAATTTTACTTTTGTAGAAATAAAGGCAAAAAAATCAAAACTGAAATTTCGTAGAGCTGCGTACTGGGCTTTAAGTGGAAATTTTATTTCAAATGTTTATTTTTTTTTTTTTTTTCAAATAATTATAAGTAAGAGAAGCTAATTAAAATACAAATTTAATGTATTTTTTATGTTTCCTGCTTAAATTTGATGGGCTTTGAGATTGTTTTTTTTTTTTTTTTTGGTTTGCTCTGGGAAATACGTAAAATGCAAAAAATATAAAAACTTACAGAGTAAAAACCATTAGGACATACATATGTGGCTTAGAATATGCACAATTTAACTATGTGTTTTTTATATGCTTTTGTGCTGTTAAGATAAATGCGCATACATTTATTTACTACTAGCTGTGCCAACCACTTCGTCAGCGTCCTTGCAATATTTTGTTTTTTGGTAAACCGGCGATGGCATTTTTAGATCCGTCTTAAGATATGCTACATATCAGTTTATGTATTTTTTACTTTATAAAAAATAAAGTATGCATATCCGGTTAGTTCAACTGCGTACTTTCACTGCTTTTTCTCAGCTTCCTCTTGGAAATAAAATATTTTTGCAAAAAAAAAAAATTATCCTATATTGGGATCAGGATACTTAGGTATCTGATAACAAAATGTTGTTAAAATCCATCCAGTAGTTTTTACGTGAAATGAGTTACTATTTTATTATGTGTATAGAATAAAAAAATATAATAACAATATACTATTATATAGTATATTCTCTGATATATTTATGAACTAAAAATGTTACAAAAACTCTTAACTTTAATTGCAGAAAAAGCAAAACCTGTTAGAACATTTAAACAAAATTTCGGCTAACAGTAATTGTTATATTAAATATTTTGTTAAACTATGAATAATTTTAATGTAAATATATACTATAAATAGTCATAAATATATAGTCTTAAATATATACCATAAATTTTAAGTTTATTATTATTGTTAACAAGAAAGTAAAAACAAATTTTTTAAAATTAAAAAAATTATTTGAAAGCGATTTTATACTCTGTAGGACATGAAAGTGTCTGTAGAAAGTGGACGCGCACTGTAAAAGGTTTAAGGATTATGACTCTGGAAACTCCGATTAATTAGGTTAACCTAATTTCAGAACTTGACTGGGTAATAGTACATTACGATATAAGATACTACAAGGACACGGATGCAGGATACAGCTATTTCTAGGCAAGGTCAATTGGTAATTAACAATCCCTAAAGCTGATAAACAAAAAAGTACCCCATCACAAACAGAAAACTCATACCAAGAACTGACTGGAATTAGTCTAAGACAATACAACAATGATAATAATGTTTCAATCCATTCTTGATTTGTAACAGAATTTGTAAAGCAACCTTATCAAAAAATATAAATTTACTTCGAAAAACTCGTACACTATTTAAAAAAATGTTTTTATAGTTTTGGTACGACCATTATACACAAATCTTTGTTTGATAATAATATTCGTATACTTTAAGAACTTAGCCTGAGTTTAGACACGAAAATATTTGGAAGCGAAACATTTAGTTTTGGTAACATATTGAGGGGAAGAGATCATAGTTTTTGTTTTCGGTACACGGCGACACGCTTTGTTGTCATTTACTTTGTTGAAATTGTGTTTGCTTTTTAAAATTTTCTTCAATAATAATAAAATGTTGTCGACAACATGTTCGCAAATGAAAATACAAAAGAGAATTTTCAATGTTTTTAGTTAAAATGTTCGCTCGT
Source organism: Phasia obesa (assembly GCA_949628195.1). Classification (NCBI taxonomy): domain Eukaryota; kingdom Metazoa; phylum Arthropoda; class Insecta; order Diptera; family Tachinidae; genus Phasia; species Phasia obesa. The sequence goes on from CATIVE010000005.1 coordinate 54,304, forward strand.
CTAATTGGAACTTATAGTGCAATTTTTAGTAAATTTGGGGGATGGGCGCACCGAAAAACTTAAAAGGCACCAGCAAGTATAAGATACAGTATCCCTCACAATTGCTTTTCTTCAACAATAAGGGGTAAAGCGTTTAGATTATACTATTTTATGAAGTAAAAACTTCTTTAGGCACGTTGAGCACTTTTTGGTTGAAGAAAAAATACTGATTTCAAAAACCGTCGTCACAAAAAACCGCCGTCACCACAAACCGTCGTCACCAAAAACCTTCGTCACCATTATTGATTATTATTGAAGTGAAAACTTCTGTAGGTACTTTGAGCACTTTTTGGTTGAAGAAAAAATATTGAACTCAAAAACCGTCGTCTCCTCAAACACCGTCGTCACCATTATGCACGATTTGGTTGAAGAAAAATTATTGAACTCGCATCATCGTCACCATGGTCAACATAACGTTGGTTTTTATAGATAGGTCTGTGTGATTGATTGTTTGACTGACTAACGGCCTGACTGTTTGACGGTCTGACTGTTTGACAAACTGACGGTCTGACTCACTGTTAGACGGTCTGACGATCGGACTGTCTGATTATCCAACGATCTGAGTGTAAGACTGCCTGACTGTTTGACGATCTGACGGTCTGACAGCCTGACTATTTGACTATCTGACGGTTGGAATATTTTACAGTCTGACTATTTACCGGTCTGACTATTTGACGGTCTAACTGATTGTTTGGCTGACTGATTGACTGTCTGAAGGACTGTGTGACGATCTGACGAACTGTCTGATGGTCTCACTGACTGTCTGCTGGTTTGTCTGACTGACGTTCTGACTATCAGATGGTCCGTCTGACTGTATGTCTGTCAGTGCTGTCCATAGGTATTCCTGGCATTCAGTTTGTCTTTATGCAAAAAAAATGAAAGCTGTAATTTCATTCATTCTATTGGCACTATGATAATTTTAACACACAACCGTTAGCAACATTGCAATGTTTTAGATTAAAAAAAAAATAAACGAAACGAAACGTGTTCTGATTCTCTCTCATACAGATTTTGTGCTGATTCACTCAACATGTTTATATTGCTCACTGTAACACAGATTTTTACAAAGGAGTTTATGCGTGTTAGTGTAATATTTTGATATATGATACATACATATATGTACTTAGATATCTATGTATATGTATATTTTCAGAAAAATTCTGTAGTAAAACTGTTAACTATAATAATAAAAAGATTATTATCAATATTTGTATTCAATTATTCTGTGAAAACTTAAATGATCCTTTTGTTTTCTATTTCATCGTGGGAAAAAGTAATCGAAAGTTACTTAGTTTTCACTTCTATTGGCAGTCCCAACGACTGCCCTGCACTTTTTTTCATATTTGCCATTGAATATGGTTTTAATTTTTTTGTAATATTCATATACATACATATATATGTATAATTTCACTTTTAAGGCAGTTCATATGTGTTAAGTGATCTTAAAAATCCTCTTAACAGTCATAATCCACTAAAACATTTTTGTGGTCGTATTTTTACCTGGTGAACCTTGTGCTGTTGTCCCATATACTTCAAAATATTAAAAAAGCGACTCGTTGCCAAAATTGTGCAGGCAATTTTAACCTAAAATTTTAACCTACAAATCACTTTGATGATAAAGTTTTATCCATAAGAACTGTTGCTCAGTCGTGTAACTGCCATGATCATTGACTAATTATTAAACAATTAATTTGACAGACGCTAAGCTTGATAATGACTATTAACCGGAATTGGGAAAGACCAATTTATGAAGAAATAATATTGTTCTTGGTCTAAAAACCTTACTTTTTGCTTTTCTAGCGAGATTTAGTCCAATTAATAAATACCTAATTTTAAATGAACTTTTATAGGTGAGTGGATATTCAATATAGTTGAATTAGCACAGCGTTAATAGCTTCTTTAGTTGGTCTATAATTATAAAACAAAATTTGCGAAGCACTATATTTACGAACTTAGTTTTGATACGAACTAAACACTATGGTTATTTCAATATAACGAATGATGGGCTTTGTTACTAAGTTTGGCAAATTGTTATAATTAGTGTTGCCAGGGCCGGCTAAAAAAAAGTTACTAAATATTTTCTTTGCAAAAAGTTACATTTTTTCATAAAAAGTTATATTTTCAAATTTTATCGTTTAAATTGTAGGTCGTCCTTCGTACCAAAATTTACGAAGATTTGACTAAATGTTACGTTCAAAAGTTACGAAAAATGTAACCAAACGGCATCGCTGTAAATAAATGGTGGAACGATTATGTAACATTGTCTATAAAAAATTTTTATTAATGCATAAAAAGTCATATTGAATTTATTGTGGGTAATTTTTGCAAGCAATTACACTAAACTTTTTGTAAACTTTATTTAAATTAAAAATTAATCATGTGGCAGGGAAAAAAATAAAAATTTCATTATTATTCAAATGTCATAATGGAATTAAGGACACAACTTTTTCCAAACACTTTTTACATACATACATGCATACAAAAATGACTGTTTATGTGTAAGTTTTAATGATGACATGAATAAATCATTAATCAAGCATAAAAAAGAATTAAAAGCTTAAGGCGTTGTAAATAACGAAGAAGGCACTCTTTAGTAGTTGCGTGCGTGAGTGTTTGCGCGTGTCGGTATAAAAAAAATTATTTAAGTATGAATGTAAAAGTGTGTAAAAGCAACTGAATTCATTAACTGAATTGAAATTAACCCCGTCGAATTTCTTATTCTAATTGGAAACAAGAAACGTCATAAAACTTAATATACTTTTTAATGAATTTGCATCCGTAAATATACATAATAAAGATCAGAGTGAGTATATAAATATAAATTACAAAGAAGTTTTAAGATTAATTTAGCTCTATTCACTAAAAAATTTTATGAGTACGATCTTAAAATTTATAACCTTGTTTTACTGTTTTAATCAATTCTAACAGCAAAAGAGAAAACACTAAATCTAATTATAACAAAAATATAACATTTTAGTGAATCTTAACAAGTTTGTGTAAATAATTAAGTGTTAGATGTCAAAAGTTAAAAAAAATGTGTAATGAGAATAATTTCCATTCATAGCGTCTCCGTCAAGTCGGTAAAATAAATAAATAAAGTTTTACAAGTCACCTACAAATCAAGAGTTTTATTTATTCATATAATCTGCTGTACACTTACAACAATAACAACTGTGTTCTTGAGATACATACATATATAAAAATAGAAGAAAATATAATTTTAAAATAAAATTATGATGGTAATTCAATACGTCTTAACAAAGCCGTACCTTACTACAGTAAGGATTTAAAACAAAGCAGGTTTTTGAAAAATACCAAGTTTTAAGAAACAACTGG